>CATOUR010000332.1:0-435130 GCA_951848785.1 Callosobruchus maculatus
TTTTTTGGTGAATGAAGTACATTAGAATATCCTTTATCTATATACAAAAAATTTAAAAAAGTAAATCCATTGAAATTTGTGGTTATTGGTTGTTTAGGCTGGCGTCGTTTAGCGTTAAAGCTTGACGTTGCGCGGCGACTTCCAAAATACTGGTAAGAACCACAAATTCATCGGACGATGGCCGCGAAAGCCTTACACAGTACAGCAAATCCATTGTAAGACATTCAATAATTCTAAGAATATTTTCGCTACCTGTACACAGCAGTGAAAGTACATTGCCAAATAGGCTTAACAAACACTTACTTAGCCAGAAACGCCGTAACTGTATACGAATCTGCAGTTACGCCCTAGCTAATAAAAAATGATGCATTTAAAGTTGATACACGCAGAATACAGTATGCTTTATAAAGAAACTTATTTATACTTCCTTTATAATTTTTTTTATATTGCTAAAGCTCTAAAAAAAACGAATTTCCTTAATTTTTTGCCTTAAAGAGCAGACAAACGAATTTTAACAGAGCCTTCACCAGTCATGCCTATAAATAGCTTACAGGTTATACTCTACCTTTTCTGAAAATCCGGTGTATTGAGAGAAAGGGAGTTAAAGCTAACATATCTAGTTATATTCTGTTATTTTCTTTAAAGGAAGGTGGTTCTATGTTCAGCATCTGTAATAAAACTTTTGCTACCTTTTCGACACGCAATATATTTCTCCAGAACCATTATCTGCTATAGATCAAAATCTGAATACAATAAACAAAATCTGAAGAAACCACTGACATTTTTTGGAAAATTTACTCCAAATGTATATATTACCGTTCCCTTATATGTTTCGGAAATGGTTGGCATCTAAACAACATATAAAACTTAGATTTTCTCAAAACCTCATTTTTACAGCCCATTAGCATTTGCACGGCGGTGCTGTACAGTGTGAGTTTCGTCGCCACTTCAACATTCATCGAAATCGAGCGGTTCCTGCTCGAAACACCATCTTTCATTGGGTCGAAGCATTTCGCACTCCTGGTGTAATGATCATCAAAAGACCACCAGAAGCTCCACCAACGGTTCGAAATCCTGAAAATGTAGAACACATTCAACAAGCCCTTCGTTGCAGTCCAACTCGACCTGCTGGCCAACATACTGCTGAACCTTGCCTCAGTGAGCGTTCGGATTTCGTACAACAAATAAACTTCGCACGTGAGATGGAAGCAGTTATCGAGCAAAATGAGAACCTCATTTTGTTCATGAGTGATAAAGCTCACGTTCATCTTAATGGCAAGGCGATGCTCAACCGTCTATGGCTCCATAATGTCAACTGCTAACAAAATGCTCACGAGTCGAACGGTGCTCTTCTCCTCTCTCGCCCTGATGGGGGAAGAGTACCAGCCATTTCAAAAACGCACGTTCTTTGTGCCGGACCCTGTACTGTAAATTTTCAAATCCCAAAAACAACGTAAATTTCTAGGTTTATATATAGATAGCGATATGAGCTGGAGAACGAACATCAACGAAATTAGTAAAAAGTTGAGTAAAAGTTATTATGCCCTGTTACAAGTGAAAAGCTATTTTAATGTTGCCCAGCCAGTCAGCATTTACTTCTCGATTGTATATTCACATCTATCATACTATATAATAGTCTGGGGAAATTCCTTGTTAGCAAATAGAATTCTTATAGCGCAAAAAAGACTGATTCGACTAATTTTCAATTTGAAGTTTGGGGAGTCGTGTAGATCTACCTTTAAAGAATACAACATTCTCACCTTACCACCAATTTATATATATATATAAATCTATACTATCTCCCAAGACAAATTCAGATCATAATGAAAAAAATTCTGATTTGCGTAGTTACCATACTAGGGGCAGCAACTCACTTAGATCAATTAAGCACAACACCGCAATATACGAGAACAGTCCTTTTTATATGGGCCACAAACAATTCAGATCTCTACCTAGTTCCATTAGTTGTCTAAATGGAGCAAAATTTAAAAGTGCCTTGAAAGGCTTTCTGACAAATGGCGCTTTCTACTCCTCGCAAGAGTTTTACGATGCATGTAATGCATGAATATTAACTGTTTTTAATTTGTGTAATCTATTATGTGTTTTTATATATGTATGTCCAAATTTCTAGCAAAGGTGAATTTACAATACAGATTTTAAATCTTGTGTACGCTGATGTATCCAATATCTGTATCAGACCTGATGGATAAATAAATGAATTGAATTGAATTAAATTGCTATTTAAAAAAACATATGTAGATCATTCTTTCAGTATAAGCGTTTTCACCATGGATGTGTGAGGATGTGTTACGAGGAAAGGCTTTAAAGAACCAATAGGATAGCTTGAATTACGTCGCCCCGCTCAGCACAGCTCTGGTGGAAAAAACTTAGCGGAGCGAGGTTTTTGACCTTGCAAAACAAGGCATGTTGGCGAGGAATGTGTGCTAGGCATGTGTTTCGGAGATGTGTGCTAGAAATGTGGACGTGTCAGAGTTGCCAGTTCGATTTTCATCTCTTCAGTAAATATGTATGTAGTTAATAATTCAGGTAGATTTCAGTAGACCAATTCAATGTCTCATAAATTTTAGAAAGACTAGTGAAATAAAACTAACGTAAAAGTTTGATTTTTATAAATAAAGAAAAGTACACAGGTGCAACAAATAGTAACGAATAAAATGTAAAACACAAATAATCATACTTAATGCCTGAATAATCGCTAGTGAAAAAAATCTGCATCAAACGATCTTCTTTTGTTTTTTGAAACAAAAACAACTGAATATTGCCGTATCGTGGGAAATACTGAAAAAATTATACAAGCATTATTTACTGAGATATAGCTATTCGTGGCAGCCTGTATTTTAGAAACTGAACGTATATTTGTATCTCCTATATCGATCTCGCCTATTCCATCCCTTAGAAAACAATAGAAAACATATACATGTACTCAAACAAAAAATATTGCACACTTATATTATGATAATACTGAAGAACCGAGTTAAGACAAAAAACATTCCTCAGCCGTATCTCGCAAGTTCCTTGAAGCCAAGACGGATCATTGTCATTGTTTGCCAAATTGCATGTATCGTATGGTTGTCGAATGCATAGATTGTGGATTTTTGCCATCGAGAAATTCTATAGGTACCGAAAATCTAGCATGTTTTGGATATTAAGGTAGATTTAGGTGTGTTTGAGGTAGAACGATTGCCAGAGGACTGAAGCGGCAGATATACCGTAAATCGGTAGATCTGGCAACATTGACTGAGACGCCAACAACGGGCAGATGAACTCCACTCGCTGGCAGTCTGAAAAGAGCTCACTGTACATCTTTCGTACCGCTCATCTTCCTAGCACATCTCTGGTGGAAAACACCCACAACGTTTCACAGCTCCGCTACAACACTCCTCTATTACGATTACTGTGGTTAGTTACTATAAAAATTTCAACAAACGAGATCAGATGGCATAGAACCAATCTGGTCGACGTCCAGCTTAAGCACACTATGCGCCTGATAACTGGAGCAATCCGACCGAAACCCACCTACTGGCTTCCTTTGTTGAGCAACATATACCCACCCGCAATTCGTAGGAGCGAGGCCCTGCTTAGGGATTACCACAAGTTACAAGAGAACCTGGACCTACCCATACAGGAAGACATACCAACCCTACGACGAAATAGACTCCGCTCACGGAACCCCCCGGTGCGGCAAGCAGAACAGCTGGATGCCAGTAATATCGAAGTGAGAGACCTGTGGGATCAGAACTGCCAACGTATTGAAAATTTTGAGGAGCGCGAGTGGTTCCGAAGGTATCACCATGACACTGCTGGCACTGAACTCGACAGAAAGCTGTAGGTCAAATTGAACAGGTTCCGCACTGGACATGGCCGTTGCGCGGACTCACTTCACAAATGGGGTGCCACGGAGTCTCTGGCCTGTGACTACGGGGCTCCTATCGGGGAAGTTGGAGCGACCTTATGAAAGCTGACGATGCAGCTCTTGACTGGATTAGGAACTTAGATATTGATATTTAGTTAGGTTCATGTGTAATTTTTTTCTGTGATTTTTGTTTTTTTTCTTTGTGCTATCACCTATTGTTTGTTATGTACCTGTATCTATGTTATGTACAATGCATGTAAGCTATACGAAAATAATAATAACAATAATAATAATAAAAACAGTTCTACCAAAAGATAACATCCGACAACCAGATTACAACAATAGAGCTTCCTAGTAAACAAGAGCTGACTGAGTTTTGGGGAAGCCTATGGTCAGAACCCAAAACACATAATGAAGACGCTCCATGGATCAAACAAGAAGAGCAAAAACATCAACATATAGAGGAACAGGGAGACATTATTCTTACACCAGAGGAAATAGCTGAGACGATAAAACATACCCACAATTGGAAGTGTCCAGGCGTGGATAACATACAAAATTTCTGGTACAAGCAATTCAGTGCAACATATGAAATGCTTGTGAACCAAACCAATAAAGCCATAATCCAACCCGAAAGGTTTCCCAAATTCCTAACACAGGGCATAACGTATATAAAACCGAAAAACGCAGATACCAAGAACCCTGCCAACTACCGCCCAATCACATGTCTCCCCACCTTATACAAGATCGTCACCGCAACAATATGCAGAAGGATTGAACAACACCTTACGCAAAATAGCATCCTTACTGAAGAACAAAAAGGATGCAGAAAACAAAGCCAAGGTTGCAAAGAACAACTGATAATTGATAGTGTGATCATGGAGCAAACTAGGAAAGAACATAGGAGTCTTCATACCTGTTTCATAGATTACAAAAAAGCCTTTGACTCTGTACCCCATAGCTGGCTAACTAAAATTCTACAAATATACAAAATAAACCCAGGCATTCGTCGGTTTCTTACAAGAACCATGGAGACATGGCGAACCAACATACACCTCAAAACTCAGGACGGCCATATCCAAACGGAGGAGCTAAACATACGACGCGGTATCTTCCAGGGTGACTCTCTCAGTTCACTGTGGTTCTGCCTCTGTCTAAATCCGCTTTCCAACGCACTTAACAACACAAACTATGGTTTCAACATCAGACACCAGAAAGCAAATACAGAATCAATCATCTCCTCTACATGGACGATATAAAACTATATGCTGCCACTGACGTGCAACTGAGAGAATTACTCAGAATAACAGAGGTTTGTACGTCAGATGTCAGGATGGAGTTCGGGATCAGCAAATGCAAGGTGCTACACATAAACAAAGGCCAATGGAAGAACCATCCCCAACAGGAAATAGTAACCGGCCAGACGGTGGATAACATGGACAAGGAAGAAACGTACAAGTACCTGGGTTTCAATCAGAGTGTTAAGATAGACCACACACAAACCAAAGCACAACTTAGACAAGTGTTTAGGGACCGCCTCATTAAGCTTCTGAAAACAAAACTGAATTCTAGAAACCTTACAAAAGCTATCAATACATTTGCAATACCAATCCTCACGTATTCATTTGGCATCATCAAGTGGTCGCACACTGACATAGAAAACATCCATATACTCATACGAACAGAACTTACGAAACACAGAATGTCACACCCCAACGCGTGCAAGGAAAGACTCACCATAGACAGAAAACAGGGGGGCAGAGGAATTATAGACATACAGTCACTTCACTCACGACAAATAAAAACACTCAGACATTTCTTCCACACCAAACAAACTAACTTACATAAAGCAATAGTAAAAGCAGACAAAAACTATACACCACTTAACCTCTCTTGTCCAGATCACGCAGCAGACACATACAATCACATCCAATCACAACAAGAAAAAATAAACACCTGGTCGCAGAAAGCACTTCACGGCAAACATAGGTACCGTGTCACACAAGACCATATTAACGAAAGACAGTCATACACCTGGCTGCATGATGGCCAGCTGTTCCCAGAAACAGAGGGTTTCATGCTTGCCATTCAAGACCAAGTGATTGCGACACAAAACTACAAAAAATACGTAATTAAAGATCCATCCATAACCGACGATAACTGCAGAAAATGTCACCAACAAAAGGAAACAATAGATCACATAACAAGCGGGTGCAAAACTCTTGCTGGTACCGAGTACACAGCCAGACATAATTCTGCAGCCAAGGTCATTCACCAAGCGCTAGCCACAACGAACAAGCTAATAGAAAACACAGATCCATATTATAATTACACTCCGACATCAGTACTTGAAAACAATCAGTACAAACTATACTGGGACGTTGCAATACATACAGACAAGACTATCCCAGCCAATAGACCAGATATAGTATTCCAGTCAAAGCTCGATAAAGTTACATATCTGATAGACATTGCTATTCCCAATGATGTGAATATACAAAACACCTACGCTAGGAAAATATCTAAGTACACGGACCTTGCCATGGAAATAAAACGCCTTTGGAAGCAGGACAAAGTTACTATTGTTCCCTTCATTATGTCAGTCTCAGGCCTTACACCAAACACATTTACACCACACCTACAACAGTTAGGCCTGGACGAAAGGTTACACAAAACATTCCAAAAGTCTGTAATCCTGAAGACCTGTAACATCGTACGATCCTTCCTAAATTCAGATCAGTAATAGTTCAGGTGTTGACTTGGCACCGCCCGTCAACATTTGTTGCTACCGCAGTCATGCGCGAGAAACTTGGAAAATCGTAATAATAAAAACCCTAGAACAAAATTAATCATTGCCACTTACTTAGTTTCATTATATTAGTCGTTTTCAATACTTTTCCCAAATTTTAGGACAATCGATATTGTTATAAATGATAGAGAATTCACTTTTTACTGTCTGTACTATTAAAACCTTTCAGACTTGCAGTGTAATTTGAAACAGCAAGAAGTCTCCTCAATCGAGAGAGAACAGTCTGCGGCATCTAGCAGCTTCAAATGCATATAAGAAATCTGTCTTTCCCCGGAAATTGCTCGCTGGCTCTGATTGATCGTCCCGTAATGACGATAGGGTGGATAAAAGCATCCCTAAAGTTAGCGGTGCTCTGGGAAAATAGGTAAAAGTCAAAAAAGTCTTGTAAAATCAGGAAAAATCAAGAACCATCGGTAAAATTTGTATGGATTCAAAAAAAAGGTGAGAAATCTAACAAAATTGGGAAAAATAGAAAACACTGGAGAAAATGGAGAGAAGAAAAGAGTTTAGAAATGAAGGAAAATTCGGGAAATACATGGTAAATCGGGACTAAATCAGTAAGATCCGAAGGAAATTGGAAACATCGGAAAAAATAAAGATATTTATATATAATTTGGCAAAATTGGGTGAAATTCGCTTATAATTTGTAACAAAAAACGTTAAACATACCTAATACATAATGAGAACTAGGAAAAACGTTAAAAAGATGGGACTAAATGCTCAAGACAGGGATACATTTGGGTAAAGACTTGGTTGGAAAAAATCGGAAAATTAGATAAAAATCGAAAAAAGAGGGGAAAAGTAAAAAGTTCCTTAAAAATAGCAAAAAATCAGAACATAGCCAAAAAATTGGCAAAAGTGGTATAAAACACAAAAAAGCTTAATATTATTTTCCCATAGCATGAAGCTATAGTCTGAGATCGCCTT
This sequence comes from Callosobruchus maculatus, assembly GCA_951848785.1. Classification (NCBI taxonomy): domain Eukaryota; kingdom Metazoa; phylum Arthropoda; class Insecta; order Coleoptera; family Chrysomelidae; genus Callosobruchus; species Callosobruchus maculatus. The sequence continues at coordinate 7,611 of CATOUR010000332.1, forward strand.
GCAGCGAAAGCATCGCCCGACCACCCGCAAAAATAAGCGTGGCGATGCCGTCAGGCCTTTATTTCACAGGTCGATGGATAGCCTATTATAAATACAACAAGTTTTTCAGTTTCAAAACCGCTCACCCTCCAACAACCCCAATTGTCTCCATCAAAAAATAAAATTAGAAAATTGTGAGTGATTCCTAAGAACGAAGTTCGAGCTGTTTTTACATTTTTAGTTTTTTGCTGCTCCGCCGCTGAAATTATTTCTGAAAGCCATCCATGTTTTCCATCCTGACCACGGTAATAATACTGTCCTAATGTTTCATTGAAATCAATTCAATAGTGTCCACATTACACAACATAGAATGATCTAAAGCAGCACTTCTATGCATACATCAGACAATTTTCTTGGTTTTTATAATAGGCAAAGCAATGATTAGATGAACCTGAAGAAGTGTATTATGCTGCTAGTTTTCCTTTCATAGGTCAATATATAGCCTATTGTGAATACAACAGATTTTTCAGTACGAGTAAGACAGAAGGAATTCTGCCGGTGCGCCATCTAGTACCCGAAGGTGACGGCAACCAAAGAGAGCAACGCCACTAGAAGCAGTTTACCTCTCCTTGGTGGAACGACAAGGCTCGCTCGCTTTTTGCCACTAGAGGCGCGGATTTTGACGCACGCAGCGTGAAGCCGATATACGAGGGTTGCTCTATACCTCCGTCAATCCACCAGTACGCAGACAGCTGTTTCACGCTTATTAGCGATCATCAGTGCGCCATAGGTCGATTGACGAAAGTAGAGAGCATCAATTTTTCCATGTTTAATAAACATGTGAAAGATGTACGAGTAAGACAGAAGGAATTCTGCCGGTGCGCCATCTAGTACCCGAAGGTGACGGCAACCAAAGAGAGCAACGCCACTAGAAGCAGTTTACCTCTCCTTGGTGGAACGACAAGGCTCGCTCGCTTTTTGCCACTAGAGGCGCGGATTTTGACGCACGCAGCGTGAAGCCGATATACGAGGGTCTTACTCGTACATCTTTCACATGTTTATTAAACATGGAAAAATTGATGCTCTCTACTTTCGTCAATCGACCTATGGCGCACTGATGATCGCTAATAAGCGTGAAACAGCTGTCTGCGTACTGGTGGATTGACGGAGGTATAGAGCAACCCTCGTAGATTTTTCAGTTTTGGAATCCCGCATCCTCCAACCACCCCAATTTAACCGTCACCAAAAAAAATTATAAAATCGTTAGGAACCCCTAAAACAACGAAAAACGAAGTTTGAGGAATATTTGAATTGTTTTTTGCTCATGTATTATAGGAAAATGCCAACAGATAGACAGACGGACAGACAGGCAGGCAGACCGACGGAAATGAGTGATGTAGATTTTCGTTATGTAGCAGATATCATAAAACGCCAAAAAAGCGTCTTATATCAAAATCGAAAATGTTTGCGATCACAATACCTCCCTCACTTATCGGTGTGGGAAGTAAAATGATAAAGATAAAAAAGCTAGAGCTCGAGAAGTGTCGAGAAAAATCAATGAGAGTCCACTAAAGACAGAAATAAATCATAAAAAAATAGGGAAAAATGGGGGAGCATTTGTGATTAACTCGGTAAATCAAAAAAGTTAGGAAGAGCTGCTGAGGAAATATATGGAAAATCTAGAAAAATCCGGAGGACTGGAGAAAACTAAAAAATAGGAAATAAAAAATAGGTAGGAGGTTAGAAGAGTTGAGAAAAATTTTAGGAAAGCTAGAAATATCAGGAAATATTTTAGAAATTATAGGTAAATCTAGAAAAATCCGTAAAAATATTAAACTATCTGGAAAAACTGAGGACAACTAGGGAGAAATGGCAAAAATAAAAAACTCTGAAGAATCGACAAATGTCTGTGATAATCAGAACAGTAGCAATTCGGAAACCATCTAAATATTCGGGAGAGTAAAGAAAAGATTGAGAAAAACCAAATGTACAAAAAACATATCTTCTCTCGAAAACAGAGCCCGCAAGAACTTTATATATATTAAAACTAAAAACATCCTTCAAGTTATTTCAGCAACCAAAATCAAGCAGAAATCCCGCAACTTTTAACACTCTCTTTTGGACCAGGTAGCAATTACCTCAAACAAAGGGTGGGTGGAAGCAATGTCTCATCAATCTTCCTAGAGGCGTGGTGTGTACGTCTTCCTCCAGACATAAAGTGTAGAGAGTGTAGAACCGTTTAAACTAGAATCCTCCGTTTTGTGAAATAGAAGGCTTGCAAATTCATGATTTAGCAAAATGGAATTATTTGTTTATCATTTTATCACTTAAAAAAATAGTGCATATTTCTCGACCTGCTGAGTGCTAATTTGTTGCTCGGTCTTCTTATGTCTGCTTTCGTCATTATGTCACAGATAAACGAAAATTCATGCCAATCATTTCCTTTAGTATTTCGATCTAAGGCTGTGCTACAGTGTGATTTTGCTGTCACAGTCCCGACCTGTGACTGTCTCATATGTATCACTAGGCCTTTACGGAAACACTGATCTGGATCGGGATAGATCAGTTATATGTCAAACAGCTGTCAAGTGGGATTTATGATTCCATGAATTTGACGGACATCGAACAACGAAAATGTTGGTTTAACAATAAAAAACAGATGGTAAAGTAAAGCAGCTACTGATCTGAATCATCCGATCGCAATCACTTACTGTACAAGAGTGAACTACCCATTTCTGGCCGATCCCAGATCACTTTCCGAACGTCAGGATTAGTGATCCAACTGATCGGTTTAACCCGATCACAGTTTCCTTAAAGGCCTACTGTGACTAAAACCTGTGACTTTGTCACACCAAAACTTAGTACATGTCACAGTCGCCACTGACAAACGGCGATCCAATCGGATCCACTTTAATATGTCCTGTGACCTGTGACTCCTGTCACACCTGCGTCTCCATAGTCACGACTATCTTAGGTATTTTACGTTTCTAGCTTGTTTGTTTTACAGAAGTTTGATTTTGGTCTCTACAATTTTTTATGTATTTTTATTTTTGTTTAAAATACCTACTAATCGGTAATCATTATGCAAAAATGGTTTTTTAGAATAAATATTCAAGACAACTGATTTTGCTCTAAATACGACGATTGAGACAAGCAATATATCGGAACTGGGCAGTAGTAGCAAATTATAATTTTGGGGGTGTAAATTAGAGCAATTATAGTATCTTTTCTTATTATTGTGTCACTCAATGAGGTATTTGTCTTTGGTCACGTGACGTCCGATTCAAAATTTTCAATGACACACCCTGTATATTTGCAACTTTTGTGTTCCTCCCGATAAAAAAATTCCAACAAACTAGCACACTTCGGTACAGTAGGTAACTACCTACCCTTTGCTTGAGGTCTAAAGTGATTAGTTCAAGAGCTACAGGTACTTAAAGGACTGTACCACTACCATTATGAATCTACCAAAGTAATTTAGCTGTTCGTCCTTTAAGTAGCTCTTGAATTAATCACTTTAGATCCCAAGTGTGCTAGTTTGTTAAATTGTTTTGTCAGGAGGAATACAAAAAGTCACAAATATACAGGGTGTCCCATTAAAATTTTTGAATGGGACGTCACATGACCAAAGACAAATACCTCATTGGGTGACTCAATAATAGGAAAAGATACTATATTTGCTCTAATTTACACCCTCAAAATTATAATTCGCTACTACTGCCCAGTTATATTGCTTGTCTTTAACGTCTTGGGACACCCTGTATTTTAAGTAGCTAAGGATATCCTTATAGGTCCATGTACATTAGGGTGACTCCTTACCTGGCACCTGGGTAACTAACTAACGTAAATGAGAGCCGCGCGATGGAACGGAATCTATACGGAGTAAACAGTAACAGTATCCTGCTCCCGGTGAGTCCCGAAGTGACAGCAACTTTGAACCGGGTTCCGCCGGAGTTGTGACAAAATCATAGGTTGTAAAATCACACCACAGCCCTATTTCGATCTGGTGTACTCATACGATACCATTTTTCAGGATAATTTGTAATGTCTGCCGTGTCAACAGTGAATAGCTGTTCGTTTAGTGGTAACTTAAAATAACCCAGAATTAGTCTTGACTTATGCTTTGACGGAATAAAGGGCTAAACTCTGTGCTCGTACTGCTAATGACGAGTAATTATTGATGCTTAGTTTCTAACAATATACAAACCAATATTGAAACAATTTCTTAGTGTAAAAGTAGTCACTTATTTATTTATTTATCGTATGGCTTTATACGATACAAAACACATAAAAGTACTTAAAAGAAATTACAGGTTAGTCCAATTTACAAATATATATTTAATCTAGACACATAGTCAATCGATGCGTCCATTGCCATTAGGAAGTCATCAAAGTTTCCCCCATATGCTGTATTTGGGCATCCCATCACCATATATTGAACTATTTGCTTTTCCGCCCCGCAGTCACACTTCGCAGACTGTACCCTGCCCGATTTGTGTAATGCAATATAATATAAATATTGCTGTATTTCTGTCGGTGTGGAAAATGATCAGAAACCTCCAAAAACGCCTAAAAGCGAAGTTTGAGGAATATTTGGAATTTTTTGTTTTTTGCTAATTTATTATTCCGCCGTCCATGCACTGCTTTTTAAAGTTATAGCAGCATTACCTATACTACGACTCCACAGCATATTGCTACCAAAATTTCGTCACAATTCGTGTAACGGATACTGAGATTACGAGAAGAACGCTAAAAGACAGACAGATTGATGGAAATAAATGACGTGGATTTTAGTTATGTAAGTATCATGGCCGCTCTATCAAGACCTGCGTTGGACGCTGCATCTCGAGATTGTTTCGGAACCCACGCAAGAATTAGGGGTGGACATTCCTCCTACTCTTCCTGCCTTGTTCCTCAAGCAATTTGTTAAAAAAAATCACGGCTACAGTAATTGTGGTGCAAAAGGCATCAGACGTCAATATTCACATCTCTCTCTATTGAGCATTTTAATCTGAGTGGCACGTTGTTCCGCTTTGACTTACCATGCTACAGATCCACATGTCACCAAGACCTAATTCACCCTGTATAAATCCTTCCAGTATAGTTTTGTCAGATAACAAACGATCACATCCTTTTTTATGAGCATGTTTTGGTCGACATGCTCATACTCCTCAAACGATTTAGATAACAACTTCGCATAGGCAAGGAAGTTGCCAGTAGTAACTCTGGCGGCAACTTTGGAAATAATCCCCGACTTCATTCTTTTCGGTCATAATGCAACGCCTATAGCTCTCTTTTTTCCGCAGATGGAGAAACAAGAAACATAAAACTTCCCGGGTGGAGTGAGAGGGGACGTACTGGCAATGGGAACTTTCCCAATAATTTCCGGGGATGTCGCCGCAATAAAAGGACGAACTTAAACTTTCACTCGTCTCGCCGCTTAACGACCAACCAACCGGACAGAATGTATTGCTGTACACAGGGTGATTTGAAACTATAAAGTCTATAGAAAATAAGATTTTTTTTTATGGCCAACCTCCTGCAAAGGCTGAAAACCTACGGCGCTGTAGAAGCGCTGCAAGAAGATAAGTGTCGGTTCACGTTAGATTTGAAACGTTGCAGGTTGTACCCGGCGGAAAACAAACTCCCCGGCAGCTGATTCCACAGCGTCGAAGTTCTCCAAAAAAAGGAATGCTGGAGGAAACTGGTTCGGAGAGTAAGAACATCGACCTGGTAAGGATGAGCTTGCAGAGCTTCTCTAGTTTTCCTGGTTCGGACGGCCTGTGGTGTTATTATCTGAGAGAGCTCACTCGAACATTTTCCGTGATAGAATCTGTAAAACAGGGATGTGTCAACCACCCTCCTTCGATGGTCCAGGCTGTGGAGGTCCTTTGTGAGGTTAGGCGTATAGATTAATCTAATAGCTCTTTTCTGGATAGTGCCCAGAAGCTTTAGAGAGTGCTTCGGAGTGCATCCTTACACATGGGAGCAATACGCCAGCGATGGTTGGATCTGTGCCTTGTAGAGTAGCAGCAGTTGCTCTGGTGTATACAACTTCCTACAGCGGAACAAAACTCCAAGCTTCTGGGATGCCGTTTTAGCAATACTGACGACGTGGTCGTGCCAGGACATTATTGTTGATGTTGGTTCCAAAAGCTTGACGGAAGGTGATTCGACTATGGGGTGACCCTCCATTTCCATGGCTGGTAAGCCAACGTGAGACTTCTTTGTAAGTGTTGTTGCCTGAGTTTTATGTATGTTGAACTGTATGTACTTTATTTACTAATCCCCACTCGGCAACCGCCTTGATATCTACGTTGATCTGTGAGGCATGCTGCTGTCGCCGACGTACTGTCTCCTGAGATGATAGTGGCTTGCTTGGTTCCATGCACGACACTAATGTACTGTTATCTGCGAAGCTGTAGATTGGATTGGATGTTATTTACAGTAGCTCGTTGATGTACAGCAAAAACAGTGTAGGGTATAGGACAGATCCCTGAGGAACACCTGCGTTTATTGAAAATACGCCTGATGAATAGCCCTCGACTACAAGAAACAGAGATCCGTCGTTCAAAAAGCTATTCAGCCACTGGCGCAGGCCAGCTGGTAGTCCATAAGCAGCAAGCTTGACCAGAAGTCCCTCGTGCCACACTCCGTCGAAGTCTTTCAATATGTCAAGTGCAACAACACGGGATTCGCCTTCATTATCGATTGCTCTGTTCCACAAGTGAGTGACGTAGGCAAGGAGGTCACCGGTAGACCTGTGCTTACGGAAGCCATACTGGCGATCATTTATGATGTTACTGTTATCCAGGTATTTCAGGAGCTGTGTGTAAATGGCAGTCTCCATAACTTTAGACATGATACTGAGAAGAGCCACAGGTCTATAATTGGTGGGATCAGTTTTTTTTGCCTTCCATCTCAGCTTGCGATTTCACACTCCCACTAAACTCACTATAAAGGAAACGATCGAAAATGCACGTGGATGATGTACGATTGTCGATTTGTTCATTTTCTACCATTTTGTTCACATTACGTGCGCACGCATATTGTGACTTCATAACCTACTACATTATAGAATGACAGCTGTCTGTATCGCGGTATGATTTGGAGTAGAAATAGTAGCCTATTGTTACATCATCTCCTACTTAGTGGCGGCTCGCCTCAAGGAGACAAGGAGCCATGGCACCACCGCAATATATCGAGTATCAACTTTTTTTGTACCACTTTTAAATATTACATTCTATTTTTTTAATTATTTAGCAAAAATTAAACATTTACAAAAATCTAATATATTATCCTAATTTTTCGCCAAACATGCCCAGAGTATTACTGTGAAAGCACGGCGTGCGGTGTCGGAGCCAAACAGCCGGCGGCACCAATTCTGCTATACAGGGTGGCCAATCGGGTGCCGATAATATTTGTTTTTTAGATAGCCCGTACCGATACCTATCCAAAATACCCCCATGTATGTGTACCGATTATTGATAGTTTTCGAGTTATGATTTTTTTTGGAAAATTTAGAGATTTTCCAGTTTTTCCAAGAAATCGTCATAAACAAAAACAAGAATGCTTTTTGGCTTTTACTTTTTTCAGCAGTTATACTCAGTATTAAGCCTATTTTAATATCCAATAAAGACAACCTGTACATCCGAACAATAATTAAGTACATTTTGGGCCCAAAGTTTGAAATCTCTGTTTTTAGTCAGGAAACCAAAACCTTCAAAATAAAATTAAAAATACTTATGCCTGGTTCTGGAGCTCCAATCTAATCTTGAAAACTCTGCAAGACATTGCACTTTCGAAATAATAATGAAAAAATAGTACTTATGGGGGCATTTTGCGCCGTACGTGACTGTTAAAGGTAAAAAGGTGATAATTCACGAATTTCCAAAATGACTTAATAAACTATTGTTTTACTTTATTATGACAAATTAAAGCAAAAAAACTCATAACAACTAATAAACATGATAATCATTGATGTTTTAATCACTTTTAATAAAAAAATTAATACCTGTGCTTTTTGCTATGTACTATTGAACTTCTGCTAAATTAAATTGTATGGAAAGTTAACAAAGGGAAATAATAATAAAACAACAATCTGACTTTTAATTCCATGGCGGAATTACCTGGGAAGCGTTATCGTAGCATACACCATCCCTTTTACTTCTCACACCGATAGATGAGGGGGGGGGATGTGATCGTGAAAATTTTCGATTTTGAGATCATACGCTTTTTGGGCGTTTTATGATGTCTACATAACGAAAATCTCACTCATTTCCGTCGTTCTGTCTGTCGGTCTGCCTGTCGGTCTGTTTGTCGGTCTATCTGTCTGTACGCGTTTTTGTAGCCTCGTAATCTCAGTAACCGCTGCATGGACTGTGATGACATTTGGGCAGCAATATGCTGTGAGGTCTTAGTAGGTAATGCTGCTATAATTTTGGAAATCGATACATGGGCGGCGGAGTAATTAAAACAAAAATTTCAAATATTCCTCAAACTTCGTTTTTAGGCGTTTTAGAGGTTCTGGATCATTTTATGCGTTTTTTTGGGTGGGGGTGGAATTTGGGTGTTTGGGGAGTGGGGGGTTGAAAAACTGAAAAACTTGTTGTATTCATGATAGGCTGTCTACTGACCTGTCAAGGAAGACATAGCGATATAAATCATCTTTTCAGGTCCATCCGAACATTGCTTTGCCTATTAACAAAAATTAATTAACACAACTGCGCTTCGCCGACATGAGCTCGCAAAAAGCTACTGTGAAAGAAAGGGATGGCGTATGCTATGACATCGCTTCCCAGGTAATTCTGCCATGAAATTGGAAGTCCGATTATTGTTTATTATTCCTTTCCTTTGTTAACTTTCCATACAACTTAGTTTAGCAGAAGTTCAATAGTACATAGCAAAAACGCTTCAAAAATCACAATTTGGGTACTAGTTTCTTTATTAAAAGTCGTCAAAACATCAGTGATTATCGGATTTATTAGTTGTTACGAGTATTTTTTTCTTTAATTTGTCATAATAAAGCAAAATAATAGTTTTTTAAATAATTTTGGAAATTCGTGAATTATCACCTTTTTACCTTTAACACTCCCGTACGGCGCAAAATGTCCCCATAAGTGCTACTTTTTCATTATTATTTCGAAAGTGCAATGACTTGCAAAGTTTTTAAGATCAGTTTGAAGCTCCAGAACCAGGCATAAGTATTTTTAATCTTATTTTGAAGGTTTTGGTCTCCTGACTAAAAACAGAGATTTCAAACTTTGGCCCCAAAATGTACTTAATTATTGTTCGGATGTACAGGTTCTCTTTATTGGATATTAAAATAGGCTTAATACTGAGTATAATTGCTAAAAAAAATAAAAGCCAAAAAGCATACTTGTTTTTGTTTCCGACGATTTCTTGGAAAAACTGGGAAATCGCTAAGTTTTCAAAAAAAAAATCATAACTCAAAAACTATCAATAATCGGTACACATACATGGGGGTGTTTTGGATAGGTCTCAGTACGGGCTATCTAAAAAAAAATTATTATCGTCACCCGATTGGCCACCCTGTATACATCTAGCCGAAAGGTTAAATGAAGTCATATTAACGTTATGCGCAGAGCGCGATTTTTATAGGAAAAGGATCCAGGTAACTGCTGGCTCACCAAGACTAGATCCTGTTGTCGTTGTCGATTGGGAATATTCGGATTAATTTCTGCTGTCGTTTCGCGCTCCGACATGAAAGTTGCAAGTTATTTTGATAATATTCAGTGGTGACTCGTAATAAGTGAGGGGCTATTGCCAAAATGGATTGTATTAGTGACCTTTTTTTAAATCCGTTTTCCACATATTCGATTGAGGAAAAAATTGAAATAAAGGAATTGAGGAGACCGCTTCCCGATTTAGATATTCAAAAAACGCAAAATGTGTCTAGTTTGTCGAATGCTAAATAAAAGCCAAGTACGGAAGTTCAGTCGAAATATGTACAATAAAAACAATTAAACAATTGGATTTGTGGATGTGATAAGAAAAACGCCCTTTTTGTTTCCCATGTGTTTTGTTTGGTGGCGATCCTACCTGGACGAAGAATGGAATTACCGATTTAGTACACATATATGGATGAAAATTAAAACTTCCAGGGTGCGTGTAAATAATACGTTTAGCTTTGCTTTGCTTGGAAAGTCAAATGTAATTTCTCAGTTAAATTCAGCTTATAGAGAATCGATAATAAAACAAAATGAACAAGCTGAAGAAATGCTTAAACTATTGGAAGTTTTAGTTACAACACCAATGTCAACATCGGAAGCAGAACGGTCTTTTTACATGCTAAGAAGTATTAACGCGTTTCTATGAAACTCTATGAAAGAAGATAGGCTCAGTGCTCTTAGAATGTTATCGGCCGAAAAAAAGTTTTTAAATAACATTGACAGTTTTAAGTTATTTACACATCTGCAAAAAATAAGGAAAGGCGATTAGATTTTATATACCGGGCAATTTGAAAGTGTATTTTTTGTTTTTGTACATAGGTAGGTAGGTTACAATTTTGGGCGTTTTACTGTTTTCACTGTTGTTTTATTACGTTTTTAAAGGTGCCGATAAATTTAGGTTATTTTTTATATTTTGGTCTCTTAAGTCACATGCCGCCACTGATCCTACTACGTTATAGAAAGATGTCCATCTGTATCGCAGTATGGTTTGAAGTATACATAGGTGCGATTCCCATAATATACAAATCCTACTACGATACAGATCATCTGTATAATGGTATAGAACGTAAATACGCCACCGGGTACTCGATATCACAAACGTTTTTATATGATACATGGAACTACAAGAGCTTAATTGAATTTGATTGGTAACCGATCTTATCTCCCAAAATGTAACCATCGGAATGCAATTTCTGATAATGTGTGTCTACATCAAACTCCGGCATTAATTGAGCACCGCTTGATATGAATTACAATCTAGACACGCGCCGAATGCATTCGTGCATTGAAATTGCTCTCTGTTATTTTGCAGGAAAGGCTGGAGGATGAGAGGCAGGGTACCTCCAGCTGTCTGGAATCGGGAGACTAGACGAGTCTAGACACAAGGTGAGTGGAGTTGGGCGCAGTTGCAATTTCCAATTTATGATTTGGGAGCGACGTCTCCGGGGTGATTGAGGGGCGTCTTTGCTTAATTAAGTTGCGTCTTCATTGTTTGGGGCTTAATGCGAATATAATATGTACGATGCATGCAGCATTTATTGTACCGGGTAGTCAGATAGGAATGCAAACTGCTTTATCTCGGAAACTGTTCGCCATAGAGATTTGTAGTGGAAAAAATAATAAATTACTAAAATGGCTAAAAATTGACGGTGAATGTGTGCCATTAAAAACATTAAATAAATCAACCTTAAGGAATATTTTGAGTAGAATAATTATTTTAACATTTGTTAACAACAAGAAAAAATAAAGTTAAGATGGTGTTACAAATGGTTCATTTTAGGCAACCAGGTGCTCAAATTGAACCTGCCCTCAGATCTTGAAAAAGTGGGGTTAATACTCCAGGAAAACAAATTAAACTGAACTAATTTCTATTTAAGTAAAGCTAGTAAATACCAAAACTTATTTTTTTCTAATAACTGATAACGAAATGTGTAAAAGTACTTCAATATGAGCACCTAGCTCCAAAATCAAGATTAAATCCATATTTAAATAAGTTTTTGAAAACGCTATTGTTAGATAGCGCTATAAAATACTGCTGTAGAATGAATTCGTTGTGTCTAATAAACAAATTATAAAATTTTAAGTGCAAACTTACTTTATTTCAGTGAGATTTGAAGCCTTCACCAAGTTCATATAATACTACTTTGCGCGTGGTCAAAATCTTCAACACCTCACAGATCTGTATTAAGTTGTCCCAAATACGGGATGCTTGGGGAGGTGATAGTCAAGGGCATAGCTGGGATTTCACTTAGGGGAGGCAGACAGAAGTATTAATAACATCAAGGGCGTAATGAAGGGGGTTTAGGGGGTCAACCCCCACATGAAGGACTTTTTTGAAACTTTTTTAAATAAGTGTGTTAGTTAATGTCAGTAATTGTTGTAATTGTTGATATCAATCGTTATTTATATTTGACGGACCTTTCTTTATTTGCTCTTCAAAATGTGCAGTTTAAAGGTTGCATGGTAAAAAACGTTTATTATGGAAAACAGTTATTTCTTACATTAGTAGAAAATTTTGAGGCAAAACCGTTCGAATTTTATCTCAAATTTTGTGTACCAAATCTCTGTGTACACGGAAAAGTGGAAATGATATGTCTGCTTCTCGTAAGGACTACATCCGTAAGGTTTATATTATATTATTTTTTCTATTTTTGTTAAACTATGGAATGATTGTCTTTTTCTTGCTTATGTTTATTTTATTATTATGCATGTCTTATTTTTTCTCGCATGGTTGCGGTAGTAACAAGTATTGACGGGCTATGCCAAGTCAATACCTGACCTATTATTATTATTCTGAATTCAGGAAGGACCGTACAATGCTACAGGTCTTGAGGATTACAGACTTTTGGAAGGTTTTATGTAACTTTTCATCCAGGCCCAATTGTTGCAGGTGTGGCGTAAATGTATTTGGAGTAAGGCCTGAGACCGACATAATGAGGGGGACAATGACAACTTTGTTTTGTTTCCATAGTCGTTTTATTTCTATGGCGAGATCGGTGTATTTAGATATCTTCCCAGCGTAGGTGTTTTAGATGTTCATATCATTGGGAATCGCAATATCTATTAAGTAGGTCACTTTGTCTGTCTTTGACTGGAAAACTATATCTGGCCTGTTTGCTGGGATGGTTTTATCTGTATGTATGTCAATGTCCCAGTATAGTTTGAATTGATTGTTCTCTAGTACTGAGGTCGGTGTGTAGTTATAATATGGATCTGTGTTTTCAATTAGCTTGTTTGTTGTGGCTAGTGCTTGGTGTATGACTTTGGCTGCAGAGTTATGTCTGGCTGTATACTCAGTTCCAGCGAGAGTTTTGCATCCACTAGTTATGTGTTCTATTGTTTCCTTCTGTTGGTGGCATTTTCTGCAATTGTCATCAGAGATGGATGGATCTTTCATTATGTACTTCCTGTAATTTCGTGTCGCAATCACTTGGTCCTGGATAGCAAGCATAAAACCTTCCGTTTCCGGAAAGAGCTGGCCATCCTGCAGCCAGGTGTATGACTGCTTTTCATTAATGTGGTCTTGTGTAACACGGTATCTATGTTTGCCGTGGAGTGCCTTCTGCGACCAGGTGTTTATTTTTTCTTGTTGTGCTTGTATGTGGTTGTGTGCGTCTGCTGCGTGGTCTGGACAAGAAAGGGCGAGTGGTGTGTAGTTTTTGTCTGCTTTTACTATTGCTTTATGCAAGTTTGTTTGTTTACTGTGGAAAAAATGTCTGAGTGATTTTATTTGTTTTGCATGAAGTGATTGTATATCTATAATTCCTCTGCCTCCTTGTTTTCTGTCTATGGTGAGCCTTTCCTTGCATGCTTTGGGATGTGACATTCTGTGTTTTGTGAGTTCTGTTCGGATGAGTATATGGATGTTTTCTATGTCAGTGTGCGACCACTTGATAATGCCAAATGAATATGTTAGGATCGGTATAGCAAATGTGTTAATAGCTTTTGTAAGATTTCTAGAATTTAGTTTCGTTTTTAACAGTCTAATAAGGCGGTCTTTAAACTCTTGTGTTAGTTGTGATTTGATTTTTGTGTGGTCTATCTTAGCGTTTTGATTGATACCCAGGTACTTGTACGTTTCATCCTTGTCCATGTTGTCTAGCGCCTGGCCAGTTACTACTTCCTGTTCGGGATGGTTTTTCCATTGGCCTTTATTGATGTGAAGCACCTTGCATTTACTCATGCCAAACTCCATCTTGATATCTGACGTACAAACTTCTGTTATCCTGAGTAATTCTCTCAGTTGCACTTCGGTGGCGGCATATAGTTTTAGATCATCCATGTAAAGAAGATGATTGATTTTGTGTTGATTTGCTTTCTGGTGCCTGATGGTGAAACCACAGTTTGTGCTGTTAAGTGTGTTGGAGAGCGGATTGAGACAGAGACAGAACCATAGTGAACTGAGAGAGTCACCCTGAAAGATACCACGACGTATATGTAGCTCATCCGTTTGAATATGACCGTTCTCAGTTTGAAGGTGTATATTTGTTCGCCATGTCTCCATCGTTCTTGTAAGAAACTGACGAAGCCCTGGGTTGATCTTGTATATTTGAAGAGTTTTTGTTAGCCAGCTATGGGGTACAGAGTCGAAAGCTTTTTTATAGTCGATGAAACAGGTATGAAGATTCCTGTGTTCTTTTCTGGTTTGCTCCATGATCACACTATCAATTATAAGTTGTTCCTTGCATCCTTGGCTTTGTTTTCTACATCCTTTTTGTTCTTCAGTCAGGATGCTGTTTTCCGTGAGGTGTTTTTCAATTCTTCTGCATATCGTTGCGGTGATGATCTTGTACAACGTGGGAAGACAAGTGATTGGGCGATAGTTGGCAGGGTTTTTGGTGTCTGCGTTTTTGGGTTTTATATACGTTATTCCTTGCGTGAGGAATTGGGGAAGCCTATTGGGTTGGAGTATGGCTTTATTAATTTGGTCTGTGAGGACTTCGTATACTGAGCTGAACTGCTTGTACCAAAAATTTTGTATATTATCCACGCCTGGACACTTCCAGTTGTGAGTATGTTTTATTGTTTCAGCTATTTCCTCTGGCGTAAGAATAACGTTTCCCTGTTCCGCTATATGTTGATGTTTTTCCTCTTCCTGTCTGATCCATGGAGCGTTTTCATTATGTGTTTTGGGTTCTGACCATAGGCTTCCCCAAAACTCAGTTAACTCTTGTTTACTAGGAAGTTCTATTGCTGTTATCTGGTTGTCGGTTGTTATCTTTTTGTAGAACTGTTTTTCACTTTTCTGAAAAAGGTTATTAGCGTCCTTTCTGTCGTTTGATTCATTGTATCTGCGAAGTCGAGCTGCATAGACTGCAAGTTTTTGTTTGAGTGTATCAGTTATTTCTGGTATTGACTTTTGGGGCGACTTGGATTTGAGGATATCTATTGTTGTCTGTATGCGTTTTGAACGGTTGTTGTTGTTTGTGTATTGTGCGAGGTGTGCCAGTTCCTTTCTGATTGTGGTAATTTTGTTTTCAATTCGCATTTGCCATTTAGGTTTCGACCTTTTGCTTGTGTGGTTATTAGACCGTTTCGGAAGTTTTTGGCCGTTAACTATAAGTGTGGCTGCTGCGGCAGCATATATGACGGTGTGGATGTCCACTAGGTTACTACCGCTATTATTATTATTATTATTAAATTTGTTGGTACAAGCCATGTGACATAATCTTTATGTATAATATTGCGAAGATGGCAGAATGAGTTCATAGCAAGACAGGCAACACTTGCCTGACAGAGCTTCTTCTGACCATCTTCATTTAGTGATGGGATACACTAATGTAGTATTGCTGTACTTTATCATAAAAGGACAATAAATTGAATTGAGCGATATTTTGTGAATATTATAGGTAATATCTATACAGAACAGTAGTGAGAACATGTTAATTGTGCAAAATAAATAGTGGTGCTCCAGAATCCTCAGATTTGACATCGTGCTGTTTGAGGTTATGTTTATGGGTCCACCGCCCCAGCCAATTTATCTGGGATTGATTGCACTGAGGTAAAAATAAAAACCTTTGATTATGCTTATTATTGTTATTTAGGGTATGTGGAAGAATACCATTACTAACTCTATGATTTATCCCCGTGTTGGAACTTCGTTTCACCACTTACGGATTTATAATGCTCGCTTTTTTTCTAACAAAAAGGTTCTTACAAATAGATCGTAAAAATCTTGTGCTTATACACCATGCAAAATGGCTGATCTGTCAAAGTCACGTATTCAAAATAGTAAATACTGCAAAACCCGCGGCCAACGAAAAATACCGGCCATGGCGCGCTAATATCACGTGACCCTAGGAGTTCCTTGCCTTGGCGGACGCACATAACAACATAACCTCAGTTTACTTGTTTACAAGTTTTCAGAGTGTTGTATCAGCCGTATTTTATGCCCTTTATGCGATTTTTCCTGGTTTTGTATTTACTGTGTGCTCAAAATTACATTGTTTTTGGCGTTATTTCATTGTCCCTAAGAAACTGTTCCGATATTTGTTGTTGTGTATGTGTAATACTTGTTGCAAGAATGCCTCGTTCCTGTAGTGTTGTTGGTTGTCGGTCTAATTATAAGACCGAAGAAGAGAAGGTATCAACCTTCAATTTACCTGTTGATAAGCAGCTGAGAGAAATTTGGATCAGAAAAATCCCTAATGACCACAGCAACTTAAAGCGACCTCAAGTCTGTATCAAGCACTTTCCAGAAAAGGATGTGGTTTGGTATGATAAATGTTTTGTGAAGGGTAAGCTCAAAGAATTAAAACGGATCAGGCCTAAACTCGCCCCCAATGGAGTACCAATTTTCTTTGCAAACGTTCCAAAGTATTTGGGTGAAAAACCATCTACAGTAGTTCGCTTAGCTGATGTTGAACAACATCAAATAGAAACAGCAATACAGGAGAGTATTAATTCCTTCAAAGCTTATAAAACTGCAAAAACAATTTCAACAGTAGACGATATTCTGAAGTTTTATAATTCCAGCAACATTATAAACCGTAATTGGATTTTAATGCAAGAAAATGATCAAGTCTTTTTGTGTCTTATGTGCTTTTCAAATAAAAATCCATCTTTGTTAGGATCTTTAGTAATAGAAAAAGACTTCATGTTCACAGTAAATATTGATAATATTCCTCTTCCTTTGAAGAAAATACCGAAAAAAATGCAGAACTTAAACAGTACAGACGTCTTGGAAGAAGTCTTAGAATTTGTTGAAATTAGAACATCAAACATTCTTGAAAAAACCAGGGACAAGATTGATCAAATTATGGACGATTTAACAGAAATATGTGACAATCTGAATGAAAGTGAACTGTGCATGCCAATACTTTTTTTAATTGAGCAGTTACATCTATTTCAATCTACTCCAGAAAATAGGAGATATAGTGGATACACTTTAATATTTGCATCATCTTTATTTGTCCAATCTTCAGCTTCATATTTCTCCGTTTATAAAAGCAAAGTGTTATTTTTACATCATCCACGTAACATAAAAAAATTAATTGGTAAATTATCCTTAACTGGCAGTGATCTCAGTGGTAGTATTGACTATTTAAAAAGTAAAATCCATCTTTTGAAACAGCATGAATTTATTGTAAATTTGCATGTCGATGAAATTTATGTAAAGTCTGACTTGCAATTTAAAGGTGGTCATATTCTAGGTAGCTCGAGTAATGATTATTCAAAAGTTGCCAAAACAGCTCTAGTATTTATGATATCAAGTCTGATTTCCAAATATAAAGATGTTGTTTGTATTATACCTATCAGTTCATTAGTAGCTGAACAGTTGAAGAAATTTATGATTGATGTGTTGCGAGAAGTTGAGGCTATAGGTTTCCAGATTATATCTGTTATATTGGATAATAATGCTGTAAATAGGAACGCTTTCCAACTGTTTTCTGCAAACAATACTTTGCAGCCTTGTATTGTGCATCCTTTGGAAGGGTCTTGTAGGGACAAGAAAATTATTTTTAATATTTGATGTAGTTCATATTTTGAAATGTGTCAGAAACAACTGGATAAATAGCCGAGTAAAAAATTGTATTCTGACATTCCCTGATTTAGAAACCGATTTTACTGCAGCTGATTTGCAAAATATGAAATTCTGTAATGCTGACTTTAGACTATTGGAACAGCTGTATGAAAAAGAAAAAAATTCTCTTATTAAATATGGTCACACTTTATGTTACAAAGCACTGTACCCTACAAATATTCAAAAACAAAATGTAAATTTGGCTCTAAAAATGTTTAATGAAAATAACATAGCAGCCCTTAAAATTGGCTTAGAAAACAGTCAAGCAGCTGCTGATACTTGTCGATTTTTAGAAATAGTTTGTTCATGGTGGAAGATAGTAAATGTTAAAAGTGCGTTGGAAGGTTCACGCTTTAATGACCCTTTCGGAGAACCAGTGAGAAAGGGCAGCGATACTCAAATTAACTTTTTCAACAAAATTTCTCTTTGGTTGCAGTGTTGGCGCGATAAGGTACCAAGTACTCAAGGGTTATCAAGTCCAACTTTTCAGTCTTTAATTATGACATCAGAAGCGTTTGCCTTATTAATACCATATTTGTTTGATACTTATGGTCTTGATTATATTTTATTAAGTAAATTTCAAAATGACGTTCTTGAAGGAAGATTTGGTATATACCGGCAACTAAGTGGAGCTAATTATTATATAAGTTATGTACAGGTATTAGAAAGTGAGAGAAGATTGCGGTTTAAAAGCACTGTGCCTCTTACCATGAAAAATAATGACATATCTTTAAAAAATGTGTTGTCACTCAATTCAATATATGATCCCAGTGTTGACATCGAGCAGTTTTCAGGTGTTTTAAAGTACCTATTTTGAGGATTTTTCACTGGATTGTGTTCCACAAGATAAATTGCCTATATTAACTTATATTGCAGGATATGCGGTAAGGAAAAATCTAAGACTAAAGAATTGCCAAATTTGTACAGAGTAGTTACAGTTAACAGGATCTATTATTGATGTAGATATGGAATCCCTCCCATTTGATCTTATCATGGAACTTGATAGAGGAAAACTTACTCTACCTAGTGAAGTAGCAATTTTTGCTGTGACACTATATTGGGCCGTTTTTCAAAATATTATTGACAATAACTACAATCAGTTTTTAGCTTCTAAAAACCATATGTCTGTGTTGCATACAATATGTATCAACCTTTTAGAAAAATATTGTGAAAATTTGGAGCTCTACTATTTTTCCTTTGAAAGTCCAACAGTGTGTTCCTGTAATGAAACTATATACGTTAAGCTGAAAGACATAAATTTAAGGACGTGTAAAACCCTTCTTAATAATTTCGTTAAAAAACATAGTGATTTATCAAGTAAATCAGGATCGCAAAAACATCAAGATCACGACTCTGGCAGGAAAATTAAGAAGTTGAAAAGTTAATTGCTTGATTCTGCATTCAAATTAATGTAAATTATTTTCCACAAAAAGATTTACTCGAAAACCATGAGACTTTTACTAGACATAATTGCCATTATCCTGATAAGTCATGAAAACTATCCGCCCCCGGGCGTGTGCCCGCTATTTATCAGACACTCTGTATAAATAAAGTGTTCAAATTTGATTTAGTTTTGTTTAAATATATAAATTATTACTCATCCGCGTGTTTTTTTGAATGAAACTATTGAATATTTTATAAGTTAAGCTCCAGTAAGTGAGAAACAAAGAACTCCTAACGTCACGTGACCTCTCGACACGTCAACCGCGCCATGGCCTGTCCTTTTCGTCGGCCTCGGCAAAACGTACCAGCCATGAAATAGCTTGGAAGAACTAATTTTCGAGAACTCCTACATGGTATTACTAATTTATAGTGCATGTACGGACCTGGAAAGGAAAAAAGGAATAGGGAGAGGAGGTAGGCAGATGAAGATGAAAGTGAAACCGACTGGGCGGCTTTATAAACACACATAAATGTATGCCTACGCGTCTATCGACCACGAAAGGGTTATAAGTACGCTGGGGATGAAATAATGGATGTTCGTAAGACTGCTATGTGTGTGGTTAAAGATCAGGGGAAAAGACAAGTGGCCCTGATGTTAAGTTTGTGAAAGGATCTGTAAATGAGTGCATGCTTGTGCATATAAGACTTTGAGAGCTACAGCCATGTGGTAAACCGTTTGTCACTTTTATTTTTAGATTTGCCATAAATTCTCGAAAGTAAGTATTTTGTCATTGAACACACACTGCTGAACAAAGCATTCTAAGTTCAAGAATTCTGATATTGTTATAAATATATATTTGCGGCAAGAATATCTGTTCTGACTCTGAGAAAATTTACTGTTAATTTGAACCAAGAAAAATAATTTTTTTATTTCAATACTCATTTTAGAATTGAATCGAATATGCCCTGACCAAGAATATAATGTTCTTCACAACTGAAATTTCAATACTCTTCTCTCTCTGTTTTTCAGTATTTTCCAACTAAGCTTCTTTTACTTCGACCAAGAATACAATCAGCTTGAGAATTTCGGAGTCTCCTGTAAGAATATGGTAGCCTGGATCTGATCGTTACAGGCCTACTGATCATAATAATAATTCCTGATTTTACCTATGTCTTTGTATTATATCGTTATATCTTCGTGGAAGGATTGTTGCACAATTGGGGTTGTGAGGGCCATAAAGAGATGCCCAAATGTGGGCACCAAGTATGTAAAATAGAATATATTTATGTAATTAGTTGCGAATAGAATATCATACATGGGATGATTAACAAAATACTCTCTGCTAAGCAGAAAGAGGAACGTCTACAAGGGCAAATGAAAATTAGAGGATATTCACGTATGGTATAATTACTACCTACCTTGCGAAGTCTATCGTTCACGATAGTGCCCGCTGCAGATGTCAGTAGAGCAGAGGTAAAAAAGAGGTAATGGGTTTCAGCCGATCGGGCCATGGTGGCATGTCGGATGGACGCGTTTGCGTTCGCTGGACATGAAATCAGAGGACTGCAGCTGGTTCAATGTCGAGCGAGTAGACTCTCCCTCTCACACGTTTCCGGGTGTGCAAGTGCTTCTGTCCTTGCGAACAAGTCGATTTCCTAAACTCTCTATATTAAACAGATATCAAAATTTAGTCAAAATGGGTGATACGCTTGCCAAACGCCATAGCGCTTGCAGTAAATTTATAGAAAACTCTAATTCTGGTCATCAGAATACTGGAGGCTGTTTTTACATGGCGATTGAGGATTACAACGACATGCTCAACGTGGCCCAGCTGTCAAAAATATCGGGTAACTTAGAAATAAGTATAAAAGCGTATTAAGCGCGGTGATAGATACCTATGTGATTAAACACACAGAAAAATCTGTCGTTTTGTCAAAGACTTACGCTTGGATTCAATGGGACGTTACACTCAGCATTCGTCAAATACAGCGATGTTTTATCCAATGGGAAGTGTATAGTTGGTAACGAATTATATCGTATTGTCGATTCAACTACAAGATGTCATTGGATTCCAATGAATGATTCAATCGCAGCCTGTCGTTGAATCGAATCTGTTTGGTAATTGATTCTAAACTACTTTCTTTTCCTTGGACCAACACATTTTATTGGGAGGACAGCTCATCGATTCGTCTGGATGTTTAGTGGTGTAATTTTGTGTGAAGTTATAAGGAGCATGATATAAAAATTAGACATAGGCCTGCACCAGTTGTTGCATTTTTACCTGAAATATAACTATTTAACTAATCTAAATACCTACATTCAAATGTGGGTGTTAGCTCTTCTAAGCCCCAATTTCTCAGTAGGTCCTCCATTTATTATATGACTGGACACATTTAAATTACATGATTGCTGATGCAAAAAGCAAAACCACGAGATGACACAACACGGCTAACACCGAAACAACACAACGAAACAACCTCGTCCATGTTGGCGGGTTGGCGCTGATAATAACACTGAGATTATTCCCCTGTTCTTTCTTTTTACGTTCATTGAATCGGGATATCAGTCCCGCCAAATACTGATTATAGTTCAGCGAACAACAAGGGCCATTGAAACAAAATTAATCTTTATGAGATGAATTGTCACAAACTGCTGTTGCAGTAATAATTTTTGTACATCGGATAGATTGTGTGCTTTACTTAAATGAAACATAGGGTAAATTTCAAAAACAAAAGGATGTTTTGATTGCATTATATGTCAATACTGGTATTAGAAGGATTATACATATCATTAGAACGAATATAAAATTATTTTGAATTTATTGGCGTACCTGTGATTACTTCGAGTATTCACGATTCCTTCATTTATTTTTATTTCTTTCGCTTTTATTTGTTTTATACAATCAGGTAATCTATCACAATATCCTTTTCATTTCAAAATTACTATAATACCTATGTGTTGAGTCTTCACGATGCTACGCCTCTGGCTCTGCCAGAAGAAGATATAATTAGGGGACAGTCGAATAGAGGTCATTATCGTGATAAGAGAGCTCGCCATCACACGGCAGTGTTCAAACCGCAGAAAAATACCTCCTTTTTGCCGCAACCCGCAAACCGCAACCGAAAAGACTACGCAACGGTGAAAGTGATCACCACCCCCTTTTGAGTGCACTCCAGGAGCTGTCAGATCTTCATAAGTGGTAAGTGCTGGCTCAACACTACATCACTTTATAATTTCCTTTTATCGCGTACAGTCTATTCAATCCGAAACATCGAGTATAAGGATTAAATTCTTCCAATCACATGGATTTGAAACAACTGTAAACATATTTAAAGCGATGGAAAAACATCCAAATACTAACAATTAATTGGAAACGCAACAGTATTTTTTTCTGTGAAATTATCAAACTTCAAAAGCACTAATTCTATCTACCACCAACTCTTGTGCATAAACGTCCATAATTGTCCAGAAGATATAGCTACTAGTTTGACGGGCCGATCGAAATTAGTTAATGAAACTGCAATGGCGAAACGCTGTCGATAAATACGGCAAATGCGGGACCGTGGTCGGTAGTTGGTTCAGCTGCGCTGCGCCTTGGTTAAAATCTAATGCGAAACCGCACTCGGCCGATATCACTGTTATCGGTGCGGTTATCAGTTTGGAGCCGCAGCGCCCTGTGTTGTGTGCCGTGCGGTTTCCGACACATAATCGCCACGATAATTGGTTGCTGGTGCTCATCTGCTATATTTATATGACATTTCAGCCCTTTTACTTCTCATAAGCGATAGTTGAGGGGAGTATTGTGACCGTGAAATTGTTAGATTTTGAGAGAACACGCTTTTTGGGCGTTTTAGGATGTCTACATGCATAACGAAAATCCACGTCACTCATTTCCGTCGGTCTGTCTGTCGATCTCGCTTTCTGTTGGCGTATTTCTAGCCTAGTAATCTCAGTAACCGCTGCATGGATTGTGACGAAATTTGGGTAGCGATTGGGGTCCTAGTGGGCAATGCTGCTATAATTTTACAAAACAATGTATGGGCGGCGGTGGAATTAGCAAAAAACAAAAAATTCCAATTATTCCTCAAATTTCGTTTTCAGGCATTCTTGGGGTACTGATTTTTTTTTTTTTTGGGTTGGGGTGAAATTGGGGTAATTGGCGGGTGGGTGGGTTGTTAAACCGAAAAGTTTGTTGTACTTATAATAAGCTATCCATTGACTTAAGAAAGAAAGACCTAGCAGCATAATACACATTTTTAGGTCCATCCGAACATTGCCTTACCTATTGCAGAAACCAAAGGACTTCTGTATTGTCTAACCTAGAAGGTATTGAAATTTCAAATATTCCCCAAACTTCGTTTTTAGACGATTTGGAAGTTTCTAGTTGTTTTTCGCATTTTAGTTCCCACGCCGACAGGGGATAGGGAGTATTGTGAACCCAAAAATTTTCAATTCAGAAATAATACGCTTTCTGGGCGTTTTATGATACGTACATAACGACAATCTATGTCACTTATTTCTATCGATCTAAATATCTATCAACTATTTAGAGCGGCGGTTTCCAAAATTCGAATTGCCTTGATGATTGCCAACCTCCAGAATGGGGACGGCACCTAAAGAAGATCCGCATAATCTCAGTAACCGCTACCTGCATTGTGATGAAATGCTCTACGGTCGTAGTAGGTAATGCTGCTAAAACTTAGAAAATCGGTGCATAGTCGGTGAAGAAGATGGTGAAAAACCAAAAAATTAACAGAACCCCTCCAAACTTCGTCTTTGGGCGTTTCAAGGATTCCTGATCGTTCTCCATTTTTGTAGGAGATGATCGTGCTGATGGGGCAGGTGGGGTTCCAAAAGTTAGACATTCGTTGTATTCATAGAATACTTTATACGTTGCGCTAAAAAAAATTGATATTGGTGATATCGTGTGCCTTTTAGATCTATCCAAATGTTGCCTTTATATCTGTGGAATAACTTGATACATACGTATAATAATCCTATAACGTCTGACACCGCATTACTACCGTGGAGGAAATCAACAAAAAAAAACAAAAAAATTTAAAAATCGGTAAAACTTAGTTTTTAGATGTCTCAAGGGTTCCTGACCATTGATACTGTTTTGATGGGATTGGTGTAGGAATAGAGACACTTGATGCTTTTTTTTCTCACTGCCAATACTAAACTATAGATCCATGTAACCAAAGATTTTAACCTAAACAATATAAATAATTTCACAGACATGGGAATATGTGTACAAATGGAAAAACATTTATTATTGTTGTTGATTTCTTGTCTCTAGGGCTAACCTCAGAAGAGGGTGGGCTAATAATATGAGATGGTCAAATAAGTGAAGGTATTGTATTTTTTGTATTGCACCTATTTGTTTATTTATATATAATAGTGCCGCTACTACATATAAAATCACCAAATCTGGGGACACAGTTCATGTACTGGAAACATTTTGACAGTTATTTAATTTGACACTTGGGAGGCTCCGTTTCCAAAATCTCCGTAACTACGCCCATGTCATACTCTAAAGTACGTTGTGATATCTTTGTCTTGTAAGAAAAAGGGTTTGAAACCGTTTTGTTGATGAAAGAACCTATCCATCGATCAAATTATTGCCCAACACCCTGCAAAATTCATGCAGAATAGTTAATTAACCACATCTCCACGTACCGCCGCTATCTCGCCTCATTCCACATTGATAACAGATTTTGTGGGGCTGCTGTAATCTGAATGGAGCCCTGGCGACAATACACGCATGGGGGCACATCAAAGCTCCCACCTGCCATCATAACACCTGTATCACCGCCTGTATGGGGAATCAGACACAGACCACTGACTGCACATATGTATATGGTCACCGCAGCATAGCCATCGTCCAGCAGCGCAACTCTTTACAAGTATAGGGCTCTTGCATTACATCACGCACTTCCCTCCTATGATGCAAAACTTTTTTTATGGTCAGTCTCTCGCAAAGGCTGTAAGATTATGGCGCTGTAGAAGCGCTGCGAGAGGATGTGTCTGCGTACGTTAGACTTGTAACGCTGCAGGTTGTAGCTGTCGGGAAATCAACTCCCCGATAGCTCATTCCACAGCGTCGGAGTTTGGAGAAGGAATGCTGGAGGATACTGGTTCGGGGAGTAGGGACCTCGATCTGGTAGGGATGAGGTCGCAGAGCCTCTCTAGTGGTCCTCATTCGGACGGCCTTCGGTGTTGTTATCTGGGAGAGCTCACTGGAATATCTTCGGTGATAGAATCTGTAAAATAGGGATAGGTGTATACAGCTTACTGCAGCAGAACAAAATTCCAAGCTTCTGGGATGCCGTTTTAGCAATACTGACGATCTGGTAATGCCAAGACATGTTATTGTCGATGTTGATCCCCAAAAGCTTGACGGAAGGTGACTCGACTATTGGCTGACCCTCTATTTCCACGGCTGGTAAGCCAACGTGAGACTTCTTAGTCAATGTTGTTGCCTGAGCTTTAAGTACGTTAAACTGTACCTTATTTACTTATTCCTACTCAACAATTGTTTTGATACCTCTACGTTCATCTGCGAGACGTGTCTCCTGGGATAATCGTGAATTGCCTAGTTCCATGCACGATATTAATGTGCTGTCGTCTGCGAAGCTGTAGATTGGATGTTATTTCCACCAGCTCCATGACATACAGCAGAGGCATTGTAGGGGATAGGGCAGATCCCTGAGGAACACTGGTGTTTATTGAGAATACGTCTGATGATTAGCCTTCGACTAGGTACAACAAATAGAGATCGGTCGTTCAAAAAAGCTATT
The DNA here is from genome assembly GCA_951848785.1 of Callosobruchus maculatus. Taxonomy (NCBI): domain Eukaryota; kingdom Metazoa; phylum Arthropoda; class Insecta; order Coleoptera; family Chrysomelidae; genus Callosobruchus; species Callosobruchus maculatus. The sequence goes on from CATOUR010000332.1 coordinate 33,489, forward strand.
CAACCACTGCACTGGCGCAGGCCAGTTGGCACTGCATAAGCAGCAAGCCTGTCCAGAAGTCCCTCATGCTCTAACGAAGGCTTTTGATATATCAAGTGCAACAACATGAGATTCGCCAAGATTTTTAATTGCTCTGTTTGACAAGTGAGTGTCCTAGGCTAGGAGGTCACCCGTAGAACTATGCTTACGGAAGCCATACTGGTATTTCCAAGGCTGTATGTTAATGAGTCTCCAAAACCATAGACATGATGCTGAGATGAGCCACAGGTCTATAATTGATGGGATCTGTTTTTTGCCTTTTTTAGGAAAGAGTTGTACGCAGCCAATCTTCCATGCAGCGGAAAACACGCCTTGCTGATGCGATAGCTTGAAAAGCTTGCAAAGGATAGATGCAAGCTCAGGAGCTTTATTCATGTTCAGTTTTTGAAGAATGCCTTTTATATCTCAAAATTTGATCTCTTACCATTCTCGAATTCACGTTTATGATGGTGGTCGGAGTACTTCCTTGGAAGTTTAGAGTAGAATTTGCTGCGAAAAGCCTCTCTCAGTTGTCTGCTTTTTCTCTACGAGTAGAAGCGATGGACTTATCGTTTCTGGTCAAGGCTGGTATTGACGAATAGGAAAAGTTCTGAGTAACAGCCTTAGCTACAGACCAGAATGTACTGGACGAACTAGGACATGATAGGAGCTTGTCCTTAATTTTTTGATTGTGTTCCTCCTTGCTGCTGTCAATCACGCGTTTGCAGTGATCGCATTTGGATTTTTCCTACATTCTTTGTATTGTTGGTTTTTAGATGTAACCGCATCTCTACAATGCTGATTAAACCGTGGATTGCTTTCGGAGGACGCTTGACGACATGTGGAATACAGGCTTCCTTGCCGGATATTAATACTTCGCGATCAAAATTGTGAATAAGAACACTTCTTGGTCTGACAGGGTCGGATTAAGGAAATTTGGAAAATCCTCGTTACTCATTTCCGTCGGTCTGTTTGTATATCGGTCTGTCTATCTGTCTATTGCAGATTTTCTAAACGCGTAATCCTTAAACGGTTGCTTGGATTGTGATAAAATTTTTTATGTGTGTGTGTGTCGTATGATATAATTTTGGGAATCGGTGCATTGGAGGCAGAGAGATTGGTAAAAAAACAAAAAAACTTCAGCACCCCAAACTTCGTTCCTAGGCATTTTAGGGGTTCCTAAACCCTTAAAATTTATTTTTGGAGGGGAAAAATCGGGGTGCTGGGGCGCGTGGAGGTTTAAAAACTCAAATAATAATTATTATATTCATAACAGACTGGAAAACAGCTTGCATCCAGCTGGTGCCAAGAACTACAGACCTATAGTTCTGCTCTCTGTGATCAGTGAAGTGATGGAGAAATGCGTCAACCAAGAGGTCATGAAATACCTGGAGCTCATCACTTAATCAATGACAGACAATATGGCTTCTGACTTCAAGTATCATGGCTTACGTCACAATGGATGAGCAAACTCATCTATAGGTCCGTTTGGCGAGGCTCATGCCATTGCTCTTGATATTTCAAAGGAATTCGCTCAACTTCGGCATGTAGCCCTCCTAGCCAAGCGTCCATACTACGATCTCCCTGTTAAGCTTTGCTGTTGACTCGCACACTTCTTTTCAGGTCGAAAAATTTCTGCCGCGGATAAGCAATAGAGCAATCTCTGAGGTCTGGTTGGAACGCAGAAGGCTGCCAGCGGCTGCATTGCTTCCAAAGGATCTAGAGGCCACTACCGCTTGGGGGCGCAAGAGTATAGTAAAATTTAATGCTTTCAAGACCCAGTACATGTACACTATCAAACAAGAAGTATGTAAGTCAGCATCAGGTTCTAATAAATAATCAGGCTCTGTCAAGAAGTCACTAATTTAAGCTCCTAGGAGTCATCATTACAGAAAATCTGATCTGGCACGAACATGTTACATCAATTGCAACAGCTGCTGAAAGATATCCTGGGTATTTGTTCAGAGCCAGAAATACTTCTCACCATCTGACCTACTCATGCTATAAATAAGACCTTGACCGAAGTATTGCTTTCATATCTGGGGAGCTGCTGCTCCTACTACCCTGTCTACGCGTGATACCGTCCAGAGAAGGGCAATTTGACTAATTGGTAACCCGGCCTTAACGCGCCACCTTCATCCACTTTCTCACCGACATGATGTTGGTAACCTACCTCTTCTTCCGATATTCAAACGGAGTCTGCTCCTGTGAGCTATCCTCATAGTCCCATCGATCCTACCAGATGCACCCGCGTGACTGCTGCATCTCATCCTGAGGCCGTCGTTCTTCATACTCTAAGAACCGAGCGGTATGACCGCACACTTATTCTCAAGTCCAAGACTTGAAATGGACTGCCAAGAGATGTATTTATTGGGCCTAAAGGTATTGGCCTATTCAAGTGCCGCGTCAACAAACTTTCCCAATGCAACCCTTTCATTGGAGCTGCGGTGGTATTTAGATTCTACCTATGCGGTCTGCTCAGTTATAAAAAAACTCCACTTGCGCTAAAAAAATTGATTTTGGTGAGATCTTGTGGTTGTTAGAGCTGTCCAGTTATTGCCTTTCTGATGATGTGATGAAGTTTTGACACCGTGGAGCAAATGGTAACAGCGCATCGTTGTTGTTGTACCCTCTGCTCCCCAGGGTCATTCCCATCAAAATTTTAAATTTCAAAGGGTGTCGAGTAACGGCTTGTTTCAAAGGTGTGTCGAAGTCCTTTATTTTGAGGTTTGATTTTTTAAATCGATCGACTTGTTTTCGAGAGAATTAGAAAAATCTTTATGTATCTTAATTTGTTCAGATAGGAAACAAAAACACACGAAAATACCACTTCTTATTGCAATAAGGAAAATGTTGCCCGTTATTAGGCAAAAAATGATATAGGCGATGTTAAAACTCCTCATAGTCAGTTGCAAAAACAGTGGAAATGATTCAAATTTGTGGTGCCCAAAATCAACGTACTGCGACAAAATGCCATTCTATTTAAACCCAGACATCCGTGGAAGATAACTTCGCATAGATAGGTTTTGGTTGGGGCGAATAGGGCTTATTGAATGGCCTGCTAGATCTCCTGATTTGTTGCCATTAGATTTTTTTTTCTATGGGGCCTTTTAAAATCTAATGTGCTTATAGTCCCCGACCTGGAAGTTTGGATAACCTTTGCCAAAGCATCATCGAATGCAATCATGATATACCAAAACATGTTTTGGTATATCATGACTGACTACCCGTCAGGAATTTAAGCATTGCTCGTATCACTGTTTGGGCAATAAAATTCCCAAGGGGACGATACTGGGCTGTTTAGGGGGTGATCGGTCACGAGCGCGCGCAGTTTGATTTTTACCTGTTTACGAAAAGGGTGCCTTCATCGGCACCGGTCACTTGCGCGCCGGAGGAAAATTAAGCTTGGTTATTCCTAATGACCGCATCCCTTGCTACTTGCGGTAGCTTACAGTTACTTCTTAGATTATTTAAATGACTATTGGGCTTCTGTAGGTATATAAAACTACCCTTAATGAAAATATTTCAGTAGTTTGCAATCCTTAGTTGCTGTTTGTGAGTATTGTTTATGTTCTATTTTTTCATCATGGAGACTATGTTAAGTGTGAAAGGGAAGAAATTAATAGTCCTTAAAGAGTATACGTTCCGAAGAGATAAAGAAACCACCGGTGGTGTAGCCTACAGATGCTCTAGAAGAGGATGCATAGCATCTTTGCTCATGAATCAATTGGAAGAGATTGTTCTTAAATTTCTCGGACTTTTTTTACAGCGTCAAGAAGTCGATCAAATTTGTGTCAAATTAGAACACGTTCTGACAATACCAACTTCTTTATTTGCGTTTATTATAGTGATCAGATTAACTTATTATGTTCAGAACAAAATTTCGCATTTAATAATATAAAAAAGTAATTCATTTCTGTCTAGTCAAAAGTAACAGATACCTCTTACTGGAGTTCTACAAATTCTTCAGTAACTATTAGCAAGATCGCAAAAAATGATGAATGAATCGGTTAAAATTATAAGACGTAAGGTTACCTCGCCGCCCCGCGCGCTGATGCCCACATACCTGCCTATTATCCAAAATATTTTGGGGGCTTCTAAGCGGTGGGATTAGGACCAATCTGACCGCGGCGCGCTAGGGTCCTATGGCCCATCTGGTGATTGAAATATTTTGGGGACTTCTGACCGGTGGGATTAGGACAAATCTGACCGCGGCGCGCTGGTGTCCTATGGCCCATCTGGTGATCGAAATATTTTGCGCGCTTCTGACTGGTAGGATTAGGACCAATCTGACCGCGGCACGCTAGTGTCCTATGACCGTTTAGGGTACATGAAGGTGAAGTGGTTTTGGTATGATGAATCTTTTGACGTGTCTTGGCGTTTTTTCTTTTAATCAGTGGTTTTCGGTATGAAAAAAGTGATTTTTCGTACATATTCACAAAATATTCAAATATTTGTGCACGCACGTGTACAGCCAGGGAAGCAGCAAACACATCATTTAGCTAGCTCGTATAAGCAGACTAAACTGAATTAAAATTCAGTTTTCTTTAAAATCCGTTCGTGGTAGCAGCTTCAGCTTACCTCAGTATAACGCTTCGTAACTCAGTGTCCGATCTGATATAATTAATGCTATCATGAAACGATAATAATTGTTTATCGAGGAGCAAAGACGGGTAACCTAATAGCTGTGTGTGCATGTAGGTACGCGTTACATGTATGCATAGTATAGTATACATTAACAGCATCAATTTGCATTCTCGAGGTGTATGATATGGGGGTCTGTATTATATTATTTAATGATTGATATAGATATGTGATGATGCAATGAACGAATTAAAATAGTATTTCACGTACAAGCATTTGTACCTTAATGATCACAAAATCATCATCACTTAGCGCATCCGTACACGGGTCATTTGCAGACGTGATCGACGCGATTCCCGACGCACGTCCGCTTGGCTTCTAATGCAAAACTATTGAAGCACCACAAAGGGGTCGTTTGATGGTCGTCTCGAGGCGTACCTTTTTGAACTCCTTGCTTTAAATCGCGTGCGATCAGAATAGAAGTGCAGTCTGAGTGGTTCGTGCATCTTGCGCGTCTGATGGCGGTAAATATTTGAGGTTACACTGTCTTGATTTTTACTGCCCACACCGATAGGTCTGTCTGTCGATCTGTCGGTCTGTAGGTCTGTAGGTCTGTAGGTCTGTAGGTCTGTAGGTCTGTAGGTCTGTAGGTCTGTAGGTCTGTCGGTCTGTCGGTCTATCGGTCTGTCTGTGCGCGTCTATCTGGCCTCATAATTTGAGTAACTGCTGCATAGATTGTGATAAAATTTGGGTACTGGTATGCTATGGAGTCCTAGTAGGTAATGCTGCTATAATTTTGAAAATCAGTAGATTAGCGGCAGAGTAATTAGCAAACTACTCATAATTTCAAATATTCCTCAAACTTCATTTTTAGGCATTTTAGGAGTTCCCGATCATGTTTTGCTTTTCTTTGGGTGCGGGTGAAATTGGGATGGTTGAGGCGTGGGAGGTTGTAAAACTCAAAAATGTGTTGTATTCATAATAGGCTGTCCATTGACCTGTGAAGGAGAGTCCTAGCGACATAATATACTTTTTTTAGGTCCATCCGAACATTACCTTGCCTAGTACAGAAACCAGGGGACTTAGTATTTTCTGAGATCGTTCTGTATTGAGAAACGTAGAGATTATGGAATTGATTTTAATGAAACTGAACTGCAAGTATCATGGATAAATGTGGGGAATGACCCCAGTTCAAAATACAATATTGAGAATTTGTCTGTCAGTCCCCGATATAAGCCAACAACATATATCGCCTGGATGCAATGTTAAGATTTCGAATCAAATATGTAAGCCTGGACAACTTCTTAGATAGATTCCTGATATCTGAAACTGAATTTTATGAATTTTATTAATCCACCTATGTGCGACTATAAACATCAATCATATTGCCGATCGACCCATGCGCCGAGGCGCTTAGATTCCATAATCATCAAAATAAGATGCCACCTCAGTATAAGGGATGCAAGTAGTATTCCTTTATGAAGTGTTTCAAGAGTATTTCATTTTTAGTGCTCGTAATGTAATAGAGAAAGGCTGGATTTTAAAGAGCACTGAAGTTTTATAATGACTATATACACAGTCACAGGCCCTGCGAAATCTCTAAGTCAGGGGTTCCCAATCTTTTTAAGCCCGCGGCGCACCTTCAAGTTTAGTATTTTGTCACGGCGCCCTACCTTAGACAGCTATTTTAAATAGATACAGTCAAAAGAAATAGGTACCTATAATAATAGTAGACAAAACAATCAAACCGTCCCCAATACGAAACAAAAAGAAAGACTCAAGAAAAACAAAAATAAAATCCTACAGCCAAATGAATGTGACGGTTGAGTTTCGTGACCTCAGCATAGTTGTTCAAAGCGGGGAATAAGATTCGATACTGCGACTATCATTTCTTGGTCCACATTGATCCTTGAGCGATATTTATTCTTGATTATAGCTACGGTTAAAAACCCAGCTTGACATAAAGATGATGTTACCCCATACCTGCCAGACATGGATCAAGCATCATCAGTCAAATGTGCATCATTATTACTCTCAGTAGTCTCATCAAGCTGCAAACCAAAATCCTTGCTTTTCATTTTTTTCTATCAATTGGTAATTGAGATCCTCAGCGCGACCCGTTAAAGGCGTAGGAGGGGCAGGTGATGAGGGTATAATCACGGTTTTCCAGCGCGTAGGTCTATATTTATACTTTTCGGCGACGGCGGAGCGACGAAAGTACGTAATACCTATGTTCTTAACCACTGGCGAGCGTCAGAATAGGTATTGAAGCTTTTTAAGCACCTGCAAATATTTGTGCTTTACGCTATTTACACACACACACACACCATCACACACACACACACACCTACACACACACCCACACACACCCACACACCAATTTTGGACGGTAGATTTAATTCCGGCCGTCCAAATTCCAATCGTGAACCACTAGATGGAATGGGACTTTGCACATACGCCGACTGTAAAATACTACCAGTAAAATATCGGCGAGCAGCCGGCCACTGCTACTGCAAACCGCCGGTACCGGGACGTCCCGGCGACACAGTTATAACAAACGTTGGTGCGCGAATTTATACCAGTGGTAGATTGTGCCGATTCCTATTAGGCAGAGGCACCAAATTATGAGATGCTCAGCTCAGCCGGGGGTTCTTCTATGCTGTGATCTCTCTACTGTCTTGTCCTCTGGTTTGACAGTTGATATTAGGGTGGAAATAAGGGTGCAAAAAGGGGTGAATTCTGAAATTCCCCCTAATATTAAAATACTGAAATCAATGGATCACCTAACGATTTATTATCGATTAATATATACACAGATGGCACTAAAGTTGCAAAGTACCTGTTGTCTGGGAGAAAGGAGAGTGCTCCTGTCTCTACAAGCTAGAATACGTCAGCCGGTTATGACTGATAAAACTACCCCTAAACGTTATCTAAAGATTGTGTCGATTTATATAACAATGGTTATTGATTGGGGCCCGCTATCTTACGTTGCTGTTCCGCTACTATATCTATGTCTGGTAAGTATACTGTCTAATGGCAAACGGTGAAAATAGCTAAACTAACTCCTAATTTCAGATGTTCTTCTAATGAAGCAGTTACAGGATCTACAACTTATGCTATCTCCCACCTGTATTCCAACGCACTATGTCCTGGGTCTTCTGGAAATACCTTATTAGCTGGCAGGCACTAAAGCGAGGTAGCAAAGCATGCATACAGTGATAGAGTGAAGCAGTAGTTCTAGCAAGTACCAAGCAGATGATCGGAGGTGACATGCAAGTGAAAGAGTTAGACAGTCTTTAGGGTTGGCAGTTGGCGATGGGCTTCGACTCAGCCTAAGACTATCCGATGGTTGAGCCTAAAAAGCTGTTGGTGTTGAGGCGTAGTTAGGTGGGGGCTCGGGGGGGCTTAGCCCCCAAAAATGAAATTAGCCCCCCAAAAATCCAAAGTTAAGTTTATTGTATCTAGGGCGGGGACTTGAGCCCCCCCCAGATCCAGGGACTTAAGCCCCCCCCCCCCCCCAGATTCAGGGACCTAACTACGCCTATGGTGTTGAGCCTAAAAAGCCTACAAGAGGAATATGTTAGATGCCCGGAAGCAAATAAGCAACACTTAAAGCAATAATTAGTCATGGCCACAGATGTGAAAGAGTAATACAGAGAGAGCCATATGACCAATTCTCATGAAAGGAGGTTATGCACCTACCGTTGGTGTTGGGTGGCTTTAGAGTATTTCCTTTGGAAGCTGTGTGAGGTGGATTTGATACGAATTCCACAGAAGTGGTTCTACAGACACTGTAAATAGCAAAATCCAATCCTACACAGTATTTCTTCTCACTCAAATCCGCAAAATATGCGAAGTGACCACCTGGTCCAAGTAGAACAGAGAAGTGAAAAGGAAATGGCTTTTTCCCGTGAAAATCGGCGCTAAACTCGCCTGTCATATGGTAATGAACCGTGGTGATTGAATTCTGTGGTACGACCTTGGTTCAACTATCAACTGTCTACAAGGTACAAAGCGATAGATGTTAATCAGAAGCAAGACTAACCTCTTCTTCATCAACGTGGACATGTAAACAATAGTTCTGGGCTGATGGAATGCCATGGTAAGTTTATATGAATTTAATTAAATGTAATATTGATATTTTTGTTCTTTCCAGATGACTGCAGCTATAGAAGACCGGAATACTTTGTAAATACAAACTGAACTAGCATTGTACATACATTATGCTGAATAAATGGACTTAAATACTATAAACATATATGTGTGTTATTTACAATACAATAAGCAGAAATCTGAGTAAGTAAATATACATATGTTACATTTTAAACTACGTTACCAAAGACAATGCTGGGCGATATTGCCATTTGAATAACATTCAATCGAACAAGTACAACATATATTTTTGACACGTAACACAGTGACATACGTGGCTAGATACAACCTTGCACACGTATTGATTGTCGACGACCGATAGTCGCTATAATCAAACTTACTGGACGACGATAACCAATCAACTGCTCGTTTGACCAGCAAAAATCCGGTTTGTGTGAAAGCAACGCTCCACCGATAAAATATCGGCCGATATTTTACCGGCCGTCCAAAATCGGTGTGTGTGCAACTAGCGTAAAACGAGGATCGACTCACGACGCCCCTCTTTACTTTCTAGGGCGCACCAGGGCGCCGCGGCGCACAGGTTGGGAAACCCAGCTCTAAGCTATTCGTACGTATGTATACGTAATATAGGGTGCAAGTACACACATCTGTTAGGGGTTATGGGGCTATGTAACAATAAATTTGTTAAGTACAAAATAAGTTCCATATCCCCCAAAATATTTCTCTTATATATAGAGTGAGTCCCAAGTTGATACTTTTTTAAGCTGTGTATGAAAGTCATTAAAAGACACAACTTTTTCAAACAACTTTTTTCCGAAAACTGATAAAAGCGGGATACAGAATTAAAAAGGTTACTTTCAGATTATCATAGTTAATTTTAAATTCTAATATCCTAAATATCCTAAAGTTGCTTCATAATAATGCGCCACTTTTAGGATCTACCAATTAAAAATTAACAACGATAAACAGAAAGTGGTTACTGCACTACCTTCAAGCAAAAAGCTAAACATAAACAGACTAGGTACGTCTTAATACACAAGCCCAGATTTACCTTTTTTATACTGTACCTCATTTATTTTTCAGTTTCCGGAAAAAGGTTATTTGAAAAAGTTGTCTATTTTATCGGCTTGTATACATAGTTAAGAAAAGTTTAAACCTAGAACTCACCCTGCAAAATGGCAACAAAATGTTGAGTATCTCCAAAATTTTAGAAATCGTCAGGATTTGAAAACACACAGTATGAGAAGTAAGTAAGTGGAGAAACATCGCTTTTATACGTTTTTTATAGCCACTTCTCAAAATTGAGATTTGAAGGGAGGGGTGAATACTTCTATTCTTGTATATTTCCATCAACTCATATTTACCTTCTTCACATGAGTTGCCAGCTAGAATTTTTCCTATTATTAACACGCATAATATAAGCAAAAGCTTTCCCTAGTGTTTAAAAACTCAAAAGTACAAAGCACCAAATTGTATCACTGGACACAAATTGTTCGTAAAATAATGCAGGAAGGGAATTTGGTACATCAAAACATTATTATCCCATCCACTCCAGAAAGCCTCCAAGCAAGTTGGGCCTGTTTCTATTTGGTTGGCTGAATCACGTGATCCTTTGATTATTTGGGACGTCGCTTCCCAGTATATCCCCGGGAAATTACCAGGAGACGGTAAACATCAAAAAACAAACCAATTTCAGATCTATAATATCAGAAACGCTCGTGACCGGAGTCAACACTCCCGATTTATTTTCTTTGTATACAGTACACGCAGGCCTGAGCTGTGTTTTCCTCCAACAACCAAAGTAATTTATTTTTGTGTGTACAGAGCGAAATTGACGAATACCAAAGAAATAATAAAATATCGAGGCTGGAAACTTTGACTAATTCCAGTATCACTTGTGGTGGTTGAGCAATGACTTATTTTAAGATCAAGCGGAGTCCTTTCGCCGGTTGCCGATAAGTTTTGGATAGCCTATCTATCAGATAACCTGCTGTATTATTGGTAGGACATTATCTGACCGACTATCTGAAACTTATCAGGGACCGGTGAAACTGGCCCTAAAACTCAAATTATCAAAAAGCTTTACTTGTTAATTTTTTAAATAATCTCGTAATGTTGCTTTGGCCAACAAAATTTAGTATGGTATTACCCACCTCGAACATGTTGGCCAACATTCAGCGAGCATGTTGGTGAATATAGTTTTTTTTATGGTCAGCCTCCCGCAAAGGCTGAAAGCCTATGGCGCTGTAGAAGCGCTGCGAGAGGATAAGTATTGGTGTGCATTAGATTTGAAATGCTGTAGGTTGTAGCCGTCGGGAAACAAATTTCCCGGTAGTTCTTTCCACAACGTCGAAGTTCTCCAAAAAAGGAGGAGACTGGCTCGGGGAGTAGAGACCATCACGACCTGGCAAGGATGGGCTCGCAGAGCCTCTCTACTGTTCCTCCTTCGAACAGCCTTTGGTGTTATTATCTGGGAGAGCTCACTCGAAGATCTTCCGTGATAGAATCTGTAGAACAGGGATAGGTCAGCCACCCTTCTTCGATTTTATAATATACCGAACAGAATTTAGCGTTGAAATTGGATATTTTATTTTGCGATTTCATAATGAATATAAGGCATTTTTTATCATATTATACTACAGTTTGATTACACACAGAAATATCTGTCGTTTTTTCAAATAATTACGCTTGGATTCAATGGGACGTTACACTCAGCATTCCTCAAATACAGCGATGTTTTATCCAATCGATTCTAATACAAGATGTCATTGGATTCCAATAATGATTCAATCGCAGCCTGTCGTTGATTCGAATCTGTGTTTGGTAATTGATTCTAAACTACTTTCTTTTCCTTGGACCAACAGATTTTATTGCGAGGACAGCTGATCAATTCGTTTGGATGTTTAACGGTGTGATTTTGTATGAAGTTATAAGGAGCACGATATAAGAATTAGACAGACGCCTGCACCAGTTGTTGCATTTTTACCTAGAATGTAACTGTCTGACTAATCTAAATACCTACATTCAAATGTGGGTGTTAGCTCTTCTAAGCCCCAATTTCTCAGTAGGTCCTCCATTTAGTATATAACTGGGCACATTTAAATCACACAATTGCTGATGCAAAAAGAAAAAACACGAGATGACGTAACACGGCTAACACCGAAACAACACAACCTCGTCCATGTTGGGGGGTTGGCTGCGATAATAACACCAAGATGATCCCCCTGTTCTTTCTTTTTACGTTCATTGAATCGCGACATCAGTCCCGCCGAATACTGATTATAGTTCAGCAAACAACAAGGGCCATTGAATTGGATATATGATGTTGTTGTTACGCGTATTACTTGCCAATTTCTTTAACAGCATAGATAACGTTTTGAAAGAATGGGTTATTGTTCGCGTAATCTAATAATACGTTAATCAATGGTACTAGTTACCTTTTGAAACAAAATTAATTTTTATTAGATGAATTATCACGAACTGCTGTTGCAGTAGTAATTTTTGTACATCGAAAACAAAAGGATGTTTTGATTGCATTATATGTCAATACTGGTATCAGAAGGATTAGATATATCGTTAGGATGAATATAAAATTATTTTGAATTTATTGGCGTACCTGTGATTACTTCGAATATAAGGATTGAAATTCTTTCAATGACATGGATTTGAAACAACTGTAAATATATTTAAAGCGATGGAAAAACATCCAAATACTAACAATTAATTGGAAACGCAACAGTATTTTTTTCTGTGTACTTTATCGAGGATATATGATTTTTTTAACCCACAAGTTGTATTAAATTATCGGGCGATAATCACTTTTTTCTAGTGAACCCACAGGAAATACTGTACAGGATTCATATCAAAAAAATGCGGGAGCTATTCGATAAAACCAATTCCATCTTGTTGTAGGAGGTATTATATTTTAAGACATCACAAATCCATATCACAAAAGCTCTGTGGAACCATCTGGGGATCTTCAGCTTCTACACTGCGTATATCAGCTCTGGGCTTGATATACTCAGCAGCAGAGTACTGCTCACCGGTGTGGCTGAACAGCCGCCATACAGCGAAAGTTGATGTTGAGTTAAACCGCACCATGCGAATCATAACAGGCACGATAACCAGCACTCCTGCCTACTGGCTTCCCGTTTTAAGCCATATCCCCCCGCCACAACTGCGCAGGAAAAACGCTCTTCTTTTACAATACGAAAAAATTAGGAAAAACGAATCACTTCCCATTCATGACTATTCCGAGGGCCTTGACATTAACAGACTCCGATCCAGAGATCCCCCCTACAAAATGGCTGAACAGTTAATGCGTGATGGTTTCTCCATTTCTGACCAATGGAAGAGCCAGTGGAAAGCAACCGCTCCAGTACATGCTCGGAACCTACAGTGCATCACCACAAAACCAACAGGGTTCGAACTGCCACGTAAAACATGGTCTCGTGCCAACAGAATAAGGACCAGACATGGGAGATGCGCAGATATGATGAAAAAATGGGGTAAAGCGCCTTCGGCAAGTTGTGACTGTGGAGCCGAGAGACAAACCGTCCAGCACATTATCGAAGAATGTCCTTTAAGACTGTATACAGGCCAAGCAGAAGACTTCTTGAACCTGACCAACGGATCAGTCGAATATATTAAAAATTTGGATGTTTGTTTGTGAAAATAATGACTATGTATCTTGTAATCTATACTACATTTACTCTATTTATATTTATATCTCTTTTTTTGTGTTTCTTATTTATATCTTGAATGTGATTTGTGAGCCATACGATAAATAAATAAATCCATATCACAGGTCGGTCCGTGTTCCTGTCGCCTCTTTGAGTTTTATTCTACCTGTACAACTATTATGATTAAACTTAATGTCGTTAATTTTTTGTACAGCGTTTCGTACTTTGATAAAAGCTAGAGATGTTTCCGAAACCCTAGTTGGTTAGGAGGTAATATTTTAAAATATTTGGTTTTAATTAAGAGCCAATTGAACATACATCTATAGGATACGTTTCAGAAATTATATTCGAAATGTTACATTACTCAAAAGTTGCTGAGCGAGCCATATGGCGTTTCTGCTTGTAAATCGATCACTTGTCTGGGTATTTCTATTTTTAAACAATAACATCGTCCACCACCTTTGCTGTGCTTTGATTTTCAAAACTTGAATATATAGGTAGTATTGAAAATTTATAAAATATTTACAACTCTGATTATTCCTACATCGCCATTGATCAGTATTTCTGGCCATTATAAACTATTGCCATTATCATCATCATGACTCCAGAAAGTATAGTTTGGTCTTATTGAAATTTGAGAAGCGATACATTGTGAGCCATAATAAGGTAATGATGCATTATTTAAAAAACTCGGCAGGTATGTAACAAAATACATTACGGATGATCCACATCTTTCATATTTTCAATTAATTAGTTCAAGACGGATTATGGCAGAAATTGTAACTGACAACTATGCAATTAATGAGTGTATGCAGATATGTATGTAATACAATATTGCAAATAATATACAGTGAAGACAGGTTCAGGAGTAAGATATCTGGAATTCTATAGGTACCTATAGCGTAACTGGCATAGTTTTGTCCAAAAATGGCCTTGGTACTTCCCACATATTTTGAAGTTTCTTAAAATTTCTAGCTCATGACATTATTTATATCATGATGCTCAAGCCCAGGCATGACTGCGAATACAAACGTACATGTGCTTTTAGCTGTGCGTGAAGAAACTAAAATGTGGCAAACATTCGATGAAGAACACTTACACCTCATTTTTGATCCTTCGAAAAAAATAATTTTGAATAGAAGGGTGCTAATACTGGGAGCATAAAAAATAAGATTCGAAAACAACCAAAGGTGAAGTAGGAGCATAGTTAAAAATTTTCGTTACTAATTTTTTGCATATCTTCCATCACGAACAAATTAGGGCATAGAAAAATAGCCCTGTCTAATATAGTAATTATCAGCAACTATAGTTTTGTTTTATAAGACTTTCGCGTCCGTGGTCCGGCGATGAACTGTTATGACCTAAAAAATTGTATTAAGCCGCTCGATCTTTCTTTCACTGGCTATTGGATAACTTATTATGAATACAACACATTTTTCAGATTTACGACCCTCCACTCCCCAACCACCCCAATTTCACCCCCACCCAAAAAAGTCCAAAATGCTCACGAACCCATAAAACGCCTAAAAACGAAGTTAGAGCTGTATTTATATTTTTAGTTTTTTCATTATGCCTGCGCCGTCACTGAGATGATTTCTAAAAGCCATACGCGTTTTCCGTCCTCGCCACGAGAATAATACTGTGTCGAAATTTCATTAAAGCCAATTCAATAGTTTCCACATCACACAATGCAGAACAACCTAAAGCAATACTCGAATGTTTTATTGGAAAATTCCAAGTCTCTTGGTATCTGTAATAGGCAGGGCAATGTTTAGATGGCTAAAAAAGTGTATTATGCCGCTTGATCTTTTTTTCACAGGTCAATGGACAGCTTATTATGATTACAACAAATTTTCCAGTTTTACAACCTCTCACCCCCCAGCCACCTCAATTTCATTCCCACCCAAAAAATAAGTAGAAAATAAAGGAATTTCTAAAATGCCTAAAAACTATATTTGAGGAATATTTTTTTGTTTTTTGCTCATTACTCCGCTGCCCTAAACAACAATTTTCAAAATTATAGCAGGATTACCTACTACGACTTCACAGCATATCGCTACCCAAATTTGATCACAATCCATGCAGCGGTTACTGAGATTACGGTGAGAGAAAAACGCCGACAGACAGACCGACGGGAATGAGTGACGTGGATTTTCGTTATGTAGACATCTCAAAATCGAAAAATGCTCGCGATCGCATTCTCCCCTCACCTATCGGTGTGGGAAGTAAAACAACTGAATATTGTCATATTATGAGAAATACAATATTGAACAACTTTTATATCAAACAGCTTATTGTACAATTATTATTTACTGCGATATGTTTCATATTCAATACATAGTAGTAGTAGTAGTAGTAGTAGTGTTTATTGATACATTTGAGCTACATAATTTGATATTGGACACGTCATTGAAAACAGAAGCGTGATAAAGATAACATAGAAATGTCTCTATTTTGACTTATAGGCTATATATTCATCTAGAGAATAGGCACGTAGATTTAATAAATGATTCTTTACATACTTTTTAAAAGATACATGTGATGCAATTTCTTTGCTTCTTTGCATTCAGCGGGTAAAAGATTGTACAACCTCAGGCCCAGGGTCTGACATTCTCTCATTGAGATGATCAAACGCCTATATGGTACTACGTAATTAATTTTAGATCTTGTATCGTGCGAGTGTACATCGGAATATCTCAAGAATCTATCTATGTTTTGATGAATGTTCACCAACAGCTCATAGATAAAAACAAATGGTAGAGGAAGTATCCCTAAGGATCTGAAAATTCCTCTTAAGATTGCATGGAGGAAGCGTTCAGGATTCATCAAACTATGAATTTCTGAACCGCAAATACACGGTTAGCCGCAGCTCAACCACCCCACACTAACACACGATACACTAGTCGCGAATGGACATTCCCATAATAATACATTATCAAATCCAAAACACCGAGCACAGTTCTCAGCATTCGGATTTGGTAGCATTGTTTATTGAAAGTGCTATAAAAGACTATAAACTCGCAATGTTCCTTAAATGTCAATTTCTCAACTAACACCCTGTATATACATATGTTATAATTATATACTTCCGAGCGGACTGTATTTTCAAATATGCTGTTGTGTTTTGAAAAATGGATAAAACTAATCAGCTGTGCGTGTACAAAATTCTATCAACTGTATTATTTTCAGCTTTGCATATCTCACATAACAAAAGTATATACATTGTACATACAGTGGATATCGAATCAGTGGATATGTATATCCACAAATGGAACGTGAATGTCCAATAGATGTCCAATATAGACTTAAAAAAAATATACACGTCATGCACGTTTGTCGCGAACTTTCACATCCATGGCATATCCATAGAATGTACATATGTACGTCTAATGCACATGCATAGTATATGTAACATGGTCCAGGTATGAACATGTATATTCATAATATATACCATGTATATACTTACATACCAAAGTAAATACAATGTACATACAATGAATATGTATATCCACAAACGGAGCATGAACGTCTAATGGATGTAGAGATAAACAAATTTACATTTCATGTACTTTTGTCGCGAATTTACACATCTATGGTGTATTCATTAAATGAACATTCATGTACTTTTAATGCACATGCATAGTGTATGAAAGTACAATGTGGAGGTAGAAAAATAAACAAACTTTGTACCTTCATTACGTATTGTTGTTAATTCAATTTCTACTTAACATAATAATACTTGGCAAAATCGATTACTATGATTGTCATCTCTTTCCTGTTGAATAGCATGTCTAAAATCACAAAGAACTCAAGGTTATAAAATTTTGTAGGTGGTTTGTTCCGCTTACGACTTACCGTCAAACGCTGCATGCGAGTGTTATCCGTAGCCAGAAGATAAGTAACATTTAAAGATTAATCGAATACTTACCTGTATGAAGATTAATCGTAATTTTTCGAGCCTGTCTTCCGATATGATTACGTTGTAGTTTCTGATTTGTCAGATCAATCGATACGTGTTTACAGCAGAGATTCTTTGTCAGCAATCCGACCGGCGCCCGACACAACCGTTGCTTACATATTCATTCTGTTTTTAAGCAAAATTGCCCCTATAGGGGTAGGTGGTTGGGCGGGTGGGTTGTAATCATATCGGAAGACAAGCTCGAAAAATTACGATTAATCTCCATACAGGTAAGTATTCGATTAATCTTTAAATTTCTCTTCGCTTGTCCTCCGATATGATTACGTTGTAGCGGTTAAAAGCTAGTCGATGCAATTTTGCGTTAGTTAACCACGCTTAAAGATAAACAATGTTTCAATGAAAGGAAAATCAATTTATTGAAAAATGATTACGTTAAGAAAAAACTAACGTATCCGAAATACATAGATACCATTAGGTATGTAAAAAAAATAAAGTTTAGAATATATATATATACAAGAAAATTAATTGAGATATATATATATATAGATATAGGTATATATACGTACATATAGACACTACGTAAGATTAAGGTAAACCTAAATTTAATATGGTGTGTGCGAAGATATCATTAGGCGTACCGAGAGGACGATTATAAAATTTAAAGAAAACCTCTGAATTTGGGCTCCATATGGCTGTATTCTTAATGACATTTATGTTTATGCCGGATTTAAAAGCCGCAGACGTTGCCGCATGGCTATCCCGTAAAAACATTAACATTTATGCCGCTGTTGTTTAATGCTAACTTGATCCATCTACTTAAGGTCTGTGTTGTTGCAGGATAATAAGATTTTTTATGCGTGATAAACAGTGAAGTGTAAGTTGATCGAATATGTTTTGTGACCTGTAGATAATGTTTCAGAGTAGAGGCTACACATAAGGCGGGTTTATGAAAAAATGGAAACGTTAAAATAGGTTGATTTTTGTAAGGGGCTGAAGTTTTTAGTTTTTCAGAGATTCGGATTTCAATTTTGTCGTTAGAAGTGTTTATATTAGTAGTATCGATTTTGCTTAGGGTTTGAATCCGATGCGCAGATGTTAAAGCC
Source organism: Callosobruchus maculatus (assembly GCA_951848785.1). NCBI lineage: Eukaryota > Metazoa > Arthropoda > Insecta > Coleoptera > Chrysomelidae > Callosobruchus > Callosobruchus maculatus. The sequence goes on from CATOUR010000332.1 coordinate 51,908, forward strand.
ATAAGCGTTATTGTTTTAATTGTTAATTGTTCAAGAGATAAATTTGTTAAGGGGTAAAGGGTTGCTAAATACCCTAATACAGGTTCTACATTCCAAGTAAAGTCATATTTAGGTTTGGGGGGTTTTAAATTATAACTCCCTTTAACAAATCGTTTGATAATTTTTTCATCAATATCAGTAGGTGAAAACATAAAATTTAGAGCTGATCGGTATGTGTTTATTGTTGCGTAAGAGGCACCTTCATTTAGTTCGGTCACTAAAAAGTCATGGTAAATATTTTAGTCATACTTGAATACATCGTGATGATAGCCCGTACAATATATCCAATATTTTCGAAAACAGGCCATATACTGTTTCCACGTGCCTTCCGAGATAGATGAAAACATCACTGGGATGGCCCGGCAGGAAATGCTTCTGTCAAGGAATGCCGTCCGGACAATTTCCCTACCACCAGGGAAAGCTTCCTGTGTAGGGGATGAGCCTCTCTAAAAGGAGAGAGTAATAAAGTTTCATGAGGTTTAAACGATAAGGGCTTTTCAACCAATAAGGATATAAACAAAGGATACCAAGGCTGCGATGGCCACGCAGGCACTACCAGGATACCAGTGGCTTGGTCCTGAATAATTTGTTCTAGCGTTTTAGATAGCATTGAGAATGGGGGAAATGCATAAAAGTAAACATTTGTCCAAGAAGTTGTGAAAGCATCTACTGCTACTGAATTTGGGTCAGGAAACCAGGAAATATACTTTTTACATTTTTTATTAAGATCGGTGGCGAAAAGGTCTATTTCCGGTTTCCCGAAAACTCTAATTATTTTGTTAAAAATCTGTTGGTGTAATTCGTATTCAGTTCCAAACGATTTTTCTCTTGAGCCCCTATAAGCTTCTGTATTTTCTTTAGAAGAAATGTAGGAAGCAAATAGTGTTATGTGATTGTGTTCACACCAAGATAAAAGCTGATAGGTTATCTTGCTAAGGTTTCGGTATTTGAGGCTCCCTCCCCGATTTATGCAGGCGATAGCAGTCTTATTGTCAATTCTTAATAAAACTCGGATATTCCTTTCTGTTTTGACAAAGGATTTTAAGCCGTAAAAAGCAGCTTGGATTTCAAGGTAATTAGTATGTTGGAATTTATCTGATTCCGGCCAAAAACCCTTTGCATGCATGCCATTGCAATAAGCGCCCCATCCTGTGGTGGACGCATCGGAGAATATTTCCAAAGAAAATACTTTGGGTTTAATGTTTTCAGAAAAATGTAAATTTTGGATCCACCAATTAAGAGTGTGTTTCATTTGATGAGTAAGTAACATTTTGCTATTATATGTTTTTGTTTTCAGGGCTTTGAATTTCTGACGCTCTAATATTTTAATGTGATGACGACAGTGTGGGATGGCTGGAGCTGCCGCCACCAAAACTCCAATAACTTTCGCAAAGTCTATGATAGTAATAGTACATTTCTTGCAAGTTTTGAGGATGAGGGTTTTTAATGAAAGTAGTTTCTTTGTTGGCACGGAAAAAGTCATTTTATCTAAGTCATAAGAAAAACCTAGGTAAGTTATTGTTTGAGGCGGGATTAAATTGGATTTTTCTGTATTAATAATGAAACCTAAAGTACTGAAGAGATTCACTATAAAATTGGTATTAATCGCACATTCAAGTTTGTTTTGGGCTAGAATTAAAATGTCATCCAAATACACTACTAACAAAATGTTTTTAAGGCGTAAATACTTAGCCACTTGTTTCATTATTTTTGTAAAGATATAGGGGGCGATATTTAGGCCAAACGGAAGGCAAGTAAACTGATATCTTTGGCCCTCTAGAATGAACCTGAAATACTTTCTGTACTTGGCATGGATAGGTAAAAGGAAATATGCATCTTTCAAATCCAAACTGGTTGCATAACAATTCTTGGTTAGAAGTTTATTAACGGTTCTGAACTCTTCGAGTTTGAAATGAGGAGCGTAAATATATTGATTTAGTGCTTTTAAGTTTAAAATAAACCTCTTTTTTCCATTAGGTTTGGTGGCAAGAAAAAATGGCGATAAGAATTCGTCAGTAGCATAAGCACATGGTGAAATGGCACCAATGTCCAAGAGCTCTGTTATAGATTTCTTGAATAACCGTAAATCGACATCCGAAAATGTTTTTGAGTAATAGTGTGACTGATTAGGGGTTTGAAGAAACTTTAATTTGATACCCTTAAGCCACCTTAGGACAACCCTATCGCTCGTGATTTCCTGCCACGCAGAAATGTAGTTTGATAGGCGACCCGCATATTTTGTATTTACCAGATCTAAGTTTTTCTGAAGCGGTCGCGGTTGCCCATTTTCTTCGAGTTGTACACATTGTCGGTTTTCATTCGGGTGTTCCTCTCCCCCCGCCGGTAGTTTAAATATCTAGAGGAAGAATTAGTTGAAGAGGGACCGGGTAAAGGTCTAGTAGAGGTGGATGGTCGAGCTGATGATGGCCCGGCAGAAGATGGTCCTGGAAAACGGATGGGGTTGGAAAACCTATTCTTCAGCTCATAACTGGTCTTTTTCAAATTTTGCTTGTTCTTGACAGCCTCCCCAAACTTCTCACCAAACAAACAGGAATCCAGTTGGCTAAGGGAGCCGACTTTGCGTGACTCGGCATTGAGTAGAGGTAGAATATTCTGTTTGCGAAGCATTGATAAGGCATGATGAATATTGGTAAATAATAATGCTGCGTCAGCTAAACAGGCCAGTTTGGTTTGGGTGTGATTTTCCTTAATCAAGGAATCCATAACTACCCCTACAGCCGTTAGTCCATGGGCCATTTGATATTGCAATGACCTTAAAAAATAATCTTTTTTGTTGGCCGAGTCATTAAGACAATCCAAAACTTCATCATTGATCTTTGGGGGAGCCAGCGCCGGGGTATTTTTAGGAATGGGATTCACTCGATCAGGTAATCAGGCACAACCAGCACCAGCACACACACGCTTACATAGACCAACATCTTATGTATATTCACATATGTATATACTTACGTGGATATACATAGTATATTACACTAGTGTATATCATTTTTCATAATACGAAGGAAGCTTATGGCCAAAAAACTTAATTTAGATGAGAAAATCTTGGAGTTGTGGCCAAAATTTTGAAAAAAGAGACTGGGTCACATCATAGAGAGACTCTGGTGTTAACAGCCAAGCTTTCGGCGATGCTTATTGCCATCTTCAGGGCTTTCTACATAGTTAGAAGAAAAACAGAAATTTAGTTTCAAAACATAATTTAAAATATATACTCACAACGTTGAAGTTTGCCAATTTAAAAACAGCAATTGCATTGAGTGCAAACGACTTCTTGATGCAGCAATAATAATCGTCACAATTTTCAAAAAAATTTTAAAAACGCCATGATAGCATAGTTTTCTCTTTTAAAAAATTTAATATATTATACAGGGTGTCCAGTTAGTGCGTAATTCTTCGATATCTCGCAAGGTATGCCTGATTGAAGAAAATGTCAAATACAAAAGTTATTTGGTTATTTAAGGCGCATATTCTAAAGATATTGTGAAATATACAGGGTATTGTGGGAAAGTAGGAAAGTGATTACCTTGTTTTTTTTATACAGAACTATAACTTTTTCTTAAATTCTTCTAGTTTTTATCATTGATCTCTATTCAACCCTGAAATATTTTTGGGATCGGTTGTGACGTTGCCAAGTTATAATTTATTTTCTATTAATTTCCGGATTTGCAAGGTCGCAAGTAATACGTCCAAATTGATATGTTCCTTCAACTTTTCTCAAAAATACTATACAGTGAGTTACCTGAAGATCAAGTGGATATTATTTTGGATGTTACCAGCAATTTGTATTTACAGGGTGTTTTTGGCAGAACTTTAAATAATAGCAACTTGAAGGTCACTTTACTTTGTTTTTTCAAATGTAACACCTTGTATTTTTTATTCTAAATCGAAATATCTACTAATACCCTATCTCGCCTTGTAATATTGTTTTTCGCGTTTGCGGCGTTGCCAAGTTATAAATTATTTTTCCAAATTTTTAAACAGATATCCCCGATTTTAATTTATTTTAAATAGAATCCTCTACTTATTTTTATTGCAATGCATTGCGCATGTCGAATTTAGTAAGATCTCACAATTTCAAAATTTTGTTTCTATTAATTACTGAGATACGGCAACACCGCTTTTTCAGCAAACAGTACCGGACGCTTAAATATTTCCAAAACTGCCACAGCTGGAACGGTGAAATTCAATACTTGGGGGTTATTGAACATACAGAATTCAAAAACGCTAACATCGGTGTTGTCTGATTTACCATTTTATGTTAGACTTCATAAATAGGGCATTCCATTCAAAATTATGACGTAAAATTAGTAAATCTGACAACACCGATGTTAGCGTTTTTGAATTCTGTCTGTTCGAAAACCCTCAAGTATTGAATTTCACCTCTCCAGCTCTGGCAGTTTTGGAAACATTTAAGCGTTCCTGTACCGTTTACTGAAAAAGCGGTGTTGCCGCATCTCAATAATTAATAGAAACAATATTTTAAAATTCTGGGATCTTGCTAAATTCGACATGCGCAATTCACTACAATAAAAAGAAGTAGAGGATTCTATTTAAAATACATTAAAATCTGGGATATTTGTTTAAACATTTGGAAAAATAATTTATAACTTGGCAATGCCCCAAAAGCGAAAAAAAATATTACATGGCGAGATAGGGTATTAGTGGATATTTCGATTTAAAATAAAAAATCCAGGACGTTATATTTAAAAAACAAAGTAAAATGACCTTCAATTTGCCGTAATTTAAGATTCTGCCAAAAACACCCTGTAGATACAAATTACTGGTGACATCCAAAATAGTGTCCACTTAATATTCAAGTAACTCGCTGTGTAATATTGTTGAGAAAAGTTAAAGAAATATATCAATTATTAGAAAATAAATTATAACTTAGCAACGTCGCAACCGATCCCAAAAATGTTTTAGGGTTAAATAGAGATCAATGATGGAAACTAGAAGAATTAAAAAAATAGTATAGTTCCATATGAAAAAAGTAAGTTGATCACTCTCCTACTTTCCCGCACCACCTTGTATATTTTAAAATATTTTTATAATATGCGTCTTAGGTAACCAAATAACTTTTGTATTTGACATTTTCTCCTGTCAGGTACACCTTGCGAGATATCGAAGAATTACACACTAACTGGACAACCTGTATATTTTGGAACTAAATTTCTTTTTTTCTTCTAACCATGTAGAAAGCCCTGAAGATGGCAATAAGCATTGCCAAAAGCTTGGTTGCTAACACCAGAGTCTCCTCTATGCTGTGACCCAGTATCCTTTTTCAAAATTTTGGCCACAACCCCAAAATTTTCTCATCTAAATCATTTTTCATATATGTACATTTAACGTCCTATGAATATTCAAAATATACATGTTCAAACTGGTATATCTAATGTGTGTATTCTGTGGATGTACATATTCATATAGTGTTATGTGGGATTACATGTTTCACATAGCAATGAAAAGAATGACAGCACAATTTCATCCAAACCGTAACATGACGACTGAGCTAGAAGTCCTAACGTAGCTAGCATTGCAAAAAAAAACTGTTTTATGTGACCTAATTTCATTTGACAATTTATATTGGTTCAAAAAGCTACTGAAATTCAAAACTTCGGCAAATACCTTTCTGCCTATTGGCGTAGGAAATAAAAAGCGTAGCAAAATTAATTACATCGCCTAAGCCCGTATTTCGAAAAAAATCAGTTACGGATGCCGTACACCATACAGAAACTAATAATCCGTTTTTCACAGACGGAACAAAATCCACAAAAACGGTTGAAAAAATGTTCAACGTAGATATATTTTGTCGACAGAAACACAATGTAGCCATAGCATAGCGGTGAATTTTTTCATTTTAATTCAGTAATGACTTTTCAGACAGGTCGGTTACACTGCTAGCAGGTGTACAGGGTGAGGTGTAGCACAAATGGTTAGTAAAAATGTAGGTTAGGAAAAATGGCATGAAGTGACTTGATACAGTGCTGCCCTCATACTCTCAGTACTAAGAAACTTTGGAATGACAACCATTTTATTAGTCTCCAAGCCACAGTTTATTTATATTCAACTCTTAATGCAAAAATTGAGAAATTTACCTATCTACCTACCGTAGATAAATAACTATTGGTACAATAAAAAATAAAAGCGTAAGAAACATTTTTGTTCAACATTCGTGTTCAAATCTTAACAACATTCAAGTAATGTCTAGTTACATATGAAAAAACCTCCAAGGTATAGATATGTGTCATATAATTGGGGTTTTGAATAAAAACATTTTTGTAATAAATGGAAGGACCATGTAAAAGCTTTTAACAAAACTATTTTTGTTTTTTTTTCTCGCAATAATTCAAAAGCTATAATCAAAATAAAAATCGGTTTTTGAATCCAGTACCTAAGACACGCCGACAGCTCCCGAATCCGTGTGACGTCACTACGGTGGTCAGGATGTTCCTTTAACCAACGACGTGCTACTCCGTGCACTTTATGAAAGATCTTTTTCCTACTCTATTTCCACATTGTATAACAGCATTCCCGAAGAAGTCAAAAAAACAAACTTAATACAGTTCAAGAAACGGACCCGTCAATGGTCATACAATGGTTATGTAATAATCAGGCAACCTCTATATAGCTCAAAATACTAATATGATTGTTTATCTCCTAGAAGTGTTTAATTATAGTATCTATGGCTCTTTTAATGTAATTGATATTTTTATTGCCCTGCAGTAATTTTGTTAGTCATTTTTTTTTAACTTAAATAATAAATAATAAAATATGTTTTCTTTAAGAAGCATTTTCTAGAACGCTTTGGTGGCTCAGTGTCTTAGAGTGTTAGGTTGTGGATCTGCGAGGTGTTGGTCGAAGCCCAGGCCTTGCAACTGTTTTTTATTTTGTATCAAAAAATGTATTGATATGCACATGTTACACATATAGGTGAAATGAGTTCTTGCGATTTTACTATGTTTGGAGGACAATTATTACAAATTCACCTCAAAAATGTAAGTACAACTATATCGGTAAAGCATACTACTCTCCTCCGTTAAGGGTCTAGGGTACGGCGCGCGAAATTGAGAATCCAAGAAAATACGTATTCGCGTGTTAGGGAGGAGGCGTGGCCACTTGTTTCCTTTCTCCAGTATGTGTGTCTAAGATGAGGGGAGGTAAGTCCAAAAGTCCAAAGGTAAGGTCCAAAGGTCGCCATGAAAATTAATTTCGTATTTCGAAGCTCCTAACGTTAAAAAAACAAATTGGAAAAGAAAGCTGCGCTATGTCACTTCGGTGACCTTGTTTTGATATCAAGTTTGGTAGTTAAATTACAGACATTTGAAGAATGTATGTATACTACAGGGTAAAACGGACAGCAAAAGGGGACCCGGGAGACGTAGACACTCATGGCTACACAATCTACGTCAATGGTATGGGCTCACTTCTGTACAGCTATTCAGGAGTGCAGTGAACAAAGTACAGATAGCCATGCTAATCGCCAACGTCCGCAACGAATAAGGCACTATAAGAAGAAGAAGATGATTTTGCATTGCGAGTTTATTTTGCACACTAAAAAACTTTTTTGAAAAAATTGCTCTAAGATGTCGTCACTAAGGTCTTAAATATCACCTTCTGAAATACTGTGCATTTAGTTTGAAAAACAAGCGAGTTTTGTTCGAAATGGGAATCCGTGTTTTACATGGCAAATACATATGCATAAATGTGTGTACCCAGGCCCCTTAACCTGTGTAAATAGTCCAATCAAAATAGCCACGAACAGACATAATTTGTAGTTTATAAAGAATAGTCGCGAGACTCTAAAAACGTGTTTGATGTTAGGTGAAGTGTTTTGGTTTAGTCAGACTCGTCCTCAAACGAAAACATTTTCCTTCGTTAACCTATCGCCCCTTAACTTTTAAGTTAACGGAGGGAGAGACTGATTAATTGATACGTGGTAGAGATATTCAATAATATACTATAAAAAAACTACTACTTTCAGAAACGATGAGTAAGTCACAGGTTGAAGCGGACAATGATAATTTCCAAAAAAAAAGCTGAAAAATGTCACTGTCTACGCGCAGACTGTGAAAAATGTTTTCAAAAAATTTCAAAATTTTCCAAAAAATTAATTTTTGAGCTCAACGACTTTTGCAGTTTCATCAATTGCATCAAGTCACATCAGCAGACCAAAAAGCATAACAGAAAAAAGAATACAAAATTTTATAATTCGCTTACTATATCCTGATTTTGGTGAGAATGACCTACTCCTAAACTTTTGAATGAGCTACCTTTTGGCAAAGCCTGATTGTTTATTCGAACCAGGTGTTCGCTTAGGCACTGCCTGTTTGGTGTAATACTGGATTTGGAAGCATTGAATTTGATTATATTTCACTAGTTCGCCATAGAAACCCATGTTTCAATGAAAACTACAACCTTGTATACTTTTGAAACCACTCTAGGAGCGGTATGACATGGGGTACTAAATTTGCTATCAAATTTTATGTCAAATTTGATCACAAATTTGTTATATTTTTTAACAAAAACCGGTATAAAAAAAATCAAAGAATTTGAAATTGTATGATACAAACTCAAATTTAATATTAAATTTGAATTAAATTTAATATCAAATTTGAATTGAATTTAATATTAAATTTAAGTCACGCGCAAGTGCAGTTGAAACTACATAGGACAGTTTTCAACTAAAGCTGGAATTCTACAATTGACAATTCGGCACGAACGCATTTTATAGGTTATTTAAGCGCACTTTTACGCGCAGTTTTGATATCAAGTTTCCTAGTATTAGGAGCAATTTCTAAGTACTTTCATATCAAATTTCATATGATCAATTAACTCAAAAACCCGAAATTTCATAACAAATTTAATATAAAATTTGACAGCAAATTTAGTATCGTGTCATATAAACTGTTATACTCGAAAGGTGTGATCAAAAGGTTGCACCTTGTATACGGGCAAAAACAAATTTTCATTTAATGAATGGAATTCTTTGCCGTCCCGTTGGCGAATGGATAATAGTATTTGGGCAAAAATCTATTTGATCGAAACCGTGCTTGTGCCGGTGAGTATTGGGGAAAATCAGTGTTTGCGTTTCACATGCAGTGTGGATAGAACGGCCTAAATGAAAATTTTAATACCTTCACTATTCAGATTCCTTTTGTTTTACCGGGCTTTGTTCAATTTATTTTTTGAAAGCTGGTTAGGAAATTTTTGCGTTTGTAGCTACACCGAATGAAATTAACATATCGATCTAGCATCCCATTTCCTATGTACGTGGATATATCGGTGTGTAACCAGACTGCTACTGGACTTTCTTTCAAAGGTAGATTTTAGGTCATATTCATAAAGACCGTTTACTTCATTCAACTGTATACACTATGAACTTGGAGGGTTAAGGTGCTTTTAGTTGGAGAGGAGCGCGTGATTTTTTTAATTTAAATTTATCATGACGGATATAGTGCACGTACGCGCACGAAAAGTGTACAAAGGGAGACCAAATCCACGTAAGTGCAGTGATTAGCTGGCTAGGCGAAAATCTGGAGACCAGCGGAGGGTCGGTTTCGCCAGTACATAAAATGAAACTACTTTTGCGTTATGTGGTTCATCCGGATTTTCAGAGCAGTATAGATTCATTATTGTTTTAAGCTTATTCTAAAAATCATTTTCAACTTTTTAGTCCGATGTCCTTTAAAAGCGTGTCTTTAATTTTTTTAAACTATATTATTATTCTGTGTAATGAAGATGAACAGTTAATTGTTTTTGATAAATATTCTTAGCATAGTCATTAGTTACATTTGTGTGTAAACGATAATTAAAACTGTCGACTTTTTTTGAATAAACCCCCCAACAATTGGATGTTACCGGTTTTAAGCTCTTATGCTTCTTCTTAACCAGAATTCGAAAATATAATTACGTAAAAATATAGACATCGCGTATTACACTGCATGGACGATTAAAGAATATGTATGAAATCTCACGATATCAGGGATTGGAAGTTGGAAATATTGGAATGCACATCTTATAACGACCCTAACCTAAAATCGACTCGGCTGGCTGAACACTGCCATACTTGAGGGACCCTCAAGTGTAGTTTTCCTTGTGTATCTATTCCCTAGACAACATCTACGAGGCGGCGAGATTCATTTGGCGACGTTGACATATTTCAAATGTAAGTCAATTTGTTATGACCATGCCTATACGTGATTTGATGTTTTCTGTTATTTCATTTCGTTTTGTGGCAGTATTTCGTGTTCTGTGCCGGATTCTTTTCCAGATGTGACAGAAACTGGCAACACCGTACTCCAAAATCAACCTACAAAATCGCCGTGACTGCAACGAAATGTCATTTTGACATGTCATGTTGACATTTCGTTACTTCAGTATTACTCAAGGGAGCCTTACGTAAGGGACCCTCAAGTAAGGTTTCGAAACACAAAATCTCACTTAAGCGACCCTCAAGTATTAAGGGACCCTTGGGTGTCGACTATGAATACGGCCTTTAGTCTGTGGATATGACCACTGGCGCTGGTCCGGCAAATTTGAAGCCATCAAAATCGTCTTCGAAAAATTGGAATAATCCAAATGAGGATACCAGTAAGCTCACAAACAAATAGGCAAACAAACATGCAGGTGATGCTAATAAAAGCGTGTTAAAAAATCTGAAAGGGTTTTTACACCTAATTCACTTGAAGCACTTATGAATAAATGAACAACTTTGAAAGACAACTTCCATGGTGCTTGGATAGCTATCAACTTCCGTTCTAGTAAACTTCATGATCAAAACCACTCTCAAAACTTCTATGCATGATGTAGGATGTTTATCTATAAACAAACAAAGGATATTTCGTCTTATTCACTGCAGGAGTTCCTCCAGACCACAATGTCCTGTAAGGAGACCAGTTGTTACTCGTAGCTGATTTCTGTTCAAATAAAGCAGTCCTTCATCCATTTTCAGACCTAGGCCTTTGATGAATACTTTCCTATATCTACATTCAAGCATAATCGCTGCTTCAAAAAACATCATTCTGAAAGAGTTTTTTACCTAATCCACTTAAACTACTTATGAATAAATAAACAAATTTGAAAGACAACTTAAACGGTGCTAGGATAGTTATCAATGTTTGTTCCAGTAAACTTCATGAGCAAAACCACTCCCAAAACTTATAAGCATTACGTGGATGTTTATCTATAAACAAACAAAGGATATTTCGTCTTATTCACTGCAGTAGTTTCTCCAGGCCACAGTGTCCTGTAAGGAGTCCAGTTGTTACTCGTAGCTGATTTCTGTTCAAATAAAGCAGTCCTTCATCCATTTTTGGACCTAGGCCTTTGATGAATAGTTTCCCATATCTGCATCCAAGCATAACCACTGCCTCAAAAAACGTCATTCTGAAAGGGTTTCACCTAATCCACTGAAAGCACTGCTTCTGATAAAAGCACCGATCTTAACCATAAATTATCAGCACTGCTTCAAGACACGTCTACATCGTTTTCTGATCTAATCTACTGAAAATACTTAATTAATAAATAACGTTGAAAAATCACTTCCACAGTACCTCGATAATTTGAGCTTCCATCCCAGTCGTTTTCCTTATCAAAACTACTCTCAAAGCTCCTAAGCATGACGTAGGATGTTTATCTAAAAACAAACAAAGAACATCTCATCTTATTCACTACAGGAGTTCCTCCAGACCATAATGTCCTTTTGGACCTAGGCCTTTGATGAATACTTTCCCATATCTACATTCAAGCATAATCACTGCTTCAAAAAACGTCATTCTGAATGGGTTTTGTACCTAATCCACTTAGAGCACTTATGAATAAATGAACAACTTTGAAAGACAACTTCCACGGTGCTTGGATAGTTATCAATGTTTGTTCCAGTAAACTTCATGATTGAAACCAATCTAAAACTTCTAAATATGATCAAGGAAACTTATCTATAAACTAAGAAAGGATGTTTCATTATATTCACTGCTTCCGATGAAAGAAACCAATCTTAACCATAAATAATCATCACTGCTCCAAGACACGTCTAGATCGTTTTCTGATCTAATCTACTGAAAATACTTAATTAATAAATAACGTTGAGAAATCACTTCCATAGTACTTCAGTAGTTTCAGCTCCAATTCCAATCATTTTCCTTACAAAAACTACTCTCAAAACTCCTAAGCATGACGTAGGGTGTTTATCTATAAGCAAACAAAGGATGTTTCGTCTTATTCACTTATTGATTTCTGCTCAAATAAAGCAGTCCCTCATCCATGTTTTTCACCTAATTCACTTAAAGCACTTATGAATAAATAAACAATTTTGAAAGACAACTTCCACGGTGCTGGGATAGTCATCAACTTTCGTTCCAGTAAACTTCATGATCAAAACCACTCTTAAACTTCTAAACATGATCGAGGAAACTTATCTATAAACCAAGAAAGGATGTTTCATTTTATTTACTCCTTGCGATGAAAGAAACCAGTCTTAACCATATATTATAATCACTGCTTCAAGACACGTCTCCGTCATTTTCTGATCTAATATACTGAAAATACTTATTAATAAATAAATAACGTTGAAAAAATCACTTCCACAGTACTTCAGTAGTTTCAGCTTCCATTCCAGTCATTTTCCTTATGAAAACTACTCTCAAAAGTCCTAAGAATGACGTAGGATGTTTATCTATAAACAAACAAAGGATATTTTGTCTTATTCGTTTATTGATTTCTGTTCAAATAAAGCAGTCCCTCATCCATTTTTTTTCACCCAATCCACTTAAACCACTTATGAATAAATAAACAACTTTGAAAGACAACTTCCACGGTGCTTCGATAGTTATCAACTTTCGACTCAGTAAACTTCATGATCAAAACCACTCTCAAACTTCTAAACATGATCGAGGAAACTTACCTATAAACCAAGAAAGGATGTTTCATTTTATTCACTGCTTCCGATGAAAGAAACCAATCTTAATCTCGGTCGACGCCAGCGTCGGACGGTCGACGCGGAGCGGCGAAACTGTCGTACGAGAAAAAAGCCTTCTCCGTAATTAAAGTTGCCCATCTTTAAGGCCCTTCGCCGATACACCTTTAATCACAGAATGCCATTTGTACGGAAGAAGACACGACGCAGGGCTGGAGATGGATGAAATCCAAAAAAGGGAGCGTTGGTTAAAGGGAACCTCTTTAGGACGGTCGTCCACGGGAATTGAGGTTTTGAATTAAGAAAAAAATTACTGTTTTGTGATAAATGGAAAGATCACATATAAGTTTTATAACAAAACTGTTTTCGTTTTCTTTTTTTTTCGCAATAATTCAAAAGTTATATCAAAATAAAATGGGTTTTTGAATCGAGTACCGAAAACACGCCGACGGCTCCCGAACCCGTGTGACGTCACGATGGCGGTAAGAATGCTCCTTTGACCAACGACGTCCTACTCCGGTACTAGATTCTAGATTCTCAGCCAATCGCGAAAATACATAGTGCTAAACTGGTAACTAGTGTATATTTGTTGCAACACAGTTGATGAATGAAGTTTGCAGCTCGAGACTTGAAGTCAGATTACAAATTCCAATAAGTAAGTACCTAATCAAATATGTTTTGTTGAAAAAATCTCCTCAATCGAAGGATGTCCCTGTGGTTAGAGAGTCAGATAGTGGATTTCAGGGTTTTTGTGGTCTTTGGATCGAAACCCAGGCCTTCCAACTTTTTTTATTAAATTTTTTTTATCATAAATTTTATTGATGTGCTTTTTGCACTTGTTACGCACATTTTTTCTACGATCCACATAAATATGTGTCTGAATCAAATTTTGTTAGACAAATTTCTTGCACTGCACAGTGCAAAAACTAAGTACAGGAGGCGGTGGACAATTCAAAAAATCAGTGGAAATGAGGTTTGACCGTCAATATCAATCGCCATTAATTTTAAATGTAATAGTTGGTTAATGAAACAAAATCCCGTCATCCATTCAATTCATTCATTTTTAAGTTTTTTAATGTAAAAAAAGTAACTCAAACTCGTAATCACATTCTGTTTATCACTTGGTATTATTATTTATTTAACTTTGGGCAATGAAGCTTAACAATATTAAATTTTTATAAGAATTTAACAAGCACTGTGCAGTGCAAGTAATATGTCTAACAAAATTTGATTCAAACACATATTTATGTTGATCGTAGAAAAGTGTGCGTAACAAGTGCAAAAAGCACATCAATAAATTTTTTGATAAAAAAAATAAAAAAAAAGCTGGAAGGCCTGGGTTTCGATCCAAAGACCTCAAAGACCCTGAGATCCACTATCGGGCTCTCTAACCACTGGGCCATCCTTCGATTGAGGAGATCTTTTCAACGAAACGTATTTGATTAGGTACTTACTTACTGGAATCTGTAATCTGACTTCAACTTCAAACGTTCAAAAACATATTTTATTTCGATCGTAGACTTCGTCTCGAGCTGCAAACTTCATTCATCGACTGAGTTGCAACAAATGTACACTAGTTACTAGTCTAGCAGTACGTATTTTCGCGATTGGCTGGGAATCTAGAATCTAGTATCGGAGTAGGACGTCGTTGGTCAAAGGAGCATCCTTACCGCCATCGTGACGTCACACGGGTTCGGGAGCCGTCGGCGTGTTTTCGGTACTCGATTCAAAAACTCATTTTTATTTTGATACAACTTTTGAATTATTGCGAAAAAAAAAGAAAACAAAAACAGTTTTGTTATAAAACTTATGTATGATCTTTCCATTTATGACAAAAAAATGTGTATTCAAAACCTCAATTGTTGGTAGATGAAATATTTTATTCTCAGTTTTGATAAGGTCAATCTCGTAGGGGTCTGCCTCAGAAATTCAAAAGTTATTATCGTACATTTCAGAAAGTTATTAACGATTAAAGATCCGAATTTTAACATGGACCCTTTTTATGACACATTAGCGTTTTTTGTCAAAGTGTTCCATCAACATTTGGAGTATAAAGAGCTTGGTGAAGATTAACGAAAATGAAACCTAGCAACACCAAGTAATGATTTAGTCAATCGCCATTGTAAACAACGGTGATCCACAAGGAGACAGGAATCAGCTAGGAAGCATAAAAATAGCAGACACAAGAAGATTAGCATGATAAGTTGCATAAATTTTAATGAAACATTCTAAATTACCGATACCTTATATAAGGTTTTACCTTCGAGGTGATTATATTTGTGTGGTTAAACCTATCATAACTGTAGATACAAAAACAAATTAGTTTGCACAACAGGCCATGAAGGCCTAGGGCAGAAATGAGTACAGTCTGATCTTATACCGCTAAAATTTGTCTAACTTATAATTGTCTTTGGATACTTTCACCACCTATTTCTGCGTATATCCTGGACTATTCTACGCCACCTATTTCTGTCTGCCGTCTTCTCTTTCCAGTGTTTAACATTAATTTTCTTTAAATCATCTTCTGCCTTCTTCAGCCATCTCTCCCTTGGTCTACCCTTCCTTTTTTTTCCTATTGGTCTCCGGTTGAGAACTAATTTTGCCATTCTCGTCCCATCCATCCTCTCCACATGTCCCAGCCACCTTATTCTCTGCGCTTTGATTACTGCTATAATATTGGGGTTCTCATACATGTCTTTCAGTTCCTGGTTTGTTCTTTTCCTCCATTCCTCGTTTGTCCTTACGCCTCCATAAATAGCTCTCAACATTTTTCTTTCCCATCTTATAATTTTTTCTTCCTCCTTTTTGTTCATAGTCCACGTCTCACAAGCATACGTCGCTGTTGGTCTTATAACAGTTTTATAAATTCTCTCTTTGGTCTTTCTGGATACATATTTGGATTTCATAAGATTTTTCAGGGCTCCATACTTCTGGTTTCCTTTGATGATCCTTGCCTGTATTTCTTGTTTCTCTTGTCCTTTTTGCTCTATGATTACTCCTATGTACATAAATTCCGTAGTCCTTTCAAAAGTATATTTCATGTTGTTGGTCGTAAAAGTTAGGTTCGATTGATCATCGGAAGTTTTTTCCATTTGTCCCATGACCATATATTTTGTCTTACTTTGATTTATCTCCATCCCAAATCTCCTCGCTTCTGCAGCTATCCTTGCCGTAATTTTCTCTAGTTCTTTCCTTGTTTTTTTCTACTAGTGTTAGGTCATCTGCATATGCTATACATTGGTGTTCGTTATTAAATATGGTTCCTTTTTCTTGATTTTGCTTCTTCTAATTATTGCTTCAAGCGTCAAGTTAAAAAGTATCGTTAATGGAGGATCGCCTTGTCTGAGTCCCTTGCTCACTTCAAATTCCTGTGACTCACTTCCCATCCATGTGATTTTGATCTTGGTTTTTTGTAATGTCATGTCACAAAAACAAATAATCTTTGAAAATAATCTCTGGAATATGTCGTTTATATTATTGCATTAGAAAATAGGATTGACGACCGTGCTTTGTCAGAAATCAAAAACCGTATTGAAAACTGGCAATAGTGTGCTCAAGTACAAACCCACAGCCTCCTCTCTCTTCACAAACAATCATAGTGACAGTGATGTAAGTGTTGGTCGATTAGGTTTTAGGTTAGGTTGCCTTGTTGATTATCGGTTGTGTTATCTTTCGATTTATCTGAAAGCCACTCACGTTTAGGGCTCAGTTTGGAAATAGTGGTTGAAGAAAGAAAACACATGGTTTCAATTTTTAATAAATTGATATGAACTTCATCTAATTTGAATAGAAGTTTCTTAATACCTCTATTATCGTGCGAAAATAAATGTAAATAAAAATTTGAAAAAATGTCTTGTGGCAGATCACATTGCAAATACAGGAAAATAGCTATTGAAGAAAATATGTTTGTTTTTAAGTAATTGCATGCATATTGCAAAAATTTCAATTTTTGGAAATAAAAAACTTGTGTCATTGCGGCAGTTCTCAAAATTGAAACGTAATTTTTTCCTAATGAAATATTTTACCTGTCCTAGTTTACAACTTTTTCAATATGCACACATGATTAATAACAAATTTTCAAATCCTCTATGTAAATGGCCCAGCCTATTACTCACTTGACTCTAGCGTAGCAAAGATGCTAAGGGATCATGTCATGTATTTCATGGCATACTGTTCGTGTTCTATCATGACTTCAATCCACTGATATGTGATAAACTGGATAATTGTCACCTGTCTCCAAAGACTGCTTTAGACTACATAATTTGGTACGAGAATTAGTCCAATTCCTTGTGCAGGAAGTTAAGGAAATAATGTTTGCAACCACTTTGCTTCCATATTATACTGCATAGTTTCTTGTTAGGTAAGAACCTTCGAAACAATATCTCTAGAGGCTATTTGAGACAGACAGAGGGGAGACAACTAGCTCTAGCTGAAAACTTCAACCTCACTTGGAGCAGGATTTGAAGAATAGGAATGTGGGTCATAACTTCCATCCTTAGTTCTTCAATTATTTGTTGACATTTCGCTGATCTGTGGCCATTTTTGATCTAATTTTGCCCTTGAAGGTCCTCTTATTGTATTAGAATAGTACTGTCCAGGTACGTCATATAAGTACAATGTAACACTCCATATTTGTCAAAAAACATTAGCAGCATAGCTTTCCCAGCGCTTTTAATAGTTTTGGCCTTCTGCGATTTTAGGCTACGTTCATTGCATACTTTGAGCTTTCAACCACATTCATTATTTAAAAGTTGTTAAATACGTTGCCGTTGCCTTTCCGACTGCTGACAAATTGTCACTCGATTCGTTTTTTGTTCAACGGTCACCACTTTTGGAATCTAGTTTGCCGAAATATTCCTGAACTCTAAGGGCCGGTTTCTCAATGTCCCAGTTAAAGTGTCAGATAGGTATCTGCCAGATAGCGTTGCTATGGATACAACTGTCAGATAAGGTTTACGTAACGTCGTAAGTTTAGCCTTCAATTGTTCAAACAATTTATCTGACAGTTGCTGTTATCTTGCAGATGAATACTTAACTGGACATTGAGAAACCGGTCCTAAACAGAGTTGAAACAAATCCTTTTCCAAAAGATCTAAATCATAAATTTCGAATCATTATAATTTTAAAAAAGGATTTAAATCTTAAGTCCTTTTGAAGGAAGAGATTAATTTAAATCAAAAAACATAATATGATTTAAATGGTTTTTGAATTGTACATCATTATTATGATTAAAAATCCTTTCTCAAACACCATTCCCTACCAGTCCTACTACACAAGCTAGAGAATAAGTTTAAACTGAAAACATCTGAATCATTATTCTACAAATATGTTTGGAGAAATAAAATACAAAATATAGATAGAAAACAAAAGTAACACCATTTGTAAAAAATATGTCAGGTAACATTGCAGTAACAGGTAACAGATAAGTATCAAATTTAGTACTAAGTAAGTAGCTATCTATCCGATAAAATGTTTTTAAATCGTGAAGAGGTTTTAATCAAAAAGTGATTTAAATAATTAGCAAATGATTTTAAGTCAAAATTATTTTAAATCATTTGCAGATACTTAGATCAAAAAGTGTCTTAAATAATCAGCAAATGATTTTGAATCAAAAAATGATTTAAAATCATTTAAAAAATATTCTAAATAAAAAAATATTTAAAATCATGAATGCCGAATATCAAATGATTTTAAATCTTTTTGTTAAATTTCTTTGTCGAAAAACATTTAAATCACAAATCATAAATCACTAAGCTGGCAAAAAATTTTAAATCAAACGAATTAAATCGAAAAAAATATTTAAATCATCGGTAAAGTTTCAGCTCTGACTCTAAGTCTTCATGAATACTTTTTTGAGTAGAGCGGTAAGGCGCATTAACAGAAATTTGTGTCATACCAATTCGACTATAATTCTGTACCAAGTCGTCAACTTCTGCAATTTTTCCTGTTGCTATTTTGCCCAAACGAACACAAAATTTTATCGCATATCTTTGCCTCAATTTCATTTTTTCCATGAGTACACAAAACGGTGATATTTCTATAATTTCTACAATGCCTGCTTGAGCAATAGTACATTAAAAATAATGCCTTCATATCTCACCTGTTATAATAAACTTTTACCTTTGAAGAATTTTCAGCACCAGTTTCATCAAATACCAATATATCTTCGTACCACCACTGGCTGACAGCATTTCCCAGTATCAGATGTTGACAGTTTTTCCCATCCGTTTCTCAGCAATAGGGTCGATACTCATCAGCAGACATGAGACTGTCACAAAGGCCATATATAAAATCGGAAAAGTAGGTGGAGTCCTTTCATACTGACAAGCTTAATTTGAAAATATAATGATGAGTGAGAACCCATCCGTCGATGCATTGCCTTCACGTACGATAACCTTGCGGAAAGAATTAGGAAATGACGTGGCTTTTCCCATCAGTAGAGATATCGGTATCAAAAACAGGAGGGTTCCCTAGTATCCTGTTAGTCAGTCAGTTGGTAGTTTGTTTTTGACTGGGTGACTCGCTTGTTGATTCATATTATCCGCAACACAGGCGTATTGTACAGATCATTTGTTTTATAATTACAAATTGCATATCTTTTGTAGACGTTATTGCACTAAACACAATAGTCGAGTCACCTTCCGTCAAGCGTTTGGGATTCAACATCATCAATAACATTCTGGCGCGACCACGTCGTAAGTATTGCTAAAACGGCATCCCCGAAGCTTAGAGTTCTGTTCTGCTGTAGGAGGCTGTATACACCAGAGCAACTACTGCTTCTCTACAAGGCACAGATCCGACCATCGTTGGACTATTGCTCCCATGTATGGGAATGCGTTCTGAAGTATTATCTAAAGCTTCTGGACGCTATCCAGAAGAGAGCAATTAGACTAAATGATACGCCTAAGCTCTCAAAGGACAGCCTGGAACATCGAAGAAGGGTGGCTGATCTGTCCCTGTTTTACAGAATCTATCACGAGTGAGCTCTTCCAGATAATAACACCAAAGGCCGTCCGGACGAGGAACACTAGAAAGGCTCTGCGGGCTCATCCTTACTAGGTCGAGGTCCCTACTCCCCGAACCAGTCTCCTTCAGCATTCTTTCTTTGAAGAACTTTGACGCTGTAGAATGAGCTGCCGGGGAATTTGTTTCCAGACGCCTACAACCTGCAGCGTTTCAAATCTAACGTGCACTGATACTTATCCTCTCGCAGCGTTTTAACAGCGGCATAGGCTTTCAGCCTTTGTGGGAGACAGACCGTAAAAAAATTGGTTCGTTCGAACCTAGAACATATGCATCCATTGTGTGGAATCTTTATTATCAAAACCACACGTGTATCATTGATAAGGTGCACCGTCGCTTTCTTAAATAGCCCTCAAAATGGATGGATATTATCCACTGCTAGACACTAGTCATGCTGAATTGCTTATGAGGTTTGATGTTCAGCCCTTGGAACTTAGAAGAAGGAATCGCCCGTTGAAATTTCTTTACAAACTAGTACACAATCAAGTAGATGCTCCTCTTTTGTTGAACAGGCTTAATTTTTACGTGCCCGATTTCAACTCGCGTAGATGTCCTACATTCTATCAAAGTAAGCCAAGAACTAATATCTTAGCAAAATCTCCTATAAGTTTTATATAATCCTGTTGTAACTTGATCACGCAGTGTGAATAGGTAACAGTTATGAAAGAAAAGTAACACAATCTGCCTATGTAAACTTTAATCGCGATTGCTTATCTAATAATTAGTCAGCGAACCGTGACCAAATAAGGTTGAAAAGGCTTTAGCTAAAAATATGATCTATGTTTTACAGATCAAAGGGTGTGCCATATTTGTTCCATGTTTAGTCTATTGAACATTAAATACTAGCTCACCAAATCAGTGTTTTTATAATAATCTAGAAGCATCAAGGTCTATCTTAAGTGATTGTTTTTTTGTTTCAGGTAGGTCCAGAAGTGTTCTTCTCCGTTGCAGTTTTTTTAGGGTTAGGTCAGCAATAAAAACTTTTTATTATTCTTTATCCATGCGACGTTTCAACTAATATGTAGTCATCATCGGGCATCAAAATGTCGAAGTTTTCATCGTATTAAACGACATGGCAAGAGAATCGCTAGATATAGCAAAAGACACTGCCCACAGTAGATTCGTCAATCTTCTGTGAAGTTCAGATGTATGCTGTACCCAATTTTTCATCGTTATTAATTAAATTTTAATTGTATGTGTCTGTGTTGTATAAAAAATTTCATTGAATTTTATTACTGTGGGCAGTGTCGATAGCTATATCTAGCGATGCTCTTGCCATGTTGTTTAATACGATGAAAACTTTGACATTCTGATGCCTATATGTTCGAAACGTCGAATGGATAAGGGATAATATGAAGTTTTTGTTTTATTGCTGACCTAATCCTAAAAAAATTTACAATTAAGTTCGTCACAGCAGGTCGAAATTGTTACAGAAGTTGTTGTTCTCCAATGACTAATATAGGTAAGACAAAGTAGCAGTATTAATACCATCTTCAGTTATTGACTTCATTTTTTTTATATTCAAACGCATTCACCCAATAATTATAAACATAGGAACCCATGTGGCATAAACATCTAACTCAGCTCTGATTCATTTCAGTACAAAAAACTAATGTTTATCCATTCTTATAATCAAATGATTGTTGTTTTCAATAGACAACCACTGTTGATGATTGCAGCAAAAGTTGTTATAGCTGACTAGTTATAGTAGAATATCTGAATTATGGTTGACCGCCGAATATAACACTTGTTTCTTAAATTTGGCGATTAAATAAACATATCGTGATGTTAGTTACAAAATTAGCTTAAAAAACAAACGCTGAAATGAGAAACAAAAATAAATAATGACACTTATTCTTTTGTTGAAGATTTTGCTTCGATAAAGGCTACAGAGGTGGTCGAAACGTTAACGAAGAGTTAACGTTTTAAACTATCTAGCTTTAGTTGTGAGCCAGTGAAGCGCAGTTGAGCTATTTATGTAATGTTTTGTGTTACTTCATTATATTATATTGACGTGGTTTTTGAGGCTCGCCGACATAGTCCCGGCGGTACGGGTTTTTTTGTACGCAAAAGATCGGAAAGGAATAAAATTTGGTGTGATGGTATACATAAGTGTCCTGAAACTACACCTGTTTGCGACCTTGGGTGGTTGCCATTCAAAGGGGGGTGGGGTGAAAACTGCTTCGCGGCACTTTTGAAAAAATAGCGCCGTCGTCATAAGTGCTATAGAAATGAAGTTCAAATAACATATGGAAAGAATAAAATTCTTCACAATTTTGGAAATTACATTTTTTGTGTGGACCAAAAGTTTCCGTTCTACAATCCCCAAAAGTTAATGGTTGATTTGTGATTTTCACTAAAATCAGTTTTTTATCCCGGATTAAGACGACGAAAATTATGAAAAAGTTCTGTAACACTTTTTCCCTGACAGAATGACATTTTCTCATTTCTATATTATCTGCAGTTGCCTAAACTGAACCTATTTCGTCTTATAAAAATAAAAATGTACGACGTTTAAGACTGCGTCGCTACATACTCCGATATGTGCTGTTGCGGAACATATCTTATTTGTGGATGCTTTCAGTCGAGGTGATACTACCTTGGCGTTACTTAATTAAGGTAAGATTCGATTTGCTAACTCTGCTCGAGGGGGGGGATGTGAAAACTACTGCGCGACGATTCTAGAAAAATAGCGCTACCGAAAAAAAGTTCAAATGTTTTAGGAAGAAAATACAAATCTCCACCAAAATTATGCAGAATTTTGTCCTTTCCATAAATTATTTGAACCTTCATTCGATAGCACTTACCAAAACGACGCTGTTTTTGGAAACTGATCGCGAAGCAGAATTTTCACCCCCTCACCCCTATGTGCCGTTTCAGTGAACCCCTATCTACCATGCTACCAAGTCTCATTTCTTTCCGACCTTTTGCGCACAAGTGTCTTTTTTGGGACCTAAACGATTGGTCTAACATATTATTTGCTACTCCTATAATCTTTCATATGTATTCATATGTATATTGATATTTTTGTACTAATACTTTTACATTTTGGTTTTGTACGACAGAGGAAAGCTCATAGCGTATTTATTATTGTGAAGACGGCTCTATACTGAGACAGTTTAAACCTCCAGATAAGTCCTTTAAAGAGGGTATGGAAAAGGTATTGTTTCAAGCATGTGAGCTTAGAACTATCATAGAGATACGGTTGATGAGTGAAAAACTTGCAATTGGACGAAGGATAAAGTTTTGAGGACAGTACATTTTCTAGAGTTTCTTTCTCCGTCTCGGACCCAGAGAATATTGTATATTATTCATTGTTCGTTACATTAGATTTACAATTTAGAATAGTATTCCATATAAAATAATATAATAATGACTTATCGTGTAA
The DNA here is from genome assembly GCA_951848785.1 of Callosobruchus maculatus. Lineage (NCBI taxonomy): Eukaryota > Metazoa > Arthropoda > Insecta > Coleoptera > Chrysomelidae > Callosobruchus > Callosobruchus maculatus. The sequence goes on from CATOUR010000332.1 coordinate 75,289, forward strand.
GTCAATATCATAAGTGGGGATTGAACTAATACAGTTATCACATTAGGCTTGGAAGTCTGTTTCGTAATAGTGTATTGCTCAATCCGACATATCATGTATCCAGTGTTAATTAGGTATGTAACTTATATTAAAATACAAAAACAAAATTACTAATAAATACTAATATATTTACAAAGTAGTGAACGAAACGGCCAAGGAGTAGTGTTTCAGAAAATATACAGGAATTGATATAAAGTTAAATGTCAAATTCTTCTTCATTGTTTTGGATAAATGATTTAATTTCTTTTTTAGATAAGCGAAATTTCGATATCCATGTCAATTTTTTTGGAAGCCTATTGAATAATTTAGGTCTGTAATATGTGAAGGACTGTTGTGTAACAGTTTTATGAGTACCTAAGTTCTGTTTTAAAATCAAGATTAATTTTCGACCGGGTATCTCTCGTATAGCTGACGGTAAATCTATTTTGATCATGAAACACTGTATTCTTCATTCTTCTATTTAAACGGCTGTAGTAAACATATAGCAAAAGTTCTTCAGTAGGGTAAAGTTTTATTTTTTCAAGATTATCTTTAGTATAATATTTTGAGCAACTTGTAGCGATGAAATTGTTTACTGGAAGGCTGCACCCCAAACAGGAATGCAGTATCCGATAATAGATTCAATACAAGGGTTGTATACAGAATTACTTTTTTTTCTTGATAGGATGTCACGTAATTCATAAAACTTATGCATGACACTTCTCAAATGTTTAGAAACATAGATAACATGATCTCTCCACTTTGAATGTTGATTGTAATTCCTAAATATCTAAGTGACTTAGTTCTTTCTCTTATGCTACAATCACACTTTTTGGTATCATGATATGATGGTTTATGTAATTTGATATCAATCTCTTTTGGTTGATCTGAAATTGTAGGTGAAAATGTTATAAATTTAGTTTATTTAATATTTAGTGAAAGTTTATTACTATTCAGCCAAATATAATTTTTTTTCATATCAGATTCAGCAGTCGATTTCACAATTCTTTTCCCACGAAGGATCTCTAAAAATAATAGCAGTATCATCTGCATAGCATATTATATGACCTAAAAGATTGTTTATTTTACTGATATCATTGATATAAATTAAAAAAAAAATTGGTCCTAAAATTTGAATCGTAAATTCCTTCAGCATCCTCACACTTTCAGCGAGCTACGCCAATGGCTCCGAATATAATACACAATATAGAACATCAATCGTGTGGTGGTGTACGCTAGTAATTGGCCCCTGAGGGCGTACGGTATCCACGTCGTCAACCAATGTGCCCCTCACCCCCAACACCACCCTCCACCCTCTCGGTCGTCGGACGTATGGCCAATTAATCCACAGCGGTTGGCGCGTGGCGTCCATTTGCGACGACGAGTTAATCTACCAGTCACTCCTTCAAGCTAATCTATTTATATATGTCTCCACTTCAGGATGTAACGACCGTTTTCGTGAACACTAAGAAGGCTTTTTACCGACAATGTGTGCCTTATTTTAACCATAAATACTATACCCTCTATACGGGATGTTCATTTGAACACTTCCCACCACTGATTTATCGAAAACCACTGATTAAAAGAAAATTTAGGTCTAAACTCTCCACTTGTGCGTATATATCCAAAGGACTTATAATACTTATACCGCGACTGATTTGGACTTGCTCAACACCTCGAGACTGACTTTCAAAAAAATTTGAAACAGTGTTTAATATAAAGACTATAATGCCTAAATTACTTAAAATGTTTAATTACTTTATAATACTCGTATTTTAATAATAATAATAATTAACTTAAATTGTTTATGCATTTCTCCTAACCTATCATACTTAAAATTGTCCACTCTACTTCTTTAATATACATTTCTTACTACGTCTCTACATTGCAATCTACCATATTATTGAAGATTTGATCATTTGCAATTTTATTTTTTTTATCAATGTACATTTTATACTCTCTATTTATAGCCTTAGAGTTGTATTATCCGTAAATTTTATTGTTTTTGCAAATAGCGGGTGCTACTATGGAATCGAATTCTGTTGTACCCTTAATATAACAAAATTAAATAAAATAAAACGCCGAGACACATCAAAAGATTTGTCAAGGATGACAACTTCTTAACCAAAAACTACTTCACCCTTTTGTACTCTTTAGACCCCAGGGTGATACCCTTAAAAATATTTTAAACGACAAGGGGTATCGAGTAACAGCTTGTTTATTTTGATGTTAGATTTTTAAAATCGGTCGATTAGTTTTCGAGAAAATTAGAATCTTTATGTATCCCAACTTGTTCAGGTAGAATACAAAAACATACAAAAATATCACTTTATATTGCAATAAGGGTTCAAATGTTGCCTGTTATTGGGCAAACAATGTTATATGCAACTTTTAAATTCCTGACGGATAGTTTGGATGACCTTGGTCAACGCATTATCGAAAGCAGCCATGATATCCCACATGTTCTTGCAACTACCCGTTAGTAATTTGAGAATCGCCTATAATTGTTTGGCCAATAACGGGCAACATTTGAACACTTATGCAATAAAATGTGATAGTTTAGTATGTTTTTGTATGCTTTTTGAATAAGTTAAGATACATAAAGATTCTATTTTACATAGGTAAAAATAATTACGGAACACAGTTGGTAATTTGTAACCAACGATAAGTTATGTAATTTCACAATTGTTCTGTAAAGGCATTATTCTGTAATGTACTTTTTACATAGTGTATTCTGGGACTCCCCGTCACTTGTTCTGTTTTGAAATATGTATCAAGTTATGGAAAAACTTTACCTTTTGTCATTTTACATAATGTATTATGCCTGTTTTTACTTAATTTGCTATGCTACTTGCAAATTTTCCATTGGAGTTGTACATAGTTTACTGTGAAACTTATTATACAAGATGTGCCACTTGCGTATTAATGCAGGTTCATATCCCAGGCATTTCTGAACAGGTTTTTCAAGATTTTTGTCCGGAATTATAATATATTTAAAAATCACTTCAGAAATGTTCGAGGTATGAACCAACATTTTACGCAAACGGAAGATCCTAAATAATAAATTGTCCAATAAACTGTGCACAACAGCATAATATAATCATAATGAAATATATACTACTCAAAAAATTGATCTACGTGTATACATCCGAATATTGCTTTAGATTGTTCTCTAGTGAGTAACCTGGAAATGAGTAGTGATTTTAATGAAATTTTGACACTACTATTACCGTGGATGGAAAGCGTGTATGGTTTTCATAAAACGTGTCAGTGGCGGCGCAGCAACAAGGAAAAAACAAAAAGCAAAAACAGCTCAAACTTTGTTTTTATGCGCTTTAGGGGTTCCTAGTAATTTACTTCTTTTTCTTTTGGGTGGAGCGAAGTTGGGGTGGTTGAGGGGTGAATGTTGTAAAACTGAAACAGCTTTTATATTCATAATAGGCTCTCTATTGACCTGCGAAAGAAGGACCTAGCGGCATAATACCCTTTTTTAGGTCCATCGGAACAATACCAAGTAATTAAGAATTTTCTGCTGTATACATACATGCCTTAAATCGTTCTGTATTGTGTAACCTGGAAATGATTTCAATGAAAATTCGATATCGTATTAATGCTGTGGCAAGGATGGAAAATACGTATGGCTTTTAGAAGTCGTGTTAGTGGCGGTGAAAAGATAATAAAAAAACTAAGAATATAAGAATAGCTTAAAATTTGTTTTAGACGATTTGGGGTCCCTGATCGTTACGTTTCAACCAACGAATTCGAATAGGTTAGAAGAAGTAAACAAGGTTTTTGTTTGTGCCCACAATACTCGCGCCACCTGGCACACTGACCGCTGAATCACTGATAAACCCATATACCCTTCGTATAGATAGCGGGTAAGAATCCTAAAAATAACAGCACTCACGTAAAGCCATAATATAAATAGCTACTTTGTTTTGGTTGATCGTTTCGGGTTAATTGTTATAGTTTTGAATGAATTTTGGGTTTTAACGGTGCATAAGTGTTAAATGAATATTTTAAACAATTCCATTAAATTTAAATGATTGCTGTAAAAAATAACATCGTGTTTGTGAACACAGTCAATAATAACAACGGGATCTTGGGCACCCTCACATGCCTGATAGAGCATGGGCGTTGCTTTTTCTAACCTATTCGAATTCGTTGGTTTCAAACAGTTGAAGCTTGCAGAATAAAAACTGTCTCGTTCTAGTTCCAACAGATATGCAAGATACTATGTGCGAGAGTTTTTGTGTTGGATGTTTTTTTTGAGGAGGATTATTTGGTTGCAAGAGGATTTCAGACTAGAACTTGAATGATACCACCGTTATGTGTGGAAGGTACTGGGTAAATCAACTTGACTCCATTTTTTTCCTAAAAATAATCTGCAAGCTTGGATAAAAACTGTTCTTGGTGAGAAAGTTTTATGTAACTCGTCAATGAGTGGTAATGCTACTACTTGACGCCATTTTTAAAGCAGGTTCTCCTCTTCGGCCACCACTGTCGGAAGCTTTAAGCAAGGGGGTGTAGACTGGGTGGGGGATGGGCTATTGTGTCGATCGGCTCTCGCTAGCTTGTGTGTGCGCTTACCCCATCAATGAAGTGATTTGTGTTACCTTGTATGTATATGTGTATGTGTACTTTGTATTGTTGCGGATACTGATTAATCTAAAGTACGTACACAATAGAAGCCCTCATGGAAACGCGCCGCGGACGCGACGTAAATAAGAGGCCAGACGGAGTGTTTTTCTTCTCTCTTGAAAAATACACCCGTTGCTCTTCTGAACACAAGGGAAACTATAAAGGAAACATAAATAAAACGTGCATGGGCTAAAGATTATGTTTGTCTAAACTCGATGATGGTGGATAGTGGCACAGGATGTTGCCTAATCTCCTCCAGGTAAAGTTATCGTATTTTTCTTATACATTATCCTTTAACGAATAAACATATAATTGTGAAACCTTAGTGTTATGAACGGGGTTATACACTGTGGCCAAGATAAGAAGGGCCAGTATGGGTAACTTTTAAACGAAGAGCAATACGAAGATATCTAAAATGGGAAAAAGTTTCCTACTTCAAGGCTCACTGAAAAGCTGTTAACAAATATGCAAAATCATTTTTTTACTCCATTTTTTCTGCTTTATTTCACATACTACATTCAGACCAAGAATACTTTCTTATAGCAACTTTTTATAAGCTTTCATTTTCCGTAAGCAGGATCTTTATCTGATGTTCGGATTTTTTATATCATCATCAACCTTATTTTTTTAAATACGGACCTGATTTGATGAAATTTATATAATTACCCCAATTCTGATCCTGAATACAACGATATATGACACTTGGTGTAAAACTGATCATTTGTCCTATTTCTACCACTCTTTCAGTAAATTTATCAAAATAAAAAAGGTTGCTGTGTAAATGACAAAACAATTCCAAAAAGTATCAGTAATGAGTCATTTACTGCAGTTAGAGAACAAACATGGTAGTTTTCCCCTCTCGTGCGGCCAGTTCCACATGTCGATTGAAAAGTAGAAGCAATCAACTTTTCCATTAAAAAAATGAGTAATTTCTCCAATGAGCAAAAATTTGACATGTTATCGTTCTATGCCAACGAAATGCTTTTCTAGCTGAAGACATACTGTATTTGGAAAAATATCTCGGAAGAAAATAGCCAAACAGCAGAACGTTCAGGAAACTGGTTGAAAACCACCTTGCATACGGTGCTTTCCGAAAACCTATGAAATCGAGAAAAAAGCGTTGCAGTGAAGAAAAAGCAAATCCAGTCTTATTAGCTGTTACTGAGGAGCTTGAAGTGTCTGTCAGACAAACTGAACGTATCACTGGAATTGCAAGATCAACTTCTCACTTTGAGTTAAAGCTGCAAGAATACCATCCATTTAAGTTTGGGATTTGTCAACGACGGATGTCAGGAGAGTTGGAGAGAGGTACTTCTATTATTTTTTTGTGAGCGGTATACCAGGAAATGTCATGTTGACCCTTTCTTCCCAGTAAAATTATTTGGTCTGATGAGAGCATGATAACAAATAAAGCTGTTTTAATAGAAGAAATACTCATTACTAGGCCTATAAGAATCCTCGTTTGTACAGAACACCGACACAGATTTGGATTCAACATATATATGGGCGGGAGTAATCATTGGTCCATCTTTCTACCATGGTTCTTTGACATCTAACAGATAATTCAATTTATTACGTAACAATGTGGAGCAAGCTCTAGAAAATTTACCTATTAGAGATACTAACAATTGCTGGTTTCAACAAGATGGGGCACCTGCTCATAAAATTCAACAGCAGTTCAAGAATACTTGGATGTAAGACTTCCATGAAAATTGATTGGTACTAATTCCGAAGTATGTTGGTCGAGTCGTTTTCCAAATATTACTCGGTTAGATTTTTTTTCTATGGGGTTACATAAAAAATGATGTTTACAGAGGAAAATTTGAAAATGAAGCGGATTTGCGAGGTTTCGTTTTAGAGGCGTTTGCAAGTATCACACCAGATATGTTAGACAACGTTTTGAACTCTACAGAACGCAGACGTTATTTATGTTTGGAAAATATCGGCAAGGTTTTTGGGCATCTTTTGTACGGCTTTTGTTGTGGTTAATCGTTGCTGTATAGTCAGAAAAACAACTGTCAAGATACCCACATTTGCTGTTAATTTTGTATTTGAAAGAATAAATTTGATGATCATAGCAAATGATCTTGCTTACGGCAAATAAAAGCTTATAAAACGTTGCTATAGGAAAGTATTCTTGATTTGAATGTAATACGTGAAATGAAGTATAAAACATGAAGTCGATAATTTAAAATTTTCGTTTTTTCTAAATATCCCGAAAACAAAAAATTATTTTGTATATTTGTGAGCCTTGAAATTGGAAACTTTTTTCCCATTTAACCATCCTTGTATTGCTCTTTGTTTAACAGTTACCCATACTGGACTCATTATTTAAAAGTGATTTTAAATCAAATAATGGTTTAAAACCATTTGTGCTGAATAGGAAATTATTTAAAACCTTTTTGTCAAATATCTTTGTCAAAAAATATTTTAATCACAAATCATAAATCACTATGCTGAGAAAAGATTTTAAATCAAATGATTTAGATCAAAAAAAAAGATTTAAGTCATCGTTTCAGCTTTGCCAACCGCAATATCGAGAGCAACGACGTGAGCCTCGCCAAACGAATAGATGTTGCATTATTTGCCGTTTTATTACACTGCGTCTTTGATCTACGACTAGAAGGGACCGTGAAAGTTACGAATTCGTGGAATTAATTTTCATAAAATTGACGACGACGTCAATGACTCTACACAAAGGTATTCGTTCATCCCCGTCCATGGCCTAACTGACCCATTGAAACGTGGTGCGGGTGCCATTTTCGCGCGGTTTTCCATTGTGGCGCGCGTTTTTTGAACGGCGCTCGGTCGACCGCGGCCATGATGATGAATGTCCCACTTGACACCGCACTCATCTATTATTCGTTTTTTTCGGTGGCTCCCCGCACCCCCGCGCGTCTTTCGCACATACGGCCGTGTCATCAATCATGTTATAAAATTTAGAGACGGAAGACGGGAAGTAATCTAGTCTCCGTACCCCTGTATTACATGAATGGAAATGCAGACACGTGATGTCTGATGGATACGTGCAATTTTGGATGCATTCGGTGAGCAGATGTTTCCAATAATAGATGTCTCCCTTAAGGTGGTGATACATGGAATGAAAGGCGCTTGCTTACTACGCAAGAGGGAGATAGTTCCAATCATTTGGTTCATTTGGATTCGAACCGGCGTCTCCGGCATTCTAGGCCGACGTGATACCAACTACACTACGGTCCCCCGTGATGTAGCCGATATACAGCGCCGACGACAAGGTATCGACTCCGCCGACACCCACCACTCCCCCGTATCCCCCTCCCCGATCTCTCTGGATGACTGAAATACATGGTTCGCAGAGAGATACGGGGGAGTGATGGGGTGTCAGCGGAGTCTATACCTTGTCGTCAGCGCTGTATATCGGCTACATCACGGGATACCGTAGTGTAGTTGATATCGCGTCGGCCTAGAATGCCGGAGACGTTGGTTCGAATCCAGCCGGTACCCTTCATTTTTCCGATTTTTCTGTGATCCAAATGAGTGGCACTACATGTCAAAATATACCTAACAGGTATACCTGTGCAGACATTAGGAAGAATTTTCATAATACTGCTATAAACTCTGTGATATTGCATTAAACATGCCAAAGAGGTACATAAATACTAAATCGGCATTTTATGTTGTTCTTTTTTATGGTCAGTCTCCCGCAAAGTCTGAAAGTCTATGGCGCTGTAGATGCACTGCAGGAGGTTAAGTGTCGTGCATGTTAGATTTGAAACGCTGCAGGTTGTAGCCATCGGAAAACAAATTCCTCGGAGGCTCATTCCACAGCGTCGAAGTTTTTTCCAAAAGAAGGATTGCTGGAGGACCCTGGTTCGGGGAGTAGGGACTTCGACCTGGTAAGGATGAGCTCGCAGAGCCTCTTTCTAGTGTTGCTCGTTCAGGCTGTGGAGATACTTTGTGAGGTTAGGCGTATCAATTAGTCTAATTGCTCTCTTATGGATAGTGTCCAGAAGCTTTAGAGAGTGCTTCGTAGCGCACCCTCACTCATGGGAGCAATACTCCAACAATGGTTAGATCTGTGCCTTGTAGAGCAGCAGTATGTAAGTCTAGATTCTATAAAATTACATAATCAAAACATAAAAAGTACATAGTCAAATGTGTAATGTTTATTACCAGTAGATGTTTCCACAGTTACTTTAGGATGTATAGGATCCCATGACATATATTGCTTACATGAAATAACAGACATATCGTGTAATTTTACACTGTAAAGTTACAAATCTATTTATGTGCCTTCACAGTAATTTTTTAGTACCGGCTCGAGCGATAACTCCACTACTGTAAAAGATAGCGAAAAAAGTTGTATATAAAAGTTGTAGCCACGGATATGCTGCTTGCTTTTTTTTAATAAAACACCCTATGTATTCTTCCAATATAGGGTATTGTTGCATTATACAGGGTATTTCAAAAGTTATGACCATTTTTATATCCAAATCGCTGTCAAAAAGTCATGAATCAAAAACCATTTTTTTACAGGGATGGATAAAATGTATCATCTAGTTTTAAAATCGGCTATAAAAAAGCTCGCGATGCATATTCGTATACAGGGTGATGTAGAATGCAGAATCTAGATTCTCTCCCTTTTTTTAAATGTAACCCCCAACATTTTATTATACCAAAGAATTACTTTTAATATGCTCTTTCATCTTTGTATAGCACTTGTTATGGCTGCAACCGTTAGTTTCTGAGATATTTAGATTTTTCTACAAATTTTAAATATACCTTCTCTTGCTTAACAAACAACTAAAATATAAGGTCATAATGGTACTTGATCAAGTCAAAACACTAAATTAACGAGTTAATATAGGTCAAGTGTGCTAAGGAGACAATTTTATAGACGTCGTGCATAATTATCAAGCAGATCTATCATGTAGGCTAAGAAATATTAAACGACACAGTCCAAATATAAAAATTCTTCAATCTTTCAAACGCATTAGTTTTAAAGTGCCTCCGTTCTGGATGTTGCTGTTCATAGTTGATATATTCTAGAGGCAAGTAGACAATTGAGGTTTTGAATAAAAATTGTTTTGTCATAAATGGAAAGATCTTTTTTCTTTTTTTTTCGCAATAATTCAAAAGTTATATCAAAATAAAAATGGGTTTTTGAATCGAGTACCGAAAACACGCCGACGGCTCCCGAAATAAAAATGGGTTTTTGAATCGAGTACCGAAAACACGCCGACGGCTCCCGAACCCGTGTGACGTCACCATGGCGGTAAGGATGCTCCTTTGACCAATGACGTCCTACTCCGATACTAGATTCCCAGCCAATCGCGAAAATACGTACTGCTAAACTGGCAACTAGTGTATATTTGTTGCAACACAGTCGACGAATGAAGTTTGCAGCTCGAGACGAAGTCTACGATCGAAATAAATATGTTTTTGAATGTTTGAAGTTGAAGTCAGATTACAGATTCCAGTAAGTACCTAATCAAATATGTTTCGTTGAAAAGATCTCCTTCAATCGAAGGATGGCCCAGTGGTTAGAGAGTCCGCTAGTGGATCTCAAGGTCTTTGGGGTCTTTGGATCGAAACCCAGGCCTCCCAATTTTTTTTTATCAAAAAATGTATTGATGTGGTTTTTGCACTTGTTACGCACACTTTTTCTACGATCGGCATAAATATGTGTTTGAATCAAATTTTGTTAGACATCTTAGGTTGATTAGGTACTTACTTACTGGAATCTGTAATCTGACTTCAATTTCAAACATTCAAAAACATATTTATTTCGATCGTAGACTTCGTCTCGAGATGCAAACTTCATTCATCGACTGTGTTGCAACAAATATACACTACTTACCAGTTTAGCAGTACGTATTCTCGCAATTGGCTGGGAATCTAGAATTTAGTATCGGAGTAGGACGTCGTTGGTCAAAGGAGCATCCTTACCGCCATGGTGACGTCACACGGGTTCGGGAGCCGTCGGCGTGTTTTCGGTACTCGATTCAAAAACCCATTTTTATTTTGATATAGCTTTTGAATTATTGCGAAATAAAAGAAAACAAAAACAGTTTTGTTGTAAAACTTATATATGACCTTTCCATTTATCACAAAAAAGTACTTTTTTCTAAATTAAAAACCTCAATTTCTCAAAGATTCTCCTAAATATCTTCAATGAAAAAATTAATTTTTAAAGCTGGTTTTTCACACAGTACGGAATTATTGAGCAGGTTAAGAACTGTCAATTTTTCAAAGCCTACCTGATAAATCTGCTTGCTAATTATGCATCATGCCTACAAAATTGTTTCCTCAGCATACTAGGCATATTATTATCTCGACGATTTAGGGTTTTGACTTCATTAAATACTATCATGACCTTATTATTTAGCTGTTCGTTAAACAAAAAACAAATTCGATAGTACTTTCTCAAAATAAATAAATTTCAGTACACAAATAGAAGCTATATTTTAAATTTACCGAAAAATCGAAATATCTCGGAAAATCTGGATTTTGCATTCTACATCACCCTGTATACGAATGTGCGTCGCGGGCTTTTTTTTATAGCCGATTTTAAAACTAGCGGATATTTTTAATCTTCCTATGTAAAAAAAAATAATTTTTAATTCAATCCTTTTTGATACACTAAGTTCGTTTGACAGCGATTTGGATATAAAGATGGTCATAACTTTTGAAATACTCTGTATAATGTTATAATACCTTATATTGTGAGAAGAGAAATTATTAGTTGAATCTAAAAATGGGATAATATATTTAAAAAAAATATATGTTTGCATCACCACGTAGTTATGGATCACCCTGTATAAATCAAAATATTTTCTGAGCAAGGAGCATATCCGTGGCTACAACTTTTATATACAACTTTTTTCGCTATCTTTTACAGTAGTGGAATTTTCGACCGAGCCGGTACTAAAAACTCACCTGTATGCCGGAGGCTTTGAATTAGTGGAACATATATACCCAGTACACCAGCGCTTGTAGTTAAAAGGATAAATAGACGACGGTATGATAAACTAAACGAAAGGAAGCTAAACATTTTCAAATAACAATCAAGAAATACAAACCTAAAATTATTTTGAGAAGTTAGGCGTGAAGGTACAAAAGACTCCAATTTAAAGCAACTTGGAAGAACATCCGAAAAGTAAAGTATACAAAATAATACACACTAGTAAAGTAGTACAATAAATTATTCTGACAGAGGAAAGTTTTTGAAATAAGAACGCAAGAAGGTCAGTTCGTCAAGAGTACTACGAGTATCTGATAATCTTGTAGGTGGAATAGTTGGCAAGAAGTTAGACACTAACTGTAAATTTCTTTCTTTTTTCCACCTTCTTCATATGGCACCATCTCCTGACGAATAGTTGTTGAAGATCCCTTTTTTTGGCAGCTGAGTAGGGTGATTCATCGTTTGTCAGGTATTGTGAAAAGCTCATCGGTATTTTTGTCATGCGGATTGTGTAAATAGCGAATTAATCCGGAAAAAACTGTTCGACGCGACGTTTGGATGATTGCATGCTCACAAATCCCGGGAATTTTTGTATTGATAAATGACTGGGTTCCCGGGTTCCCGGGATTATCAATCCCGGGATTACATTCCCCAGCCTTGGGTACTAGCGGCCAGAGGTGCAAAAGCATCAACCGTGTGGTCTAAGCACCGCTGATTACGTTACTAGATATGTTCTTCATTTATGCATCCAACAAATATGAAATCGGTATAAAATCGTGGGAAATATGACATAAAATAAATAAATTCGATTGAATAAGCTTTCCTATAAAATATCGACGTTATACCAAATGTACTGTGGCTCTTCACATGCAATCCACTTTAGCGAATAAACTCAGGTCTCCGGCAGACATAGCAAATAACGCAGCCTAACCGGCTCCCAGCTAACGGTCTGCTAATCAAATAAAGGCCCTTCTTAGCTGCATCCACGGTAACGGCTCGACACTTTCAGCTAAAAAAAGCACGTCAACGACACGTCGATGGACCTACGACACAAGGGCGTATCATGCATGGAGCCATTCGTACCCTAGGCCAAAGATTACAGAATAAAATATGGCACTGCACCTCCACCGCATCTACCGTATTTGACCAACAAGACACACGAAGAAAAGTAGTATGAATTTTAAACTAATAATACTATTTTGACACTATGGTGTCGTTGTATATTTAAGTTATTATGTAAAATTTAAATAATACAAAAAAAGACAACAAAACACAGACAGAAAAGCAATATGGTTTAAGATATAAAATGAAATAAAAATAGATAACCGGTGAGATAGGAAAATAGTTCTGGGAAGATGCAGAAATTATTTGTTCAGATGATTGTAAATGTTTACCCTAACCTAGAATATGGTAGAGTTGCGATGAGTATACTCTGTCCCAAATAAACAATATTTGTATTAAGTATACAACATCATTGTGAGTAAAGCGGTTATTAAGATGAAACTATACAGAAAGTCTTACTGCAAGTATAACGATCTAATTAAGTTGATACCGGTGATGCATCAAAATAATGATAAAGCTACCGTTGAATTGATGAAAGTAGCAATAAATCTGTGCAAAATAATTTCATCGGTTTGATCTTGCATGTTTTGAATCCATTATGATAATATACTTGGACATGTTTCTAATACAGCTTTATTTATTCCATTCTACTTCCCACACCGATAGGTGAGGAAAGTATTGTGATCGCGAAAATTTTCGATTTCGAGATAAAACACTTTTTGGGTGTTTTAAGATATTTTCTTTAAAAAATCCACGTTACCTATTTCCGTCGATCCGTCTGTCTGTCTGTTGGTGTCTCTGTCTATCTATTGGAGCTCTTCTACCCTCGTAATCTCAGTAACCGATGCATGGATTGTGATGAAATATGGGTAGCGGTATTTTGTGTGACCGTAGTAAGTATAAGCTATAATTTTGAAAATTGGTGCATAGGAGTATTTAGCAAAAAACAAAGAATTTCAAATATTCCTTAAACATTGTTTTTAGGCGTTTTAAATGTTCTGTTAATTATTTATTTTTTTTGGATGGGGGTGAAATTGAGGTGATTGTGAAACCTAAAAATTTGTTGTATTCGTAGTAGGCTGTCTATTGACCTGTGAAAGAAAAATCTAGCGGCACAATACCCTTTATTAAGTTCATTCGAATATTGCACTGCCTATTACAGAAACCAAGGTACTGACTCTGATGTATACATACGAGTATTGCTTTAGATCGTTCTGTATTATGTACCGTGGAAACTATTAAATTGATTTTAATGAAATTTTGATACAGTGTTATTACCGTGCTGAGAATGGAAAACGCTAATGGGTTTTAGAAATCGTCTCAGTGGCGGCGCAGCATTAATCAAAAACCTAAAAATAAAAAAACAGCTCAAAATTCGTTTTTAGGCGTTATAGGGGTTTCTGATCATTTTGTACATCTTTTTGGCTGGGTGGTGGCATTGAGGTGATTGTGCGAATTGTTGTTGAACTAAAAAATATTGTATTCATAATAGACTACCCAATGTCATGTGAAAGGCAGAACCGCCGGAATAATACACTTTTAGTTCCCACGCCGCTATGTATTCCGATCGCGAAAATTTTCGATTTTGAGATAACACGCTTTTTGGAAGTTTTATGATATCTGTATAACAAAAATGCACATCATTTATTTTCATCGATCTGTCGGTCTGGCTATCTATCAGTCTGTCTGCTTGTTGGCGTTTTGCTAGCTCGTAATTTCAGTAACCGCTGCATGGATTGTGTTGAAATTTGAGAAGCGATAATCTGTGTGGTCATAGTAGGTAATGTTGTTATAATTTTGGAAATCGGTGCAGAGGCGGCAGAGTAATTAGTGAAAACAAAAAAATTCAAGCGTTTTAGGGGTTCCTGATTATTTTCTACTTCTTTTTGGTGGGGGTGAAATTCGGCTGGTTGGAGATGGGGGGGGGGGTGGGTTGTAAAACTGAAAAATTGGTTGTATTCAGATTACCCTGCGTACTGTTTCTGGCCGTTTCCATTCCTACAAGTTCCCGGCATATGACCCCGGGTCGTGTAGTGCGTTAAATTTCTGGTAATGGAAACGCACCTTCATGAGAAAATAAACAACCAATTCTTGTAAACTAGAGATATTGATGAAAAGACACAAAAAATAGCAGAAAAGATAAATATTCACATATGAAAAATTTTCACTGACAGAGCGCATGTCATTTTATCCTCCATAAGTGTTTCCGTGATATGTGCCTCCAATTAAACGCGTATCTCCAACTTCAAGTAGAACTTATCCCAAGGATATCACTATCCTGAAGTGACACCTAAATTGCTAACCTTTGAGGTGAAATTTTGTCCTGGGGACAAATACTCTTATTCGGATGTGAAAATACCGGACCTTAACAGTTAATCAAAATCATTATTATTTCGTTCAATTGTTAACATTTACTTTTCTTTATAAATCATTTTTAAGAGCTATTTGTACTATGAGAACATACTAGGACAGCCGCAACGTTAATAAATCGTTGAAACTAAATGAGTTTCATTTATTAGCAAGTAGAAACGGATAATCAAATATTTAAAAAATATCGATTATTGAAAGGATGATCAATATTAATTTACAAGTATATGAAATTTTAATTTTTTAGCCCCCTTTTACGTTTCCCCGTGTGGGGGCGGGTTAGAATATCTCCCATCGTATATCCTGCGTGTCGTAAAAGGCGACTAAAAGGAACCGAAATACTATCGGTATAAGCAATAACCTCTTCTCAACCAACAGCTTTGGGTGGACGAGTTGAGAAGAGTCAGGACACCGTCTTGTCCTTAGGGTGAGAAATCGTCCCTAAAGGCGGATGAACCAGTCGATACATCTGGTCAACGGCATGAGGATGCAGAAGGCAAATGGAAAACTACTGCATTAAAGATCTTAAAGATATCCCAAGAGAAACTCGTAAAATGAGTACATTTTTCGAGTTCACAACATGTCTGTTAAGACATTGTAACTATGATGATGATGATGAGGTTAGGTCGGGTTGCAAGTGAGGGGGGCGATTATGCCTCCTTCTCGACTGCGACTCTATGGTGTCTATTATGGCTCACACCTGTTTATAGTTCATCGTACAATCCACACCTCTTAACAAAGGTGACGATCGTGATGGGTGAAATTTCCTTGAAGTCACAAAGTTCCAGTTGGACAGAATATGCTCCGCTGTTTTATCCTCTACATAGCAGAAGCGACAGTCTGTTGTTTGCTTCCGCATGTGGTTCTTGACACGACAGTTTCCCGCCAACAGACCAACTAGAATGCGGAAATCATTCCTGTTCCATTCTACAACGCTTTCGAGTGCAGTAGCCCTGGTGTCTGGCTTATGCAAGAGTGCTTTCCTCTCTGCCAAATCTGAGATCGCTTTCTTAAGTGGGTGACACACGTACGAACTTTAAGTACGCGGTTTATAAGTTCGCGAACTTACTCGGCTCGACGTCGGTGACACACGTGAAGCTGAAATCACTCGTTTTGATAATTTTCCTAAATAAACAAAACTTTTAAGAAACTCCAAATACAACAAGCGTTGTGCATCAGTGTCCTGCCGAAACAAAGTTCGCGGCTCGCAGTACGAGTCGAGACAAGCTACGAGCAAGATTTCAAACCAGTCGGATCTCCGGCGGTTTGCGCGACGGTTTTAAAGTACGCGTACTTACGGTAACATACAGGCGAAAAAGGTCATCGAGCCATAAGTACGCGTACTTGCTCGTACGTGTATCACCCCTTTTAGCGGTGCTTTTTGCAATTCCCGCAAATGGGTCTGGTCCTATGAACACAGATTCGGTTCCTCCTCTTGCGAACGCATCGGCCAATACATTGCCTTCCACTCCGCTATGACCTGGAACCCAAACCAAGTCTACCTTGTTCCCTGTTCCGAGTTCGTGGAGGAGGAGTATGCGCTTCCATACGAGTCTTGATTCAACCCCTTTGGAGCTACATTCTGGGCAGCCTGGCTATCTGAAAAGATTGTTACAGATTTGTTTGTCAGCGGCCTTTGGCCCCCTTTTATGCCCGGCCCTGTTTTACTGTCCATACACACATACACTTTCAGTCTTATTGATGGTTCGATGGAGTGTCATTAATAATGAAAAGCGCACGAGGTGGTCGCCTGGACTAAGTGTATTTGCTGCTGTTAAGGGGTTTTTCATCAGTCTGGTAGTGGTTAGCAGGAAAAACAAGAAGTATGGTCCTGTTCTCGAGGTCTTAATTGTATTAATCATAAGCTAATATTTCAGAGAATCCATCTGAACAAATACTTCATGTCTCCTACACATCGTAGCTTTTCAGACATAAGCAAATCAAGGTTGCAGAAAAAACAACCTTTTACTTCCTCCACCGATAGGTGAAGGGAGTATTGTGAATACGAACATTTTCGATTTCGATTAGAGATAATACGCTTTCTGGGCTACATATCCACATATTGAAAATGTACGTCTCCCATTTCCTGTCAGTCTGCCGTCTTTATAGCCTCATAATTTCAGTAGCCGCTGCATAGATTGTGATGAAATTTGGGTGGCGATATGCTGTGAGATCATAGTAGCTAATGCTGCTATAACTCTGAAAATCGATGCATGGGCGGCGGAGTAATTAGCAAAACAAAATATTTCAAATATTCCTCAAACTGAGTTTGTAGGTGTTTTAAAGGCTCATTTTCTAATTATTTTTGGATAGTAATAAAATTGGGTTTGTTGGGAGGGGAGAGATTGTAAAACTGAAAAATTTATTGCATTTCTAATAGGCTGTCCATTGACTTGTGAAATAAAGACCAAGCAGTATAATACACTTTTTTAGGTTTTCCCGAACGTTGACTTGACTAATATAGAAACCAAGGGACCTTTTTCTGATGTGTACATACGATTATTGCTTGAGACCGTTCGGTATCGTATAATCTGGAAGTTATTGAATGATTTTCATGGAACTTCAACAAGTTCTATTACCGTGGCGAGGATAGAATGATAGAAAACATGCATGGTTTTTAGAACTCATGTCAGAGTCGCTGTAGCAATATTAAAAAAACTGAAAATATAAAAATAGCAGAAATTTATTTTTTTAGGCGATTTAGAGGTTCCTGATCGTTTTCCAGATTTTAATTCCCACACCGATAGCGGTTAGGGGAAAATTATCGATTTTGAGGTAAGTCGGGATCGCAGAATAAAAACTGTGTCGTTCTTGTTCCTACGAAGAGAGACGCAAGAAATTATTTACGATAGTTTTTGTGTTGGACATTTTAATGCAGGTGGGCGAATTCAGTCTTAGACTATGTAGCTTCATGCGATGAAAAAATAATAAAATGGAATCACCGTAACGTGTGGGAGGTACCGAGTCAACCAAATTGACTCCATTTTTCTACACTTGTAATCTGAGCAACTATTGTATTGATTCTGATACGCTTTTTGCCTGCCTGTCTGTTGGCGTTTTTCTAGCCTCATAATCTCAGTGACCGGTGCATGGATTGCAAAAAAATTTGCTGTGGGGTCGTAATAGGTAATGTTGCTGTGATTTTGAAAATATGTGTATCGGCGGTTGAGAAATGGGTAAAAAAATTAAAATTATCAGAACCCATCTAACCTTTGCTTCCAGGCGTTTCAGGGGTTCCTAATCCTTTCACATTTTTGTTTTTGGAGGGTGTGAAGTCGGAGTGAAATACTCTACATTGCGCTAAAAAAATCGGCTTTGTGATATCGTGTGCTTCCGCTATCCTAATGTTTCGTTTGACTTTTTATCTATGGAAAGTACGAACTCGATTGTGATGAATTTGTAACATCTTATTACGTGGAGGAAATGGTAATAGTATACCGTTGTTCAGGCTCTTGCCAGTGGCCGAGGATCAATCAACAAAATACGAAAAATTTCAAAATAGCTTTAATTTTATGTTTAGATGTTTACTGTCTACGTTTGATGAGGATAGTGTAGAAATAGAGGACCTGCAAACGTTTTATTAACACCGATAACGTATGGGAAGTACTGAGTCAAGTCGCTTGACGCCATCTTCTGCGCATAACTGAAAAATAACTTGCCTTTGTTGTCTGTGTTCCAAATATACAATTACTACAATACTACACGTAGAGTGTACAAGTAGGGGCCACGTAGAATGAGTTGATTAAGGAAATACATCAACAGTACGATGATGATTTTTCAGATCAACCCTACCTCACACTAATTATTCATTTCTATCGACATCAAAAGGAATACTTCTCTGGCTCTATAAAGTTTTATAGTATACCTGATTCTGAATTAAGAATTTCAACTATTCTTCATATAGCCTCTTTTGGATGAAGTTAAACACGTACCAAAGTTAATTAAAATTCTCCACCCAGACCTTTTTATTAAATCTGAGACTGCGTTTATAAAAAACCCGGAAACTTCATTACAATTCAATGCCTTATATCTCGCAAATGAGAATGTTTAAATTACAAAGCACAGCGAGCTTTTTTGTATATGTCTTTTCGTCGAAATTTCATTTCTTGTACGCTGTTTTATTGCTTCGACCCTAACGTTGGGGTGACAATATTTCATAAATTATGCATTGTAATTACATTCTTCTGGAACCTTATAGGATGGAAAAAATCTAGGGTATTTCCGAATTTTATTGCAATTAGGAAAAAGTAGTTCTCATTTGGGTATCTTTACTTTACGCTTGGTTCCGGAAACCATAATTGTGCTATTTATTTGGCAAAAATAACATGTAGAAATGATTTTCATTTGCATTTTTCACTTAAGATTAAAATTTATCTTCCCTCTCTCTTGGTTGTTTATTTATATTACATATTTACAGCCTGATAATACATAAATAATGAAGATAATTGTTGAATTTTATTAGCGGTGTGATTATAACAGCAACACAGCGCCGTATGTTGTCTTAAACCCTATATAGCTCTCAAACTGGCTATGTGATATAGCCACCTACAACTGACGGTATGTAACTCTGACGTCATCTTTCGCCTGAGTTGGGATTTGCATTTGACAGTTTATCAGTTAAAGATAAACCACCTCCCG
Organism: Callosobruchus maculatus; assembly: GCA_951848785.1. NCBI lineage: Eukaryota > Metazoa > Arthropoda > Insecta > Coleoptera > Chrysomelidae > Callosobruchus > Callosobruchus maculatus. The sequence goes on from CATOUR010000332.1 coordinate 94,958, forward strand.
GTCGGCCACAAACTGCGCGACCTGCCACAAAAATTACAGAAGTTAACGACATGCTTAAATACCGGACAAGGTCAACTATTTCATCAGTTTGTTAACGGGCATGCCTCATGCCACACTGAAAACGCCGACTCTTGTCGATCGCTGAAGCTAAGCAGCGTGACCGTGACCGCTTGTAAACACGCCGTTATAATATTATTATTCATTAGAGGTTGGTTTTTATAATCCTGAATGCCTCTTTAGTTAAATTTAAAATTAACAAGTTGTTGATCGGGAAATGTTTTACATAAGGTCTGGCAGATAGCGTTATAATAAGGACAACGCTAGTTTATAACTACAAAATTAATGAAATAAATACAGTATAAAAAAAATGGAGTCAAGTTGATTGACTCAGTACTTCCCACACATAACGATGATACCATTTTGTTATTTCCCATTGCATCAAGGCCATGAAGCTATAGTCTGAAATCTCCTTGCAACTAAATCATCGCCCACCCGCCCGCAAAAAAAACATCCAACACAACAACCCTCGTAAATAGTTTCTTACGTCTCCCTCTTCAGGAAATATGCATTAAAAATCAATTGAACAATTTTCACGTTACGCAATCTAGAACGATCTAAAACAATACTTGTATGTATACATCACAAATACTCGTGGTCCCGTGGGTTCTATAATAAGCATGCAACGTTCGGATGGACCTAAAAAGTGTATCACGCCGCTAGGTTTTTCATTCGCATATCAATGAACAGCCCATTACGAATACAACAAAATTTCCAGTTTTACAACCCCCCAACCACCCTAAATTCACCCCCACCCAAAAAAGTATAAAGTGATCAGGACCCCTAAAACGTCTAAAAACGAAGTTTGAGCTGTTTTCATATTTTTAGTTTTTTTAATATTGTTGCGCCGCCACTGAGACGATTTCTAAAAATCATACGCGTTTTCCATCCTTGCCAAAGTAGTAATACTGTGACGAAATTTCATTAACATCAATTCAGTGGTTTCCACTTATAAAATACAGAACGATCTAAAGCAATACTCGTATGTATACACCACAAATACTAAGTCCCGTGGTTTCTATAATAAGCATGCAGCGTTCGGATGGACCTAAAAAGTGTATCATGCCGCTAGGTTTTCTATTCGTATATCAATGGACACCCCATTACGAATACAACAAATTTTCCAGTTTTACAACCCCCCACCCCCCAACCACCCTAAATTCACCCCCACCCAAAAAACAGTATAAAACGATCAGGAACCCCTAAAACGTCTAAAAACGAGGTTTGAGCTGTTTTCATATTTTTAGTTTTTTTAATATTGCTGCGCCGCCACTGAGACGATTTCTAAAAAGCATACGCGTTTTCCATCCTTGCCAAAGTAGTAATACTGTACCGAAATTTCATTAACACCAATTCAGTAGTTTCTACATTATAAAATACAGAACGATCTAAAGCAATACTCGTATGTCATACATCGGAAAAAATTCTAAGTTCTTTGTTTTCTGTAATAGGCATAAGGCAATGTTCAGATAGACCTAAAAAAGTTATTTATGTCGCTAGGTCTTCCTTCATAGGTCAGTGGGCAGTCTATTATGAATACAACAAATTTTTCAATTTTACAACCCCCCAACCCCCAACCACCCCAATTTTCACCCCCACCCAAAAAAAGGTATAAAATGATCAGGAACCCCTAAAACGTCTAAAAACGAAGTTTGAGCTGTTTTCATATTTTTAGTTTTTTTAATATTGCTGCGCCGCCACTGAGACGATTTCCAAAAGTCAGACGCGTTTTCCATCCTCGCCAAACTAGTAATACTGTGCCGAAATTTCATTAAAATCAATTCAGTTATTTCAACATTATAAAATACAGAACGATCTAAAGCAATACTCGTATGTATACATCGGAAAATTCTCTAAGTCCCTTGGTTCCTGTAATACAAAAGGCAATGTTCGGATGGACCTAAAAAAGTGTATTATACCGCTAGGTCTTTCTCTCTCAGGTCAGTAGACAGCCCATTATAAGTACAACAATTTTTTTAGATTTACAACCCCCCACCCCCCCAACCACCCCAATTTCACCCCTACCCAAAAAAAAAGTAGAAAATGATCAGGAACCCCTAAAACACCTAAAAACGAAGTTTGAGGCATATTTGAAATTTTTCGTTTTTTGCTAATTACTCCGCCGCCTATGCACCGATTTTCAAAATTGTAGCAACATTACCTACTACGACCCTACACCATATCACTACCTAAATTTCATCAAAATCTATGCAGCGGTTACTGAGATTAGGAGGCTAGAAAAACGCCAACAGACAGACAGACAGACCGACAGACCGACAGACCGACAGACCGACAGACCGACAGACAGACCGACAGACAGATCGACGGAAATGAGTGACGTGGATTTTCGTTATGTAGGCATCATAAAACGCCCAAAAAGCGTGTTATCTCAAAATCGAAAATTTTCGCGATCACAATACTCCCCTCACCTATCGGTGTGGGAAGTAAAAAGTTAACTAAGAAATAATTCAAAATAAATATGGTTTAAAAAACTAAAAAACACGCTTCTAAAAAACATCGAACTGAAAATTTGAAAATGCTTTTTAAAATAAGCTTAAGACAATGACGAAAAATACTAGTATGCTTGTGACAACATCGGGCGCTCGATTTTCGTTGATTGATTGTTGTTTTAAGCTTATTTTGAAAATTTATTGTTAACTTTTTAGTTTGATGTTCTTTAATATCGTTTTTTCAGTTTTTTGAACTATTACTTATTACAATTATTTTTTAAATTTGTTTGAAAAAATTGAGAATTTCAAAAATTCCCAATACTTTTAGTATTTCGAAAACTGCAAATTTCGTAGATTTTTTAAATATCGAACATTTTGGTATTTCTGAAAATTTTGAAATTTCTAGTCTCAAACAATAGGATTATGAATATTTTGTGCCATACATTTTATTTTTCTAGGAGTATCCTGTAATCACAAAGAGAAGCAATACCTCTTCAACGTCAAGGAATATAAAAAAGTGAATAAGTTTGGAGCCCTAATAGAATGAAATAATCCATCATACGAAGAAAACTAATAAAGAATTTTACAGGCTAGATAAGTAGACAAGTATTTTTAAAATTTTAAAGGACTCCTAAATTTATAAAAATTACATCATAAAATAAACTATTACTGTTACATAAAACATATTGTCGATCAATCAGTGTTCTTCTACCAGTAACAATAAGTAGCGTGGGAAGGTGTTTTCCAATGATTAAAAGTGTTTCCCGAAGTTTGATGGTACGGACGATAGCCTGTTATGTTTTTGTTTTACATATATATCTGTACATAGCAAAAATAAATAAACTAAGCTAGCTCTGATTTCTATTCAATAAGAAAAAGAGGCCGGTCCTATAGCAGACTGAAAATTAATTTTAACCTATAGTTAATTATGTTTCCTTTCTTTTCCTTTCCTAGTTTATTTAAAACTTTTAGACTCCTAGATCCATAGCGGATACATAAAAATAGCAATTTGTGGCACATTATTTGGATATTATACGTATGGGTCTTCCAAGCAAATGGCAACGCTTATTTAAGAAGGAAATGAATTCAATACAAGTAGTTCCAGTGAAACTTCTTCTCATTTACGCTCCTCGATTGGATCTGCCTTAGTAGAAAAGACATATAGGGTAAACTCGGTTAAATTGTACCACATTGCATATTTCATCAAATAACTTGCTTATTGAGTTACTTGAATTCAATTAAAATATGAAATGGGATTACTTGACATGTTTCTATCAAAATGCGAAATAGGAAAGATTCATAAAGACTGGAAGTTTGACATAATAAATGTTTCTTTAAAATGTTGCAAATGGTACAATCTACCTAACTGGTTCACTAAATTGTACCACCCGGTTTTGTAAATTGTACCATAGCAAAACGCATTAGTTGTTCCTTACAGATTTGTAATACAAGACATGAATTGAACCTTCTACTTGTAAAACTTAAATATAGTAATCACAAATTAGGAGCCCGTTAGTAAACTAAAATATTCATTAGATAGATTCAATCGTCCCAAAGATTTAATTCCTGCTTTTGTTTTTGTATTTGTACCCAGTAAGTGTCTCTTGAAAGTCGGCTTCGGACTTTAGTATCGTTTTCACATATCGTTCATTCCAAAATTTTTCCAGTTTTATAGTTTCTTACTCCTGCTTTCATATCTTGCTCTGACCATTGGCAGTATTAAAAATAGTGGAGTTTGGTAAATTGTACCTTTGCGATTTAGCAAATGCTGTGGTGGTCCAAATTACCAAACTGATATCATTGACACAAATTGCTTTCTCTCTTTCTAAAAAGTGAAGTAAGGGTAAATTAATATAAACCGTCTAAACTCTTTCGAAATGTCTAATAATTACAAAAAATGCCAACTCAACTGCCAAAAGTATTGATTTGGATATAAAGGTTTATTTAAGATTGTATAATACTTACTGCGCAAAGGTGTTTTACCAAAAAACATAAATTTTAGTTTTTACGGGAGACCGCCGTCCACGCCTATTGGTGAGTAATGTTTTGACAACAAGAGGTATCAAACAAGCAAACTAGATGACGCTAGAAGCTTATAGTTTAATAATTGAGGTGGTACATTTTAACAACCGGTACAATATAGCCGACTTTACCCTATACAGGGTTTATGTAATTCGACGTATTCCTGTTGGGGCACGATAGAAGTGCTAAGATGCAGCAATTTTTTCTTGATCTATGTATGAACAAAACTGAATAGTTTTTGACATTTTTCAATGTTAACGGAATTCTAATATTTACCCAAATTATGGTATTTCTGTCTGAATAATGAAAAATGTACGTTAAAAATCAGTATCATCAATCAATATCAATCAATATATTTATTTGTTATAGGTATACAAATAAATATTAGTACTAGTTCGCAAAAAGCTAGGCTTTGTGCGCGAACACTGACTAGTAGCATTGATTAAGGTACTAACGGTTAATACCTTAATCAATGCTAGTAGATACACACTAAAATATTCGATAACCTTCCATAGCTCCGAAGCTCGATCTTTTCCTTCTGCACTGTATTTTTGTTACTTTTTATATCTTCAATACCTCAACTGGATGGGGTGTTCAGCAGCATTTTGGAGCTCCCAGCACAACATACCATTACCAAATAATTAAATTTCTTTCTACACAATCATCTTTAAATTTTGACAATCGTTGACAGATCTGACAATTATTTTAGTTCAATAATGGTTCAATATGCCTGCACTAATTCAATAACATCATAAATAGATAAAAAGGTACGATACTCTAGAAGAAAAAAAAAATAAATATCGAGAAGAGTAAAATAATTCTCATTTTCGTTTTCCCTTCAACAGAATCATACCTAGCTCAAAATATTGCCAAGACATTGCGCGTACTAACCAAAACTTCCCGATAATATCAGCTTCTCGAAAATGTATAAATGTCGAATTGAAAACATACATTCAGGAGCATAGCCAGGATTCAAATGTCGGAAAATACAAAGGATGACACGGTGACAATTAGACAAAACGTCATTGGATGTAATCTGATCCTTAATCCAAACTTTTCTTGCGGAGCATAACAAATAATCTAATCCAGGTTTACGTAGCTAATCGCGCAATTGACTTACGGTGCATATGGTCATACTGCTGACAGATGTTGATTAAGAGTATCAATTATATTCCTGAACTGAAAATGATATTCTTTTGTTACACTTGAAATAACTTCGTTTATTCGAAGCATGCTTTTCCCTTTGTTCCGCCAATAGACCCTCCCTGGTGAGATAGGGAGGTGTGCACCTCCATCCTCTCCATCTGCACATTCCGTGGCATACCGTACTGACCTACATACCGGTAGACATGCGACGCAAGGAGGAGGAAGGGGAGAGGTGTACCCTACAGCCCTTTGTGGTGCTTGGACGGCGCCAAGCCACGGCACTCCTCGCACAGACGCCTCTATTGCATTGCATTCTTCTCGTCTCTTGACACACTATTGTGTTTTGTACTCATATGCGGCGCGTATGGAATATGCAGTGGCGTGACTGTCCGAAAATAATGTCAGCATCCGTGGGTGGAAAATTTTCTTTTTTTGGATGGTCGTGGTAGAAAATCTAAGAAAGTCGAATAGTTGAAAACCTCAAGAGCTAGCCAAAAAATGGAGTCAAGTTGATTGACTCAGTACTTGCTACCAAATCATCACCAGCTCTCCGCAAAAAACATCCAACACAAAAACTCTCGAACATGGTTTCTTTCATTTCTCTCCATAGGAAGTAAGACGACACAGTTTGTATTCTGCAAGCTTCAACTGGACGAATCGAAGTGGTCACGAACTTCCAAATCGCCTAAAAACGAAGTTTGAGTTGTTTTTATAGTTCCAGTTCTTTGATTATTGCTGCGCTGTTACGGGTCCAATTTCTAAAGACCATACGCGTTTTCCATCCTCGCCACGATAATAACGTTGTGTCAAAATTTCATTAATATCAATTCCAAGTTACACAACAGAACGATCAGAAGCAATACTCATATGTATACATCGGCAATGCTTGAATGGACCTAAAAAAGTAAATTATACCCCTGGGTCTTTCTTTCACAGGTCGGGATTTCTAAAAACCATACGTGTTTTCCACCTTCCCTACGGTAGTGATATTGTGTCAAAATATCAATAAAATCAATTCAACGATTTTCCCGTTACACAATACAGAACGATCTAAAGCAATACTTCATAATAAATTAGGTATACATCAGAAAATTCTAAGACCTTTGGATTCTGTAATCGGCAAGTCAATGCTCGGATGGCCATAAAAAAGTAAGATATGCCCCTAAGTCTTTCTTTCACAGGCCAGTGGACAGCATATTATGAGTACAGAATTTTATTCACCCCCCACCCCCCAACTCAAAATAACCCCCAACCAAAAAAAATAGAAAATGACCAGGACCCCCTAAAAGGCATAAAAACGAAGTTTGAGTTGGTTATGTATTTTTAGTCTTTTCATTATTGCTGCGCCACCACTGACACGATATCTAAAAATCATACGCGCCTTTCACCCTCGCTACGGTGTGAACATTTCAATATAGTCAATTCAACGGTTTTCTCATTACACAATATAGAACGATCTAAAGCAAAACTTGCATATGTATACATCAGAAAAAAAGTCCCTTGGTTTGTGTAATAGGCAGGTAATGTTGCGTCTCTCTCCACAGGTCAATAGACATCCTATTATGAGTACAAACGATTTTTCAGTTTTACAATCCCCCCATACTCCAACCACCCTAATTTCACCCACACCCCAAAGAAATTGAAAATGATCAGGAACCCCTAAAACGCATAAAAACGAAGTTAGAGGAATGTTTGAAATTTTTCGTTTTTTGCTAATTACTCCGCCGCCCATGTACCGATTTTCAAAATTATATAGCAAGATTACCTACTAAGGCCAGATAATATACAGCTACCAAATTTCATCACAATCCATGTAGTGGTTACTGAAGTTACGAGACAGACAGACAGACCGACGGAAATGAGTGACGTGGATTTTCATTATGTAGACATCATAAAATGCTCAAGAAGCATATTCTCCCAAAATTGAAAATTTTCACAATCACAATACTCCCCTCATCTATTGGTATGGAAAGTAAAATGATTTGAACGATAAAGAAGTATATATCTTCATTTTGTGTTTTTTCTTTTTCTAAAATACGATGATTATCAAAATTTTCGATATGTTAGAAATTTTCTGTATTTTAAATCTCTTCGAAATTTACGAATACTTATTTCCATATACGTATAACAGCAACCAAACTCAGCCTTCCTTGCAAACTCTAGAATTAAATATTATCGATTCACCCTACTACACAGTTCCCCGCTCGCACTGTGGTCAAAATCAAATCGAGCAATTTTGGAAACAATTAAATGTTTGCCCTTTTAGATATCACACCCAAAATTAATCCCTTTGGATAAACCCAAAAATTACCGAACTCAAATCAAATACGTCAAGCAGTACCCTCCAACCGCGAACTTGTTTCTCTTCGCTGTGTTCTTCCTTCCTTTCCGTTTCGACCGATATGACCATAACAAGAGCAATAGAAATAATTATTTCTCGAAAAAATGTTATAGGTTCCATACTATTTACAGAAGAAAATTGACTTGTTCTTCTAAAAACATCATAAGTCCATATTCTTTCACCTAAGAAAGTCACGTGTGCATTGTACATGATTGGTTGCCTGTAATGTGTCATGCAAAGTTGCATGACAACTTGATAACAAAACAGTACAACGCAGCACCTGACACTGCTGGTAACATTGTCATCGACAACGATGAAAATATAGTAGTGCAGCGGTTGTGAAGATTGAGTGGTAGATATTGGAATTTTTGGTTAGCCAGAGTTGATTGTTTCAGTTAGTTGTTCACTCTTTCACTTAAAGTTTGTTTTTTGTATCGGAATGTATTTTATTTTCATGCTATTTGTATTAAGGACACTAATTTGTTAACCTTTTCTCTCAAAAACCTCATATGTCCATGCATTTTTTGCGTATTTTTCATGTGTGTGTCACAATAAAATAATTACTGCTTGTGGACGATGTGTCTCATATACTTTTACTTCTACCTGATATGGCAATAAAGCAATCTAATCAAAGTTTTACATGCTGGGAAGTTTTTTTCATTTTCCCAAATATGTTAGTTTTGGACTAATGACGTTTTTCCGATAAACGCACAATTGTAAAGGTCCAGTATTACAAAAGATAAGTTTCATAATATTCGTCCAAATTGTCTTGAAAGTTAGGTTAAAGTACTGGCTTTTATTTAATAAAGATGTTTGAAATAATCTTCGTTTATTGCCTCCGCTAGAAAACTGTATTTACTTAAAAAACACACACCTCGTAAGTACGGGGCGTGCTTTACTCATATTTGCATATGCGAATAACAGCAAACAAACTCAGCCTCCCTCGCAAACTCCAGCATAATCTGCGAAAATTATCATGATGTTTGCTCCGTGCGATTTCCAGCGAGCATGACTTGCATGAAAAATTCGGGATTTCTCCTACTAGATTTGCTCCCTCAGCACCGCGATGTGAAATCCATCTGCGGCTGGTTGCTGACAAACCGCTTACGTCTTTGCGCCCTGCGTTGTTTGACGATTGAAAACAAGAGCGTATACAGGGTGAGTAAGAATAAAGGCAAGGAAACACTGCTACGACCCGACGCTACGCGACGTAATGCCACAGATCTGGTACAGTAGATTCTTATGTGTGCATGTGTGCGTGCGCACTTGCCATCGCATAGCGTCGTTGTAACATGCCAACCGTTACATGTACGCATATCTTTATTTTTGTTCATTTTTCTGGAATTTATATCTCTCGCTACTAACCCAGTGTGTGAGTATTACACCTGCGCCACTTTAGAACTGGGTTCCATGTCTTAGGGCCGGTTTCTCAATGTCCAGTTAAATATTTATTTGGAAGTTAGCAACCGCAAGTGTTATATAAATTGTTTAAACAATTGGTGCATGCAACCCTTGAAGCAACTCTAAAGAAATCATTAGGAAGGGTGTACACACATCAAGTTCAGCGAGTCTTCCAAAAAAATGTATTATAAAAGGGCTGATACACGTACGAGCAAGTACGCGTACTTATGGCTCGACGACCTTTTTCGCCTGTGTGTCACCGTAAGTACGCGTACTTTAAAACCGTCGCGCAAACCGCCGGCGAGCCAACTGGTTTGAAATGTTGCTCTTAGCTGGTTTCAGCTCGTACTACGAGCCGCGAACCACCACTTTGTTTTGGCAGGCCATCGATGCGCAACGCTTGTTGTGTTTGGCGTTTGTTAAAAGTTTTGTTATTTAGGAAAATTATCAGAATGAGTGATTTCAGCTTCACGTGTGTCACCGCGTCGAGCCGAGTAAGTTCGCGAACTTAAAAACCGCGTACTACTTAAAGTTCGTACGTGTATCACCCCTTTAATATCCTTAGTTCTCTATAATTACAAGTACTAAGATAGTCAGGAAGCTGATAAATAGGTTTTTGTTCTAAACTTCAAACTACAACTGACTGTAGCCAAAACGGCTCATGTCAAAATATTATAGCCGCCCCATTAGCTTATATCATTAATCAATCAGTGTTTTTTAACTGGACAAATTCCTCAGCAATGGAAACTTTCAAGTATCACACCCATCTTCAAAGCTGGTAAATTTTCTGAACTAAATAATTATAGACCTATATCTGTCATATATTTATTGGTACTATTGTACCGCAAAAATTTTTGAACAATCTATTAAGATAAGATTAACAGAGTTTCTAGATCAAAATAACGTAATAACTGAAAAACAGTTTGGGTTTATAAAGCAATCAAATACTGAAATGCCATAATGAACTTTATAAATACTACGGTAGAGACTGGATAAATCAGAAAACTCCCCATTCGGGGAGTTGCTTTACAGTTGATAACCAATTATTTATCGCACAGAATTCAAAGAGTGAGAATAGGAAACACTTTCAGTTCAGAATTGGTAAAATACAAATAGGGGTACCCCAGGGTACAGTTCTAGGACCTATTCTTTTCTTGATATATATCAGTGGTATCACTAAAATAAACAATTTTTTAGCTTTCCGTAAATATCAATAAAACTAAATTTATAACATTTTCACAGCTACAATTACAGGTCAACCAAAAGAGATTGGTATCAAATTACATGAACCATCGTGTGATGATACCAAACAGTGTGATTGTAGCGTAATAAAAAACTAAATCACTTAGATATTTACTAATCGTGATTGATCAACATTTAAAATGGGGATTTCATATTATCTATGTCTCCAAACGTTTGAGAAGTGTGATGATTAAGTTTTATGAATTACTTGATATCCTACCAAGAAAAAATTTAACGATTTTATTTACCTTGTTGAATCCATTATCAGATACTGCATTCCTGTTTGGGGTGCAGCCTTCACAAATCAACAATTTCATCGCTACAAGTCGCTCAAAATACTATACTGAAGATAATCTTGAAAAAAAATAAACTTTACCCAACTAAAGAACTATTCAATGAATCTAAATTACTGAATGTACATTTGCTTTGTGTTCACAGCTGTTTAAATAGAATGTTTCATGATCAAAATAAATTTACCATCAGTTATATGAGAGATACCCGGTCGAAAATTAACCTTGATTTTAAAACAGAATTTACTCATTAAGCTATTACACAACACTCCTTCACCTATTATGGACCCAAATTATTCAACAAACTTCCAAAAACATTAAAATTGATATCAAAATTTCGCGTATTTAAAAAAGAAATCAAAACATTTATAAAAAACAATGAAGAAAAATTCTTTATTTAAATTTATATCGATTCTTGTATGTTTTCTGAAATACTACTCCTTGGCCACTTTATTCACTAGTTCCTTAAAGGTTAGTATGTGTAGTTAATATATATTAGTAATTTTGTTTCTGTATTTTAATTTAAGTTGCATACCTAATATTAATAAGCCTAATGTGATAGCTGTATTAGTTCAATCCCCACTTGACCTACAGATTTATATAATATTGACTTACACATATTATTACATGTCATTATTTTGTATAGAATATTATTCTAAATTGTGAACGTATTGTAATGAACAATGTACAATAAATAAATAAAAAATATGTAAAAAATGTTGTCCGAATCGTCCGTCCCCTATAAACTCCTTAAGTTTGGTGCCACCTTTCTGGAACACCCTGTATACTCTATACGCGTCTTTACAGTAGAGTACTTTATAATAGAGGCCTGATTACGTTGAAGAAATACCACAACAATGTGCGTTTAATTAGGCATATTATAAAATACTCTCATGAGAAAGTGGCATAGGTCTATGTTCTCGATCTGAATTTAATTCCGTTGTGACGAAATAATCTCTTCATCGTTCACCCTCACCTTTAACTGAATGTTATAATTAAAATGTATGAAGCCTAACTGCTTGCATGCAAATCAGAGCTAATGACCTTACGCAAACAGCAGGTGCAGTCGGTTACATCCGGTATACCGATGTATCAATTATATGCTATTAAAGCGATCAAATAATTACTATAATTTATGCAAATTAAAATATCTAATGGATGAAATGGTTATTCTGAATTATACTTCATAGTTAATGTTACATTTGCGTAATTACTGTTCAGTTCTATTTGAGCTGAGCTCTTTAACTTTCCACGACTGGCTCGCGGACTTAACATTTCCAAATTTTTACGGATTTTGCCACCCGTCTAGTCAATGCAGCCGTGTATGCTTTGATTTCGAGTATAAAATTTTTACATAATCAAAGAATACGGAAAGAAATGGCTTATGATCTGCAGCAAAAGTTTCATTTGTGGAAGTTGGTTGCTGTTAACAATAAGAAGGAAGAAAGCTGGACACCACACAAATGTTGAAGGAGCAGGGTAGGTTAGATAATTTTAATGTGACTCCTTCTACTCAATGCCAATACCTCACTACCTCACACAAGGGTTACCTTCGAGGTGGCACTATTTGTATCAATCCGTACAAATAAATGAAATGAAAATGATACCACCGACAAAATCGAAAATAGTGTGTGACAAAATCTCGGTACAGTAACAGCCTTCGAGATATATCTGGCAGTAAGTTTTATGACCCTCTAATCTTTCAAAAGTTAATCTCCCAAAATCATAGTTATACGTTCGAGTGACTGTTTCTTATGTACCATGTCGGATTATCTAAATGTCTACATGTTTACTTGTACTGTTTTCGGACTGTACGGAATGTCATTTTCTTAAAACAGTAGACTTCCTTATCTTTGATCCAGGTAGAGAATTATCGTGATTAATCCGGAAACGTGCCCTAGTAATCGGTGCTTTAAGAAATGGAAAGTTTATGTACGTTTATGTGATTGCGAGAAAATCTTTTAAGCGAATAATCGAGTATATGAAAAAGGCCATTGTTTAAAAAATATACAAGACGTACGCCAGAAATTTTGTTTCTTCCGCAACATCTGTCTTAGAAGAACTTGCTGGAGATGGAACTATCATACTCGATAGGTATGGAATAACCTACACAATAAAAAATAACAATATTGAATCAAGCTTTCTGTAAATCATTAGAAAACCTTTGTAGAGCATGCGTCAAAATGTCATTAGAATCAATTTAATAGTTTCCACGTTACAAAATACAAAACGACCTAAGCAACAAATACTCGTATGTATACAGAAAAGTCCCTAGTTTCCGAGAATATACACTGGCAAGCAAAAATTTAGGTCACTTAAAAAATTATAAATAACTTTGGAAACAAGTTTATCACTGAATCATCGGTCTAGTAGGTCGTGAATAGTTCATTGTCCTATAAATGCTAGCGGGCATATTTGTTACTCTGTCAGTTGAAAATCGTCAGTCAATGATTTTCCGACTTTTTATGAAATAACATGTATTTCAGAATTTCATTTATTTAACCAAATCTTTCCACATCCATATCTTTCTTCGGGTCTCCTCCATTCATAATCATTCCATTCCAAGTGATTTCGAGCAAAATTCAATCTTGAATAATCGATGCCGTCGGGGCAATGGTGGCCCTGTATCCATTTCCTCGACAAGATAATCCATTGGCATGAAGTCTTTTTCAATGGTCCATTCGCTAACATTAAGGGGCCTGGGTATACACAGCTATACATATATATTTCCATGTTAAAACACGGATTCCCATTTAGAACAGAACTCACTTGTTTTTCAAACTACATACACAGTATTTAAGAAGGTGATAGTTAAGACCTTAATGAATGACAACTATTTGCGATTTTCTCAAAAAAGTGTTTTAGTGTGCAAAAAAACTCGCAATGCAAAATCACACTTTTTTCAAATGTCAAATTTAACAACCAAACACGATATCAAAAAAGGCCAAATAGGTAACAAAGCGCAAGCTTTCTTCTTCAATTTGCTTTTTGAACAATTCTTGCAGTTTCTCGTTTTCCTCGATCATCTCGGATTAATGCTACAACTCCAGTCACAACAATAGAATCCATAGGCAATTATAACTAGTTAAATACACACTAGAACCAAAATAGACCACAAGAGTTGTAAGTTTTATGGAGATAATCAACAATAAAGTGAGAAATAGCCACCCTGCGAACTTTTGGTTAGGTTAAATCAAAAGTCAAAAATGCGGTGACAGATAACAAATATGCCCATTCAAACCTACTAGAGAGATAATCCACCAATCGATTTTTTTCCAAAATTATTTGTAATGTGTAGTGACCCAATTTTTTTGCTCGCCAGCGTATTTTTATGTGTGTAGGGCACCCTGTTAAACACAGCTGCAATCTACAGAATATTGAGCTCAATGTCCCTAGAAAACCAATCCGCTGTCCTTCCAGTGCAACCCAATCGCAAATCCTACTCAATCTCTGGAAACTTTCGTTGTGTACCGGAGCCATTATTAACCCGGAATACTTTCCTAACTCCCCATATTAAAACTTCTTGGAGAACTTCCGTCATCCTCGTATATACTGGAGCACTCATCGCTTAATTTGTCGGAGAGAAAGAGAGAGAGGAAATATTTAAAGTCAACAAAAAGTTTGGCACACGGGCTACACATATTTTTCTTTTTCGAATAATTCCGTCTTTTACTTTCCGTAATTGCATCCGTCTTCCTTTCACAACTGCCAAGTTAAACATAAAGTGGGCAAGACTGCAATCATGGCTTATTAGATATGCTCTGAAGCTAGGAGAACGCAATGACAAGGAATAGATGCATAGACGAATAATGAAGATTTTTTTTATAACTGAGCAGACCGCGCAGGCAGAGCCTAAATACTAGAGTACCGCGGCTGCTGTGAAAGGGTTATGTTAGGGGAAGTTTGTTAACGCGAGATTTGAATGGGCCAATACCCGCAGGCCCAATAAATACATCTTCTGGCAGTCCATCCCAAGCCTTGGACACCCTGGGAATAAATGTGCGGTTGTACCGCTCAGTTCTTGATGTATGAAGAACGACCATCTTGGGATGAGATGCAGCGGTCGCACGGGTACATCTGATAGGAGCAGTGAGCGGCGGAACGATAGAGGATAGCTCAGAGGAGCAGATTCCTTTGGAATATCGGTAGAAGAGTGAGAGGTCACCAACAGCACGCCGGTGAGAAAGTGACTGAAGGTGGCGCGTTAAGGCCGGATCGCCAATTAGTCGAGTTGCCCTTCTCTGGACGGCATCTAATATAGACAGGGTAGTAGGGGCAGCAGCTCCCCAGACATGAGAGCAATACTCCAGGCAAGGTCTTGTCTGGGCTTTATATAGCGTGAGGAGGTTACATGGTGAGAAATACTTGCTGGCTCTAAATAGGTACCCAAGCTTTTTACCAGCAGCTGTTGCAATTGACGCGACGTGTTGGTGCCAGATCAGATTTTCTGTAGTGTTGGCTCCTAACAGCTTGAATGAGTGACTCCTTGGCAGAGACTGGTTGTTCATTGGAACCTGGTGTTGGCTTGGGCACTTGTTTGATAGCGTACAATACTGGGTCTTGGAGGCATTAAATTTAACCATATTCTTAAGCCCCCAAGCGGTAATGGTATCGAGATCCTTTGAAAGTGAAGCTGCCACTGCCAGTCTTCTGCGTTCCAGCTCGACACAGAGATCGATCTATTGCTCATGATGCCTGCATGCAGCGTACTGTCATCCGCAAAACTGTGGATTGGGTTTGTAGTGCTAGAGAGTAGATCATTCATGTGAAGCAGAAACAATGTCGGAGCCAATACCGATCCCTGCGGAACCCCGGCATTGATGCTATGGGAAGAAGAGGAAAAGCCGTCTACCACGACAGAGATTTTCCGACCTCAGAGGAAGTCTGCGAGCCAACCGCAAAGCTTAACAGGGAGCCCATAAGACGGGAGCTTGTTTAGGAGAGCTGCATGCCACAGTTGATCGAATGCCTTTGAAATATCGGGAGCAACGACGTGAGCCTCGCCAAATGATTGGATGAGTTTGCTCCACACATGTGTACGTCACACACAGCCAGGAGATCTCCAGTTGATCTTTGGTGTCGGAATCCATATTGTCTGTCGTTGATTAAGTGATGGAGCTCTAGATATTTAATGAGTTCTTGGTTGACGCATCTCTCCATCACTTTACCGATTACAGAAAGCAGAGCTATAGGTCTGTAGTTGGTCGGATCAGTTTTGGATCCCTTTTTTGGCAGCGGCTGGATGCAAGCTGTTTTCCAGTCTTTTGGGAAAATGCCGGAATCTAATACAACCGAAAGAAGCGGGTAAATATGGGAGCGAGCTCCGGTGCGCACTTCTTGACAACAATGGAGGGGATCATGTCGGGCCCATTCGCCTCATTAATGTCAAGTGACTACAGCACCTTCCGAACTATTTTTGTTCTGAACGTGATTTCGCTCATGGCTTGGGGTACTCTCGGTATGGATGGTAACTGGGCACTGGATGGGACTTTTATAGTGGAGTTTGCTGCAAATGTCTTGGCAAATATTTCGGCCTTGTCCTTGGAAGCAGTTGCTACTGTTCCATCCGCACATGTGATCGGTGGGAAGCTACTCCTCGAGAAGTTACCCTCTATTTGTTTGACCAGAGTCCAGAAGGAGCGGCTGCCATTGGGGTGTAATATAACATTCTTTTTTATTTTGGCATCGTATTGGCTTTTTGCATGTCGGATGATTTCATTGTATCTGTTCCTGGACTCAATATCAGCCTGTCTGTTTTCGACGGTGGGGTTCTGTAAGTAAGTTCGGTGGGCCAGAACTTTTTGCAGACGAGCTGTGTCACAGGACTTGTTGAACCAGCCGTTGGAATCTGGTTTGTATGATTTGGTTGTATGCGGGATGTATGCTTCCATGCCGACATGAATAACCTGTGTGATTTCCGAGCCGACAGTTGATAGATCATGTTTTGCAAAGCAAACCTCGCTCTAGGGAAAACTGGAAAAAAGTCTCTCAGACCATCCCAGTCAGCACTAGTAGTGGTGGACAGCATTGATATTGCTGTTGATCCCGCAGATTGGTGTAGATCTGAAATCTTGTAAATCTGTTAACTTCGGAGGACAATACAGGGTGAGTGAAAGGCAATGCCTCGGAGTCTTATAACCACACGATATCTATTTTCTGAAAAATAACTACGTGAGTATATGTAGGTTGAGTTCGACTTCATTTAAAAAATAGAGACTTTTATACACAGTGTCTAAATAAGCGTAATCTATCAAAGGTATATTTTTTTAAATGTCACACCTTGTATATTATTACACATTTAGATTCCTTAGTCAAGTCTAATGTGATAGTATGTATCACACATGGAATTTTCCTGGACTAGTTACTTCCCATGCACACCGATATTTTATGATACGTACATAACGAAAATCCACGTCACTCATTTCCGTCGTTTTGTCTGGCGGTCTGCCTGTCTGTCTGTCTGTTGGTGCTTTTATAGCCTCGGAACATCAGCAACCGCTGCATGGATATAGATGAAATTTGGACAGCAATATGCTGTGGGGTCGTTGTACGTAATGCTGCTAAAATTTTGAAAATCGGTGCACAGGCGGCGCAGTAATTAGCAAAAAGCGGAAAAATTCAAATATTCCCCAAACGTTTTGGAGCGTTTTAGGTGTTCCTGATCATTTTATACTTTTTTGGTGGGGATGAAATTTGGAGTGTTGGGGGGGGGGGGGTGAGGATTATAAAAAATGAAAAATTTGTTGTATCTGTAATAGACTATCCCTGTGACCTGTGAACGAAGACCTAGCAACATAAATAGCTCTTATAGGTCCATCCGAACATAGCCTTGTCTATTACAGAAACCAAAGGACTTTTTTTTGATGTAAACATACGGCTATTGCTTTAGATCGTTCTGTATTGTGTGACGTGGAAACTGTTGAATTTATGTTAATGAAATTTTGACACAGTATTACTACCATGGCGAGGATGAAAATGCGTGTGGTTTTTATGAATCGTGCCAGTGGCAGCACAGAACTAATAAATAACTAAAAATATAAAAACAGCTCAAACTTGGTTTTTAGGCGTTTTATAGGATCCTGATCATTTTCTACTTTCTTTGGGTGGGGGTGAAATTAAGGAGGTTGGGGAGTGGGGGGTTGAAAAACTGAAAAATTTGCTGTATCCATAATAGACTGTCCATTGCCTGTGAAAGAAAGATCTAGCGGCTTAATGCACTTTTTTAAGTCCTTCCTAACGTTTATTAGATTATAGCTTTATGCTGTGGAAAAATATCACCGTAATTTGTGGGAAGTACTGGGTAATCAACTTGACTTCATTTTTTTCATGTTTTCGAATCTGTATTTGGTTTTTCTCTAGCACCTGTAGTTTTGGCTATCTTTTGTATACGGACAGATAGACGGACGGACAGATAGACGGACGGACAGATGGACGGACGGACGGACGGACAGACAGAGGCTCTGCATAAGCTCTCTTCAGTGAGAGCTAAAAACTACCTACTAGTTGGCTAGTCCTAATATTTTTTGTAGGACTACTTAATCGCGCGTACAAACACACGTTAAGTTTTATAAATAGAAATTTCTAGAACATTGCTCCGTATGAACGAACTCACAGGTGATGCATCGCAGATTAAAATAGAGATTAAAATATAATTTTAATATGGCTTTCATTAAACCCAGCCTTGCGCTTAGGCTATTAAATTAATGACTACTGAAGTTGAAGTCACCCGTTCTCTATCTCATCAGCTTCAAGGAGGGCTGTGTGTATACCATAAAGAGTCTACACAGCGTACGATTTCATTATTTTTTCCTCTATTTTCTCCTTTCATCTCCCTTTTGATTTGAATATGCATTTTATATACGCGTGAATGGATGTCATTGTACTGAACTAGAATTCATACGAATGCTTCATATGAACATGGAAAAAATGTTACGCGGTCGTGCAAAAATTTACATTTCGATATGGTTCACCGTACTTTCAGTTACAAGTATTGTTCAGAGAGTAATAATAAAAAATAAAAGGTTGATATTTTTATCAATTATTCAAAAAAAAACGGCAATATTTTATTTTTAAGGACTCGTTAGTATACGGTGGAAGCTTTTTAATTTACCTAGTAATATTTGTTTTTTTTTTGCTTGCACTCAAGGTTAAAATTAGACAAAAAAAATGGAGTAAACTTGACTGACTCAGTACTTATAACAATAATAGATAAGAATAATGAATCACTTATTACCCAACACAATAAATTCCATTGATAGGACAAAATAACAGATTAAATTACAAATTTTGCTATGGTAAACAATACCCTTAGTACATGTATGTATGGTCACAGTGTCCGGACTTTAATCCAGGACGAATTTCATTATGTCAACAGACCCACTGACAGACTCCAAATCAGTACCAAAGGGATACTGTGGAAGCGACGGCGGGTAACAGAGAACCGCATACCAACTTGGAACCCAACTGCAAGTCTTTCTGCCGGATCGCAACTGGAATTAAGAACCTGGAAAAGTATCAACAGGATTATATGCCAAATGAGCAAGTCTAGGAATAATCTAGTGAGATGGGAATACGCTGATGATTTATGTACCTGCGGGGAGAACCAGGCGATGGAGCATCTCCTATCTTGCTCATCCTTGGATACCACTTGCATAATCCAGGCCCTATGGGAATCGGTGCGGTGTGCAAGGCACTGGAAAGAGATATGAGCAAACTGTGAGCAAATACAATCAGACCTCACTTGTGACGTCTGTGATCGTCAGCTGTACAGGGTGTCCCACGACGATTAAGACAAGCGATATATCGGCAGTAGTAGTAGAGAATTACAATTTTGGGGGTGTAAATTAGAGCAAATGTTGTATCTTTTCTTAATTATTGTGTAACCCAATGAGGTATTTGTTTTTGGTCACGTGACGTCCTATTCAAAATTTTTAATGGGAGACCCTGTATATTTGTGACTTTGTGTTCCTTCCGATAAAACAATTCCAAAAAGAGCTAAAGGTACTTAAAGGATTGTACCACTACCATTATGAAACACTAGCAAAATAATTTAACCGTAGGGGTACATGTTATAATCAATCGTAGTGGTACAACCTTTTAAGTACCTGTAGCTCTTGAATAAATCACTTTAGACCCTAAGTGTGCTAGTTTGTTGGAATTGTTTTATCGGGAAGAATACAGAAGGGTACTAATATACAGGGTGTCCCATTAATAATTTTGAATTGGACATCACGTGACCAAAAACAAATACCTTATTGGGTAACACAATGACAAGAAAAGATACAACACGTGCTCTAATTTATATCCCCAAAATTATAATTCTCTACTACTGCCCAGTTCTGATATAATACTTGTCTTAATCGTCGTGGGACACCCTGTATGTGCTTTTCTTCTTCCTCTAATAATTACTAATTAACTGATACTAATATAAATAAAAGAAAAAGCACAAAAGAATCAAATGAAATTAAAGAAAAATATAAAAAACTAACTAATTAGTTCAAGTATAGCTCAGGCACAATTAAATAAATAAACATTACAGTTTGTTTTTCCAAATTCTCGCTTCACTAACAAGGACAGAAAAAAGGTTCGATTTCTACTCGAGATATGGTTGCCAACCGACATGATTTTCGGGCAAAATTTGAGTATCTCGATGACACCTGCCAGGATAGACGATGTCATTTTTTTGTTGGAAATAATGACTTAAGTAAGATCGTCTGAGCTGTACAGGTGTGCACGGCTCATTTCAACCACTCCAAAAAATCTGTTCTTTTTTTCATTCAGTTTCACCGCCACTAACAGAATTTTGACAAACCATAGACCTTTTGATCTCTACCACGTCTCACCGTACCGTTCAGAAATTTAATTGCTATCAGTTTAGTGATAAGCTACACGCATTATAGAATTATTCACGACAATATTATTTTCCAAAATTATTTTTTGCCTAAGATAGTAAAGGATTCGGGTATAGCTGAAAACTATACATATTATGTCGTTCCCTTATAGGGCAATCAAGATCTCATCGCGAATATAACAAATTTTTTAGTTTCATAACCCCCCACTCCCAAACTACCCCAATGTCACCTCTCTATAAAGAAAAGGTGGAAAACGATCAGGAACCCCCTAAATCGCCTAAAAACGAGGTGCAAGCTGTTTTTATATTTTTAGTTTTTTTTATTCTTGCTCGCCTCAGTAGTAATACTGGGTCAAAGTTTCATTAGGATCAACTTAATAATTACCAGCTTAGACAATACAGAATGATCGAAAGCCATATACTCGTATGTATGTATCCATCAGAAAAGTCCCTTGGTTTCTTTAATATTGCATTGTTCGGATGCACCCCAAGAAGTATATTATGCCGCTAACCCCCAACCACCGCAACTTCATCCCTACCCAAAAAAAGCAGTAAACGATCAGGAACCTCTGAAACACCTAAAAACGAAGTATGAGGAATATTTGAAATTGCTTGTCTTTGCTAATAGTTGCTGATAGCCCATTTTCAAACTAATAGCAGCATTACCTACTATGACCCCCCAGCATATCGCTCCCCAAATTTCATCACAATTCATGCAGCGGTTACTGAGATTATGAGATTAGAAGAACGCAGAATGACAGCCAGATAGACTGACCGACCTGAAATGAGTGACGTAGATTTTCGTTTAAAATGTCCAAAAAGCGTATTATCCCAAAATCGAAAATTTTCGCTATCGCAATATCTATCGTCGTGGGAAGTAAAAATGTCGACTTGAAAAAAGCGAACAACGGATCCAAATAAAAGAAAATAGATCCCGTATCTGATACTTTTTACCACAACATGGTGGTCCAGTGGTTTAGAACAGGTACGGTAATATAGAATCTGCTCATTGATATTGTCTAGCCAGGTTCCAAATCATCTATCTTATAGGATTGTAAAAACGTTCGATATATACAAGGCGGTGATTTTTATAGCACTAATTTCCCAAGAAGTGAATCTCCGCCAATATCGAGAAACGTTTATTATACAACTTACAGTGTCGCGTGCCAGATGTTGAGGACAGAACCATCAAGGGCCGCACTAATATTGAAGAAGAAAATCAAACGTGGTTGCCTTGTGATATGTGTACATAATTATGTATGGGTGTCCAGTTAGTGTGTAATTCTTCGATATCTCGCAAAGTATACCTGAAGAAAATGTCAAATACGAAAGTCATTTGGTTACTCAAGGCGCATGTTCTAAAAATATTTTGAAGTATACAGGGTGTTGCGGGAAAGTAGGACCAACTTAATTGTTTTATATGGAATTATACCTTTTTTTAAATTCTTCTAGTTTCCATCATTGATCTCTATTTAACCAAATATTTTTGGGATCGGTTGCGACGTTGCCAAGTTATAATTTACTTCCTATCAATTTTCGGGTTTGCAAGGACGCAAGTAATACGTCCAAATTGATATATTCCTTCAACTTTTCTTAATAATACTATACAGCGAGTTACTTGAATATGGATATTATTTTGGATGTCACCAGCAATTTGTGTCTACAGGGTGTTTTGGCAGAATTTTAAATTACGGCAACTTGAAAGTCATTTTACTTTGTTTTTTAATACCCTATCTTGCCTTGTGATACTTCTTCCGCGTTTGCGACGTTGCTAAGTTATAAATTATTTTTCCAAATTTTTAAACAAATATCCCCAATTTGAATTTATTTTAAATAGAATCCTCTACTTATTTTTATTGCACATGCCGAATTTAGTAAGATCTCACAATTTCAAAATTTTGTTTCTATTAATTACTGAGATACGGCAACACCGCTTTTTCGGTAAATGGTACCGGAACGCTTAAATATTTCCAAAACTGCCACAGCTGGAGAGGTGAAATTCAATACTTGGGGGTTTTTGAACATACAGAATTCAAAAACGCTAACACTAGTGTTGTCAGATTGACCAATTTTACGTCATAATTTTGAAAGGAATGCCATATTTATGAAGTCTAACATAAAAGTGGTAAATCTGACAACACTTATGTTAGCATTTTTGAATTCTGTATGTTCAAAAACCCCCAAGTATTGAATTTTTACCGTTCCAGCTGTGGCAGTTTTGGAAATATTTAAGCGTTCCGGTACTGTTTACTTAAAAAGCGGTGTTGCCGTATCTAAATAATTAACAGGAACAAAATTTTGAAATTGTGAGATCTCACTAAATTCGACATGTGCAATTCATTGCAATAAAAATAAGTAGAATATTCTATTTAAAATAAATTTAAAATATTTGTTTAAGGATTTGTAAAAATAATTTATAACTTGGCAACGCCGCAAACGCGAAAAAAAAACACTACAAGGCGAGATAGGGTGTTAGTAAGTATTTTGATTTAATATAAAACATACAGGGCGTTACATTTAAAAAACAAAGTGAAATGACCTTCAAATTGCCGTAATTTAAAATTCTGCTAAAAACACCCTGTAGATACGAATTGCTGGTAACATCCAAATAAATATCCACTTAATATCCAAGTAACTATAATATTATTGAGAAATGTTGAAGGAATATATCAATTTAGAAGTATTACTTGCGACCTTGCAAATCCGGAAATTAATAGAAAATAAATTATAACTTGGCAACGTCGCAACCGATCCCAAAAATATTTTACTGTTGAATAGAGATCAATGATGGAAACTAGAAAAATTTGAGAGCAAGTTATAGTTCCATATAAAAAAATCAAGTTGATCACTATCCTACTTTCCCGCAACACCCTGTATATTTCAAAATATTTTTGGGATATGCGTCTTAAATAACCAAATAATTTTTGTATTCGACATTTTCTTCTATCAGGTATACCTTGCGAGATATCGAAGAATTACACACTAACTGGACACCCTGTATAATGTATATTTGATGTAAAATAGGAAATAGGATTTAATTATTAGGGAGAATGTATGTATTAAGGGATATAAGCAGGTAGTAGGTCTGTCGAGCAATTACGACAAGCATGTTATGCTCGAGTACAAAATGCTAACGTAAGCTGTTTACATTTAAGAGGTAGGTTGAGGAAACATGTACTAGTCTTTAGATGTGAAATAAACAGAATTAGTTTCGAGATGGAACCATTATGAACCATCTAGTATCTTTTCCAGTCTGATTTTCCATCCTAAATAGGTGAAAAATTGCATTTTCTTGTTTAACAAAGAGTTTAGCAATTGCCAACCTCAATCAATCAGATTCCACAGAAGCGGAACATCCCTGGTTTCTTCGTCTATCAAATGATAAGGATGACAAGAAATTCAAATTACTGCATTATTTGGATAAAACTATAATTTACTATCGATAATGATTATAAACACATGCAATATATCTTTGTTTTTATAGTAAAAAGTGATAAAAATAGCACTTTGTTGAATTTAAAAAGCTAAACACATGATTTAACTGTTAGCCAAGCTATTTCCCAAGCGTGCATGGGCAAAGCACGGCGAAGTTCGCTAGCTGTGTATAACCTTATTTTATGTCCCTAAACAAGATACCTGTCGTATAACTTGTATAGTCAAACGTGAATCGGTGTTTCATATACTTTTGAGAGAAAGCGAGTAACTGGCAGGAGGGATTTTTATTCCTATGTATGCCTTACAATATGTACGTCCTCTGTAAATATTTCCATAAGAAGGTCTATAACAAACATGCATCCTGCAAATAAAAGATTCGTCATAAAAGTACGTATTTGTCTATAATCCATCTGACTGGCGGAGGTGGGATTTGTAATTATTAAATAAGGTAGTTGCTGTGATTGATACTGCTGTGATGATTCTGTCACAAATTATCGCAGTTTGCAATTAGCCATTATACAATAATTATAATGTAAACATTAAAATTCTGGCATTAATTTGCAAATCAATCGCTTTGTTCTGATATCCTGCTATGATTTTGATCTATGAATCACCATGAATTTCTAAAATATTTATGACAAAAGTGTCATCCAGTTTTGACGTTTTGGGTTCAATATTAATAAAATGCTATTGGATAATGCTTATTAACATAACCCTCGATACCCAATAGACAGCTTTTGCTAAATAACATCAAATAGATAAGCTTTGTCAAAGCCTTTGTTGAAATACGCATGTTGATAAAATCGGGCCGTAGATTGATTAATAAATGGCACATCCACCATTATTTCGAATCTTCAAATAAAGTTCACTCTTAAATTATTCAATTCTGGCGATCCTGATCAGTATTATGAGACAAACTTATTATATTATCATATTATCACCGGTTCTTTATAACCCCACCAGCTGAACGGTTCAAACAAAGCTTCTTTGGTTGCAGTGGTCTAAGCTACATTATTTGCATAACGTACCAAAAAGCAACTCTCATATCTCGCAATTGCGGTCGGCGAGTAGCGAGCACAGAGGATGTTCGTTTCAGCATAGAGGGAGCGACGACATGCAAACTTTCTCTAAACGTTGATGTAAGCCGCAAAGCAAATAGAGATTTCGGACGACAGATACATGCACGCCGCCACGTGTTGTTTCACTGGATACCGGAAGGACATCTTGCCAACCAAAATAGTACAGTCTATCTAGTGGTCTTGTCTTCAGGATGCTAGTTCCACTAAAAGTTACATTTATGGTAGTAAAAATGCCTGTTTGCGCCTAATTTTGGATATTAGGTGAAACAAACATACAAGGCGTTCATTTGAAAACTTCCCACCGCAGATTTCTCGAAAATCACCGTCTAAAAGAAAAAAACGCAAAGATGCGTCAAAAGATTTGTGAAAGGGGACAGCTTTTTAACCAAAAACTACTTCATCCCCTTGTACCCCCCCCCCCCCCCCAAGATCGTCACCTCAAACGTTTCAAATTGACAGGGTATATGGAGTAGTACCTTGTTTTGAAGGTATGTCGAAGTGCTTTATTTTGACGTTTGATTTTTTTAAATCGGTCTATTCGTTTCCGAGAAAATTATAATCTTTATGTACCTTAGCTTGTTCAAATAGAATAAAAAACCGCATGAAAATATCGGAGTTCTTACTGCAATAAGTATTCAAATGTTGCCCGTTATTGGCCAAACAATATATATGATATAAATAGGGGATTTTCAAATTCTTGACGGGCAGTTGCAAAAGCATATTGTGGGATATAATGAGAGCTTTCGAAAATGCGTTGACGAAGGTCATCCAGGAATTTGAAAATTGCCTGTATCATTGTTTGGCCAATATGAGCAACATTTGAACACTTATTGCAATAAAAAGTCATATTTCCATATTTTTTTTTTGGGAGTGGCACTGGTGGTTGTTCCCATTCTCCAGACACGTTTATAATAGCCATAGTTTTATTTTTCCGTCAAAGATAAAGTTATATTGGGAGATTAATAATTACCAAAGGATATTAGTTAGTAGATTAGAATAGAAGCTTTTTTGATATTCCCCACTACTATATCTTACAATATAGAGCAAAAAACGATTAACAAAAAAATCAGAAATTGTCCTGTCTACATGATGGTCGAATTTATAATATACCTTTACTTGCATATTTTTTTATAAAAAGCCGTTTTTCTGATTGATCGTAACAGTTGCGCCTCCTAGCGGCCACTTGCGGAATTTGAAAATAATTCCCAGAGATTTCTCTTAGCCGATTTATCTGATAATATTTTTTGCTCGAAGTTATATGATTAACGGTTACCGAGATACTGCCGGCGTCCATTCTTATCAGGTCACCCTGTACAATATTTTCTAAGACGACAAATTCAATTTGCATCTATTTACAAATGAAGCTGGTAATTTGCGTATATTCGCTCACTTGAAGTATACAGTTAATCACGGTAACTTGGTTTTATTATACTTGAAACAAATGTATTAAAATAAATTAGCTCCGTAATTTATGGCACAACTTTTTAGCCATGGCTGGCAACAAAAACCCATGAATGGTCATCGTAAATCACCGAAAATATAAACTTTACTACATCTTATACTTGACAATCCTATAATATACAGGGTGAGTTTTTAGTACCGGCTCGGTCGATAACTCCACTACTGTAGAAGATAGCGAAAAAAGTTGTATATCTAAGTTCTAGCCATGGATATGCTCCTTACTGAGAAAATATATTTATTTACACAGGGTGATCCATAACTACGTGGTAATGCAAACATACATTTTTTTAATAGAGACACCCTATATATTATCTGATATTTAGATTCCACTAAAAACTTACTCTGTATAACCTGCGAACGATTAGCTTGTTGTAATACAATTTCACAATCAAATCACTATCATAACCAGCATGGGAACTTGTGTATAGTATTTGAAAATCCAGCCAGTGCCAGTGGTGCCAAAATAATGATCAAGATTTCAAAAATAGTGAAACTGTTCTACAAACTGTTCATTGAGGAATGTATACCAATATCAAATAAAAAATCATTATTGTAACTATAACTGAAAAATTATTAGCTAATACATATATGGATCATATTGTGTCTAAGAAAAATAAATTATTCATCTTAGTCTAACACAGTGGGGCAAACATCTTCGTCGTTTTACTGCTGCTGTCAGCCTTTATATTTAAATAAAATGGTTGACTGTTAGGTTGTTGGTTTTCTAAACTTGGTCGTTCTGCCATTTCCTCTTTTTAGTTAATTCCATTAGTTAAACTATTCTTCAGGTTTGAAACTCAGTTTGTAAAAAATTCTGCTGATTGGTTTTTAAGTATTTGGCCCTATATCATAGATTAGAATAATTACACATTTTTAAAGGTCATAAGGGCCTACGTTTAAAAACTATTATATATCTAAGTCACGCTTATGCCATTTGACCTTTATTATCTGGAAACTGAAATTAGGCAAAAGATAACATACCATCTAATAATTCTTATAACCAATTATACTAACTTGCCGTTAGGCCCCAAAGTGAAGCAAAAAATTAAAAAAAAAACATAAAGGCTCAAGTCCCTATTGGCCCAATTTAGTGGGCCGTTGTTACAAGATAGGCCCATTTGCATCATGTAAAATGTTGAATTAGTGTAGATCGGACCATGATAAGAGGACTTAAGATATATGTACATAGGTAGGTCTTTACATACACGAAGTGTCCATACTTAAGCCTCTTTACATATTATTTATTCTCCAACGAAATAACCTTTTGACCTGGGACCTACTTCATCAGAATGAGCACATTTGGTTAATGAAGTTGAGACCAAAACCCCTTTTACGAAAATTTGCACATAATCCCTTGTTTGTCCAAGCCACAGATGTACTGAGCTGGTACGTCATACTACGATTTTTGATCGTAGTTTTCTATAACAAGCGATCGCAGATGGCGATTGCTGTTTCAAAATCATTGCAAATAAATAGCAGTTCGTGATTTTGCACTTTTATCATATATCATATCATATCCACCCTACATAAGAGAACATAATTATCTAGAAGTTGAATCAAAGATAAAGAGGGAAGGAAATATCCTTCAGCTGCATATACATATTTGAGTACGTTTATTTCGACGGCTCTAACCGGATCGGAATACTAGAGCATTGAGTTTTTTGATACAAGATCTCAACTGTCTATTTCCCACAATTTGACTGTTTATCAAAGGCGTCTATAAAACATATAAGGCATAATTGAGATCTGGCATACGTCACTACATCATAGATCAAACCAAAGCTAAGTAATTTTCTGTGGACCTATTGTGGAGCTTCTTTAGTTTTTTGGTTTTAGAACGTGTATGTAATTTGCATTTCTAAAATAGTTCAATTTAGAGCCTTACTTATTACTCACTTTTTTTTCATTTCCATATCATTAGTATCAAGTTATACTATCCGCAAGTGAAATCTGAATCCCTAGAAAAAAGGTATTTCGCTTAAAAATGTGGACTACAGTAATAATAATTACGTATACAGGCGTGGAAATAAATTTAATTTGATTTGTACACAGCTTGGTAATAACTTCTCCTATACACATCTAACACTTGTTCCATTGAGACTCTATTTACCTACATGGTACATCCAAAAAGTTCTAATGGTGTGAAAACAAATCGTGGCTTTTGGTTTAAGCATAAACTTATTATATTTGTTGCAAATATCTACGTTGATTTGTGAGGCATGTTGTTGTCGCCGACGTACCGTCTCCTGGAATGAAAGTGGATTGCCTCGTACCATGACTGTTAATGTACTGTCATCTGCGAAGCTGTAGATTGGATTGGATGTTATTTCCAGCAGCTCGTTGATGTACAGCAGAAATAGTGTAGGAGATGGGACAGATCCCTTAGGAACGTTTATTGAAAATATGTTTGATGAACAGCCTTCAACTAGACCAGAGATCGGTCATTCAAGAAGCTATTCAGCCTGGCCGTAGGCCAGGTGGTAGTCCATAAGCTTGACCAGAAATCCCTCATGCCACACTCTATCAAAGGCTTTTGATACATCAAGTGCAACAACATGGGATTCGCTATGATTTTCTGATTTTCAATTGAGGTTTTGAATTAAGATTTGTGATAAATCGAAAGATCATATATAAGTTTTATAACAAAACTGTTTTTGTTTTCTTTTTTTACGCAATAATTCAAAAGTTATATCAAAATAAAAATGGGTTTTTGAATCGAGTACAGAAAACACGTCGACGGCTCCCGAACCCGTGTGACGTCACGATGGCGGTAAGGATGCTCCTTTGACCAACGACATCCTACTCCGATACTAGATTCTAGATTCCCAGCCAATCGCGAAAATACGTACCTACTGCTAAACTGGTAACTAGTGTATATTTGTTGCAACACAGTTGTTGAATAAAGATTGCAGCTCAAGACGAAGTCTACGATCGAAATAAATATGTTTTTGAATGTTTGAAGTTGATACCAGTAAGTAAGTACCTATAATCAAATATGTTTCGTTGAAAAGATCTCCTCAATCGGAGGATGGCCCAGTGGTTAGAGAGTCCGATAGTGGATCTCAGGGTCTTTGGGGTCTTTGGATCGAACCCCAGGCCTTCCAATTTTTTTTTATTTTTTTTTTATCAAAACTGTTATTTATGTGCTTTTTGCACTTGTTACGCACATTTTTTTTTACGATCAACATAAATATGTCTTTGAATCAAATTTTGTTAGACATATTACTTGCACTGCACAATTCAAAAAATCAGTGAAAATGAGGTTTGTCCGTCAATATCAATCGTCATTATTTTTTTTAAATGTAATAGTTGGTTAATAAAACAAAATCCCTTCATCCATTCAATTCATTCATTTTTAAGTTTTTTAATGTAAAAAAGTAACTCAAACTCACTTGTTCCATTGGGACTCTATTTACCTACATGGTACATCCAAAGCGTTCTAATGGTGTGAAAACAAATCGTGGCTTTTGGTTTAAGCATAAACTTATTATATTTGTTGCAAATATCTACGTTGATTTGTGAGGCATGTTGTTGTCGCCGACGTACCGTCTCCTGGAATGAAAGTGGATTGCCTCGTACCATGACTGTTAATGTACTGTCATCTGCGAAGCTGTAGATTGGATTGGATGTTATTTCCAGCAGCTCGTTGATGTACAGCAGAAATAGTGTAGGGGATGGGACAGATCCCTTACGAACGTTTATTGAAAATATGTTTGATGAACAGCCTTCAACTAGACCAGAGATCGGTCATTCAAGAAGCTATTCAGCCTGGCCGTAGGCCAGGTGGTAGTCCATAAGCTTGACCAGAAATCCCTCATGCCACACTCTATCAAAGGCTTTTGATACATCAAGTGCAACAACATGGGATTCGCTATGATTTTCTGATTTCCAATTGAGGTTTTGAATTAAGATTTGTGATAAATCGAAAGATCATATATAAGTTTTATAACAAAACTGTTTTTGTTTTCTTTTTTTACGCAATAATTCAAAAGTTATATCAAAATAAAAATGGGTTTTTGAATCGAGTACCGAAAACACGTCGACGCCTCCCGAACCCGTGTGACGTCACGATGGCGGTAAGGATGCTCCTTTGACCAACGACATCCTACTCCGATACTAGATTCTAGATTCCCAGCCAATCGCGAAAATACGTACCTACTGCTAAACTGGTAACTAGTGTATATTTGTTGCAACACAGTTGATAAATAAAGATTGCAGCTCGAGACGAAGTGTACGATCGAAATAAATATGTTTTTGAATGTTTGAAGTTGATACCAGTAAGTAAGTACCTACAATCAAATATGTTTCGTTGAAAAGATCTCCTCAATCGGAGGATGGCCCAGTGGTTAGAGAGTCCGATAGTGAAAAAATTAAAAAAAAGTTGGAAGGCCTGGGTTTCGATCCAAAGACCCCAAGTCCCTGAGATCCACTATCGGACTCCCTAACCACTGGGCCAACCTCGATTGAGGAGATCTTTTCAACGAAACATATTTGATTATAGGTACTTAGTTACTGGAATCTGTAATCAGACTTCAACTTCAAACATTCAAAAACATATTTATTTCGATCCTAGACTTCGTCTCGAGCTGCAAACTTCATTCATCAACTGTGTTGCAACAAATATACACTAGTTACCAGTTTAGCAGTAGGTACGTATTTTCGCGATTGGCAAGGAATCTAGAATCTAGTATCGGAGTAGGATGTCGTTGGTCAGAGGAGCATCGTTACCGCCACCGTGACGTCACACGAGTTCGGCGTGTTTTCGGTACTCGATTCAAAAACCCATTTTTATTTTGATATA
The DNA here is from genome assembly GCA_951848785.1 of Callosobruchus maculatus. Lineage (NCBI taxonomy): Eukaryota > Metazoa > Arthropoda > Insecta > Coleoptera > Chrysomelidae > Callosobruchus > Callosobruchus maculatus. The sequence continues at coordinate 126,533 of CATOUR010000332.1, forward strand.
ACTTTTGAATTATTGCGAAAAAAAAGAAAACAAAAACAGTTTTGTTATAAAACTTATGTACGATCTTTCCATTTATGACAAAAAAAAATTATTCAAAACCTCAATTGCTCTGTTCACAAGTGAGTGATGTAGGCCAGGAGACCACCCGTAGTCCTATGCTTATGGAAGCCACACTGGCAAACAATTATGATGTTATTGTTGTCCAGGTATTTCAGGAGCTGTGTGTTAATGACAGTCTCCATAACCTCAAACACCCGATTTATCACTAATTGAAAAAAAGTGTGGGATTGGATGGCTCATTACATTTGCGATTTACACAACCCTCAAACAGCTGTGGACGAAGTGGAACATGCTGTGAGGACAGCTTGGGATGCTGTACCTCTAGAATTGATTAACAACGAGATTACGAGAATGCCACATAGTCTAAAGTGGATTCGTCAACATGAAGAGCTCACCAAATATTGACCTGTTTTATTTTTTTATAAACTAATTATAGCAAATGGGTTCGTTTTTAGTCCTGCCACATTTATTCTCAGTATTTGGATTTCACTTGTATATTTAAATTAATTACCATGTTGGCTATTTTTTACGTACTATTTTAAGACACGTTAATAGCTAAATTATATCGGTAACGTCCAAATTTTGTCAAATTTTTTCAACTGAAATTTTCAAGCCAGTGTTCATTTTGTAATGTGCCGGCGAATTCATTGTAACCAACCCTCTCAACGTTCGCTACAAATGGTGATTCACATCTCGATCCGCATCGAACCATAGAATAAACGTAGCAAATATGCCCGAGTTCGTTTGCCAAAGTATCTATCGGTCACACTACATTTTATGAGACCACTGTGCACATGGAAATTCGGGCCGCAAATTGCAGAGAATATTTCAGAAAGTTTGTTCATATTGCCAGCGCAGTTAGCGCCATCAGCGACACCAAAGCGACACAGTTCCCTACTTTACAACGACTTGTCTGGCACTGTTCTGAATTCTAATGTATGCACAGACTTCCTACCTATTTTTACAATATGCTTCTGCTTGCGGCGAATTTTCCTCTGTTTAACATTTATTTGGAACTGAGTTACATTTTAATTATAATGTAAAAAATGTAGCCCACACTTTAATGCTTGATTGAAAGTCCCAACTAAGTTGAGACCTTCAAGCTGGCAAAAACTGGGGTGCCTTTGGGCTGCTCAGTTTACTTACGGCTGGTCGTGAATCCTTGGCAACTTACTCTTTTCTTCTTTTAAGAGATGTCAGGCAAAATCACTAACTTTTAACGCGAGGTTACTCTAAAGGTTCAAAAAACTTCAAGGAAAGGGCGCCAGGAGTTTTCACCTCCAAACTTCAAGGAAGTTAGTGAAATTACCCAACCTCTCCAGAAACACTGAAGGGATAGGTGCAGAAAATTTAAAAGAGAATTAAACAGTAACAAGTATATTGATCTTAAAATATAATAAATAGTGAGTTGTGATATATATTATGTACAGTTTTACAAAGAGGTGACTGCTGGCTCAGAAGAACGATACAACCTGGCTTGCTCGGCTGAGGTTGACACTCCTAGGTCGGCTTGCGGGCTCCTTCTGGCAGCTCCTTCAGAGGGTCCTCTTTGACGACTGGCAGCCTCTTCAGGTTCCCTAGGCCAGACCACGCCTGCTTGAGCTCTCCCTTTTCAGGCTGAAGGGTCTCTGGGTCTGGCTCGGCCACCACTTCAGGCCGCCGTCATGCAAAGTATTGAAGAAAAGAAGGATTAGTATGTGGACCCTCTATGGCGAAACCCCAGGATGTAAGAGGTTAGACAAGCTCAGGTGTAGTACTTGGCTTTGAATTGGACAGTCAAAAGCCCCCAACAACTTAGTTGAAACAATATCTATTTAAATTTAACAAAAGACCCCTTATAAAATGCTTAAATTATATACTAAAATTTTCTTAAAGGTTAAGCACAAAAGCTATAGCAGATAATTCCCCACAACGGTTCACAATTGAATCTGCATATGTAAAAAGGAATATAATTTTAAAATAAAGTACCAATAACGTATCAACAAAGTATCACCTAACCTAGATACTTGATAGGCCTTTCAAGTCTAATACTTAAAATAAAAAAAAAGGTCTTGAAGTGAGCGAGGCTATAGTTCACTTAAGTTCAAAGCAGTTTAATTGATTTAAAAAAAAAGAAAAATCAAGGCTATGGTTCTATCAAGCTGCTGCTGGCTCTAGTGCTCCAGAAATTTAGAATCTTGAAAGGTAATGCAATCAAAAAAAAAATTCTATCAAGCCCACTAATGCTTTATAAAAATGACTAAAAAATCAAATATCACAAATAATCCAGAAAATTGAAACTATATGAACAGTAGTTGCAAGGTACGAGCAACTATACCTCAATAAATACTCTCAACGTTAAAACAATAACTCCAAAAGAAACAAAATCTATGAGTACGTTCAGTCTCACAGAAATGTACTTCGGTAGGCTGTATCGGTTGCAAAAGGTGGAAAAATTGTCAAATTCGTACAGCAAAATAACAGCTCAAATTTGCAAAATGTGTGTGTGAGCACACTCAAAAACTATCAAAAACTACCAAAAATGCAGAAAGGTGCTTCTCTCTCTCTCTAAGATTGTACGAGGTTAGACACCTATGCAAAAATGCCCCTTAGCTGCCCAAAATGGCGGAAACAATAAACTAAGCAATTTTTACACAGAACTATACCAAATAAAAAAGGTGTGCTTCTCTCTCTCTCTCTCTCTCTCTCTCTCTCTCTCTCTCTCTCTCTCTCTCAAAATGTACAGAAGAACACAAAAAAACTGAATGAAGGTCACACTTGGAGGTGACCACAAACTCTAGATGCGAAAGTACGTAAAACAGCTCAATAGCTGCCAAAAATGGCTATCAAATTTGAAATAAGCAAATTTTACGTACCTTCTATATCCAAAGTAGCAGGAACAGCTTGCAGTCACACTCCTGTGAATCCTTCCAGGGTCCAGAAGTAGGTGGAAAAGGACGTGTATTCACTTATGTCGACATCAGCACCAAGCGAGTTCCTTAGGGAAGCGGATGCACACTCTGGTTAGCTAAAAAACACACATAAAACAGTACGGCATTCACAACCTAACTAAAAAATGAAACTAAATAAATGATATCGATTCTAGAGACTAAAGGTTCGATATCAACGGCAAAATGCTAGCAAAATACGAAACCACTACGAAACAATCGCTGGTTGTAACAACGCACTACGCAGTTAAACAAAATCTCGAAAATGGCAGAATCTTCACAAATAATTGCCCGTGCTATAGGGTTAGGTGCTTCAAATAGAACTCTCGCAAAAGGAGAGTGGATAAACTTCAAAGTTAACCCCCACGGAATTGGAATTGAAATTTATTTCATGGAAACACTACCAAGACAGGTTAAAGATGGCGGAACGCCAAGGCGATAGATACACAAACCTGACCTGTTGCTAGCTGCAGATAGACGAGAGAGGAGGGAGAGAGTGAGGGTCGAGCCTATTTATAAGATTCAGTCGGAAGTCATAAAAAGTTGGAACATTATAGATGCCAGGAGAGGTAGCTGTGACGTCACCAGTGACTTTTTACTACCAACCCAAATTCTCAAAGTAACTATAGTCTCAATTGCAAATCGGGATGATATTGCTATTATTAATGAAATAAACTCATAATAGGGAACGAAAAATGCACTAAAAGAATGAAAATAGCAACTTTGCAAAGTTAAATCATATAAATAACAAGATAGTACAGTGTTCTATATTCCTCGTAGGTAGGCAACCCTTATACCTCGGAATAGTAGTACCGTACCGGTTGCTTGCATAGAATATTCTTACAATCACGAATTTATAGGCTAGGAATCATATACCCAAAGTATTATGAATATCTATAGGCAAGGAAAAGCGGTTTGTTTATTAGCATAAAAGCAAAGCGTAAGGGAGGAACATATATTTACCTGTCAACCGAACATTATTCTAGAAGAATTGATCTATAAAAGGAGTCACAGACGACGTGTAACTAAATTAACAAAAATTTCGTTACAACACTGCAAAAGGTCAAGTCAAGTTGATTGACTCAGTACTTCCCACACATTACGCTGATACCAGTTTATTATTTTCCCATAGCATGAAGCGTTAGTCTAAGATCCCTTGCAACCAAATAGTAGCCAGCCCCCCCCCCTAAAATTGTCTTATGCCGCTAGGTCTTTCCTTCACAGGTCAATGGACAGCCTACTATCAATACTACAGACCTCTCAGTTTTACAACCCCCCACCCCCCAACCACCTCACCTTCACCCCCACCCAAAAAACTGGTAGGAAATGATCAATAACCCCTAAAACATCTAAAAACCGAATTGAGTTGTTTTCATACTTTTCGTTCTTTGATTATTGCTACCCTGCCACTGACACGATTTTTAACAATCATACGCGTTTTCCATTCTCACCACGGTAACAATAGAAATAAAATTAGAATCAATTTAATAGTGTCCACGTTACAAAATACAAATCGATTTAAACCAATAAATTCTCGTATTTATACAGAAGTCCCTTAGTTTCCGTAATAGGCTAGGCAATGTTCGGATGGACCTAAAAAGGTAATTTGTGTCGCTAGATCTTCCTTCACAGTACAAGAATTTTTTTAATTTTTCAACCCCCAAGCCCCTAACAACCCCAATTTCACCCCTACCCAAAAAAACGCAGAAAATGATCAGGAACCTCAAAAATGCTTAAAAACGAAGTTTGAGCTGTTTTTATATTTTTAGTTTCTTTATTATTTCTGCATCGCCACCGGCACGATTTATAAAAACCATGCGCGTTTTCCATCTTCGCTATGGTAGTAATACTATGTCAGAATTTCATTAAAATCAATTCAACAGTTTCCTCGTTACAAAGATCTAAAGCAATACTCTCGTATGTTTACATCAGAAAAAATTCTAAGTCCTTTGCTTTCTGTAATAGGCAAGGCAATATTCGGATGGACCTAAAAAAGTTATTTATGTCGCCAGGTCTTCCTTCACACGTCAGTGGACACTCTATTATGAAGGCAACAAATTTCTCAATTTTACAACCAGATTACAGAAACCAAAGGATCTTTTCTGGTGTAAAACGTACGAGTATTGCTTTGTGTGCCAATTTATTGCAGAATAATTGCAAAAAAATGAAAATGAAAGTAAAACTTTGGCAAATTGTATCTTAAAAATTAAGCATTTAAAGATTTCATGTTACTATCTCAATGTTCACAAAAATGTGAGGTCTATCACCTGTCAAGGGTTGTCCGTCGAATATCCGGACACCCTGTATATAGACTAAATTGAAAGTTTATTATGATGTTAATGCTAGGCTGTTTACATCCGATATATCATATAAACACGTTATAGTCAAAGTTAGGATAGGGAAAATAAATCAATGCTAAATTCTTTATTTTCGAAATATCATACAGAAAGGTTATACTCAAAGTTATGATAGTAAGATTAGATCAATGCTAAGTGAAGTATTTTCTAACATACTCTACTTAACCCTAAAATGTTTTTTAAATTGGTCCTGTATCTGATTATTTGAATTATTTTATAGTGTCAGATCTAGTATACTGTTTGAAGTACCATGTGGTTGATTTAAGAATATCTCAGGCTTTACTTGAGTAGTGTAATATATTCAAGTGAAGCACAAGTAGTTGTAGTTGAAGTATATCGTAATCTCAGCTCTAAACTAATTTGCTTATAATAACTTATCAAATTTGATAGAACTTAGAGCAGAAATTCGAGCGGTGAAAAAAGTCTCAGATACACAAAAAGACGAACTAACAAACAAAATAAAAGTGCTCGAAGCTGAAATTGAGAGATTTGAAGAAGATAAAATCAGGAGCAACTTGGTTATAACTGGTATTGATATGGAAACAGATGATAATAAAATATTGAAACATAAGATCAAACGCACAATAGAGCGTGAGATAGGAGTTAAAGCATCCGTCAGTAACGTTTGCAGGATCTCGTAGAAAAAATATTCAATAGAACTGCTTACATGGGACAAAAAAAAAGGAAACACCCAAGGCAAAAAACAAGCTAAAGGGCAAAGACATTTTTATAGACAGCGAACTTACAGAAAAAGAGAAACTTATACAGAAGAAGATCAGGGATGCTGCGACGGAAGGAAAAGCTAAAGGAGAGGACGTCAAAAACAGATTCCAAAAACTAATACTAAATGGAAGGACCATGGTATGGAACCAAGAGCAGAACAGATTTATGCCAAAAATCTAAACCCAGATTATAACGGAGGAGACAGTAGGCTAACGACAGGGCTATCGAACACGACAAATGGGAAGGCTCTTAGAAAATCTTAACACGGATGGAACGTAATTAAGGAGGACCTCTCGAGTGTGGGAGACTGATGACCTCCTTACCTTAAACCAACTCACCAAAGAATCCTCTACAAGCAAGAATAATACCAGGCCGACCAACGTTATACATACCCTCATATGGGACTAAGAGTAAACGTGAAGAACCTCGTCTTCTTTACAGCAAAGCGACTCAACGTGTTGACTACTTTGAATATCTAGACAGTACAGTTAATAATACAGAAGGGACAGATCAAGATATTCAACAGCATCTACTAAAAGCAAGAAGATCGTTTGGCAATCTACCACGTACTCAATCAGAACTAAATTGTACATTTTCAATAGTAACGTGAAATCAGTGTCATTGTATGGATGCGAAACATGGGAATGCACAAAAGCCAATGAGCAAAAATCCAGGTTTTCACTAATAGATTTCTATGGAGGGTCGTACGGATTTTTTGACCAAGGACAACGTCGAATGAAGAAATGTGGAAGATATCGAAGTTGAAGAAAGTAGGGACGGAGATCAGACAGAGAAAGTGGAATGGGATAGGTCACATTTTGCGAAAATGAACAGAAGAACCGGTAGCTAGAATGGCGTTAGACTGGAACCCCCAAGGAAACAGACACATAGGAAGTGACCTGAAGAAGAACAGTTACAGAGGCAATACGAATGGGCAAGACATGGAGAGAGATAAAAGCGTTTGCGAACAACAGATAAGACTTGCATCAGCTTGTAGAGGGCCTATGTTCCTTAATGGAATGATGGGACTATATATACATCAAATTTGATGCTACCTTTTTTGTGTGCTCCTACTTTTTCGTTTCATTAGCTTTAGCACTTTATAGTGATACCCATTTCTCAAAGCCCCCTGTATAATAAAAACACAGACTATTAATGAAGCTATGCGAATGAGCCTACGTTATCTGACTAAGGCATAATCACTATATTAAACAGACCCTTCTGTATATATGATGTGGGTGACGTTATCAGTTTCTTTCTGCCGGTGTGAACATGTGTGTATATACGATGAGAGTGTTATCTCCATACACACGATAGGTTGCGAAAGGGCTAGGTGTGGGTAAGGGGAGTGGAGGAAGGGGCAGGTTTTGTCGCCACCGCTGCTTCCCTTATCTGCCTTCCGCCCTGCGAACTCCATGAACATTGAATCCACAGATTGGGACGAGACAGGTTACAGGAGGAGTTGTTTAATACAGTATTTTTCATAATACGGCAGTATTCAGTTGCTCTTGTTATTACATCAATATCATTAATCTAGATACCTGCGATATGTTAATAACCCAGTAAATATGACAAAAGCTTATTAGGCATCATATGTTAATTTGTCACACTGTTGAAGAGCCGGTCATCGAAAATTAGAAACAGTTCATTTAATAGAGTTTGACGAATAAGAATTGTGATTATAATGGGTTATGGGATGAGAAGAGAACAGAGCTATAAGCATGGGAAGTTTTCCATCAGAGTCATCCAAACTGCGAAAGGGTATGGTGCTATTTAAAATGAATCAATTGTTGAATGAATTGGTGGTTCTTGGGTTTTTAGGCTGGCGTCGTTTAGCGTTAAAGCTTGACGTTTCGCCACCACGAGTGGATGGCATCTTCGGACGCTTTTTCACTTCGGCGACTTCCAAAATACTGACGGCTGGTGGATCTGTACCTGTATCTATACCTGCTAATGGTGACGTGACCCAACCAGGAAGCGTTGGTAGCCCCGCCCCTTCGCGATATGGTAGTGACTTCAGGTCCTTTAGGATGGATACCCATGTCCGGTTAACTTTCTGTGTTTCCTCTTTCCTATTGAAATTATTACGATGTTTTTGTATTTCCATGGCTTTTCTGTGAAGTCTGGCATGGTACGAGGACGTTGCGGCAAGAACCGGAGTTTGTATTTAAGGTTTTATTCCCGAATCAGCTATCCGGTTTTCGGTGACAACACGCGACCGGAACGACAAAATTGCCGTAGGCGTTTTGTAGGCTCACTGTGTGAAAAATTACCGAAACGGTGATTTGACCTCATCGTGTGAACAGCCTGTTATTTTTCAAAAAACCTGACGTATCCGGCCGCGGATAGACTTGTAAGATACGTAAGGTTACGCGCACAAAAAACACAAAGTAACAAGCGCTTATAAGAGCAATAATTGAATCCGCATACAGACAAAGCAGGCCGGTGCTTGTCCCCAAAGCAGATCAATGCCGACTTTTTACTGGAATGCATTTGTAGTTCTTGATCGCTGGATTTCGGAGCCAGACGTGCATTCATAATGGATGTCGAATTAGTGATATATGCGGCTTTTCAAGGAAATGCACTGTGGGAGAAATTCAAATCCCACAGCAGCAGTAATACAGTAAATACACGAAAATACATACTTCACAGAACCAGTCTCCAAACGACCGACTTAGTACTATATTGCTAGTTGTACAAATGCCGGTTTAACTCAAGTTTTATTAGCCTTAGCTAAGCTTAGCCTTTGAGTTGACATCCCGTACAATAGCCGGTTTAGTTAAACCTGGTCAATAATAAGAATAACTACGGTTAGCACTAATGAAGCAATGCGCACTTGTAAGGGTTTGTGTCAAATTCTGGCAACGGCCGTTTCTGTCTCTGTTCTTTTATTTGACTTCTCGGTTGAATTAGGCACAAATCTTTACAAAAATAAAACCGAATAAGGTGACAAACAATTTGAAAGTTGCTGCTTGACACATCATGTCATTTGTAACACCTTCGGTTAAGCTACATGGTTCGTCGGTTTACGCTAACCTCATGTTAAACTTGGAGTCGGGTGCTAAGCCAGCATTGTACAATGCACGTTTTGGAACCGAAACTTGAGCTTGCATTGTACAACCGGTTCTTAGGATTTTACAATTTCTTAAGGCGCTAGGGTATAGCGCGCGAGTTTGAGAATCAAAGAAAATACGTATTCCCATGTTGCCGCCTGTTCTCTTTGTCCAGTATGTATGTCTAAAATGGAAGAAGGTAGGTCCAAAGGTAAGGTTCAAAGGTCGCCATAAAAATGCATTTTGCATGTAGAAGCTCCTGACTGTGTTAGCCTCCATTGAGATCTTAACCTCATCACCTTCTAAAATTTTATGTGTGTAGTTTGAAGACAGGTGAGTTCTGTTCTACTTACGATTCCGCGTTTTATGTATAAATGTGTGTACCCAAGCCGCTCAACCACTAAAATTCAGTACTTTTCTATTTTTGCTTCTACTTATGCTTAATAACTATTGTAAAAATTAAATTCAATTTCATTCCGTAATAGTAACCACGAGCCTTCTTCTGGAAGGTTTCTCTAATTGTGTTAACTATACTATGTTTTTGTTAATCACATTTCAATGTTTTTCAAGACGTTGAAGAATGTTTCAGAGGTACTTCTTAGAAACTGAAGGAATGGCGTCAAGTGTCTTGACTCGGTACCTCCCACACATTATTGGTTCTAACAAAAGATTTGGAGTTCCTCTATCCCTACACTATCCTCATCAAGAAAGTAGACAATGGTCAGGGACCTTTGAAACATCTGAAAACGAATTTGGAGCGATTTAGAAATTTTTGGTTTTTTGTTGATTCTTCCTCCGCCACAGGCAAGACTTCCAACAATGATATACTGTTACCATTTTTTGCACGATACTAATATGGTGTCGCAATTTCGTCACAATCAAGTTCGTAGTTTGCAAGTTACACGTTAGGATTATAATAAGTATGATGTATCAAATTATTTCGCAGATATAAAATCAACGGTAACATTCGGATAGGTATAACAAGCACAGGATATAACGAAAATCAATTTTTTCAGCGCAATATAGAGTATTTTATGAACACAATAAATTTTTGAGTATTTTAGCTCCCCACCTGCCATGCCGATTTCACCCGCTTCAAAGAAACGGAAAGGGATCAGTACGAAGTTTGGAGGCGTTCTGGTAATTTTTTGTTTTTTTTACCAATTTCTCGACCGCCCATGCACCGATTGCCAAAATCATAGCAGCATTTCTGCTACGACCCTACAGTAAGGTTACGGTACTAGAAAAACGTCAACAGATAGACGACAGACCGACAGACAAGCAGACAGACCGACGAAAATTAGTAACGTGGATTTTCGTTGTGTAGATATCGTAAAACGACCAAAAGCCGTATTATTTCAAAATCGAAAAAATTTGCGATCACAATACTTTCCTCACCTATCGGTGTGGGAAGTAAAAGTGTTGCTTGGATTGTTTTAATGACAGGAACGAATGGTGATACCTATTCACCATAGAGTTTTTGTTCACGATCTACTTGAAGTATGGCTTCGTGCGTTTCATCCTTAAAAATGTATTTTCTGTCAATAAAAAGACTTCATCTGAAGAAAGAGTGTCTTCAAAGAACGAGCGAGGAAAGCAGCATCACAAAGGAGCTTAGCACGTTAACTGCCATGTGAATTAAATATGACTCACAGAGCTTGTTACTTTAGAGGCGCGTGCATCAAAACATATTTTGATTCGACGTTCCGTGCATAATATACAATTGACGATTGTGTAGATTGTCTATATAATATCCAGCAGCGTGGCCTGGGAGGTATCTTTTCATCTAAAGTACAGTATTACATAAATATCGATCGTTTAAGACATGAATAAATAATTAAACTCACAGGTTAAAAATTATATAAAAACTAAGTGGCTCACGAGGCCGATTTTTTTAAGTCTGGCTGTCAACATAAAGTTACTCTTCTTGTCATGGCTATCTTCCGATGTTGGGTGATCTAGATATCTAAATTAGATATTTGCGCCAGTTCTCTCTATCGTCCGCTTCCTTGCTTGAGTACCAAATCTGTATCTCCCTGCTCGACGCTCCAAACATACTTAATTTAATCTTATTACTGTTTATAGTGGAACACATTGAGGATCAAATTGGACTGTTTCCTGCATCATTCCTGATGCCTGCTGTTGAACGACAGGACTTAGCATTCAAATCGCATTTGTTGACTTAGTTATAATTTCAGCGAACAAACGTCGCTCAGTGTGCTATGCAAATTTTTTAATAAACCGGGAGATAAAAGTCCTGAAAGTAATTTAAAGCTAAATGGCGAATTACACTTGGTGTATACACGGTGTTTGAGGAAATCTCAGGACGCTGGTGTACTGAGAAGAGCGAAGTCGCGGCATGAATGCAAATTGTCTTGCTTGAGCTGGGAAGGTGGGAGAAATCGAGAGGAGCTTCCTAACAAACGTTTTAGGTTAAAATCAGTTTGAATTGATCTCCAAATGGGTCAATTATTTTAAAATAGAACAGAGTAAAGGAAGAGTAACTGAAAACTTCTCACGCATTTTCGAGTTACACCATAAAATATAATTTTCCTTTTGTTCTGAAAGAGACAGTATGGATAATTATCCGCCAATCAGCATATTAAACAGTTTCTCAAAACTTTTTGAATACACAGTCTGGACCTATATTAAGTGGACGAAAGATTGTGAGCTTACTAAAACATATTTCAAAAATCTGTCACTTGACCATGGTAGGGAACCTTGAGGGCTGTAACCTTAGAATATATATTATTACATATTAGGATTCTTTGGTGAATTCTAGTGTAACTTTATGTATTACATATGGAACTTTAAACCAACAGTTTAGGCGCAAATCACCATTTTTGTTATAAGTAGGTGTCAGAAAAAACTGAACATAGCAGTGGTTATAAAACTCAGAAGGCCGTGACTTTACGGTGCGATTAAGCATCAAATGCGTGACCTTAATTCAGACGGTCAAATTTGAATTATTTTTGTACTTGGGGAAAACAGTTTATCGATTAAGGAAACTTCAATCACATGCAACCTGATTATTTCAAATAATGCCTATTTTTGTTTATAGGATCAAATGTATATTTTGATTCTCTTTCTAGAGATATAGGATTCTCAATATCAAGCTTTTTTAGTTTCCATTGTATTTCAAATTTACAACCAAATCGGTGTTTTTCGGTTTCCAGTTCAGATGGAAGAAACCAGCTAATATAATAGAAAGACGCAAACGAACTAGAGTAACGAGACAAGATGATAAAAATTCCTTACAACACATCAGTTCTAATCAGAAACAACATCGGTAACAAGGATGCCTATTTTTCACAGCCTACTCCGTACTAGCTTTTGGTAAACTTCCAAAATCAGTAAAAAAATGAAATGAAAGAAGAACTACCAGCGATTGTTGCTGATGGTAGAATATCTTGACTACCTTTCTATCCCAATAAATTTGAAATTTCATTCTGAAGATGTTGGACTGTCAGCAACAATCGCTGGTAGTTTTTCTTTTGTTTAAAAGTTTTTAATAATTTTGGAAAGTTGTCAAGCTCTAGTAGATCTCAATAGCTAGTAAGCACTGAAAAAAAACACTTCTGTCATACTTAAGCTTCTCATTGACGTCAGATATCTTACCGATGTTGTCTCAGGTTACCTCTGATGTGTTATAAGGGATTTTTATAATCTTGTCGCGTTACTCTAGTTCATATGCCTCTTTCTACTTAGTTTCTTCTATCTGAACGGGTTTTTATTTATTCTTCATGGCCTGCTAGGTTGTTTATGCGCAGGAAAATTCAAAAAACCGATTTGGCCAAAAATTTGAAATGAAATGAAAACTAGGAAAGATTAACATTGAGGAACCTATATCGTTAGAAAGGTAATCAAATTTTACATTTTATCTTGTAAACAAAAATATAAATAAAAAATATTAAAAAAAACAAGTTATTGTGATTTAAGTTTCCTTAATTAATCTACTGATTAACCATTAACCATCTGACCTAAGGCGACTCATTTCATGCTTAGTTACACTGCAATCATGACCTTCTAAGTTTTATAATCGCAGCGCTATAGAGTTTTTTTCTGATACCTACTAATACCAAAAATGGTGATTTGCATATGTGATACATAAAGTCACAGTAGAATTTACCAAGGAGTTCAAATATGCAATAATATATAGAGAATTCTATTAAAAAAAATTTTGTTTGATATGAATCACCCTGTATAAACGGCAAAATTTAAGTGAAAGTATTTCAACGTTGTAGCCCTTAAGGCTTCCTATCATGGTCAAGTGACAGATTTTTGAAATATGTTTTAGTACGCCCACAATCTTCCATCCACTCACTATTGGCCCACGCTGTATAACGTGTAAGTATTGTTTTAGTACTTGTAATATTTTAGCGACACTCAGCATGGCTTTCTGAAGAGCAGGTACTCAAACGGTAATATTCCAATTCACAAAAAATACTAGACCTAAAGGAAAAAGATTGGCTAACCTTGGACCTATTTTTAGACCTATCTAAGTCACATGACTCTCTGGACATAGAGCTTTTAATGAACAAAACTTGAAAGATATGGTGTACAAGGGAATATAAAGAAATGGTTTGAATCCGATATCCGACAAAGCAAAACAGAGGGTACAAACGATTAAAAGCCAGATAAAACTTGAATCAGACTATCTGTATCTGTATCGATGACACTGTAGTTTACCCCACTTAAGTGGGAGTCCAGGCATTTGACATGCTGGATTTTGATTCTACTGAGACTTGTCATCTTTCCTGTGGAAGTACAAAGTCAAGCGTTTGTTGAAGTATGCAGCATCGCGTGATAATGTTCTTGGGCACTCTCTGCCCATTCAAAATCAAAGCCAATCAGAATCAGGTATCTTGCGTTTCGAAGTGTTGGTCACACAAGATCATCGTTTGACCTGCGGAGGTGTATTGATTATAGCATAGTATCGGGATGCAACAGGTCAGAGTAGAGTACTTGTTATGAGCCTCATGGGTGAGTTGTAGCACGATATTCAGCAGAAAAATACTCCAGTCCTAGAGGTGAAGATCGCAGAGTGGCAGCCACAACACCTCATGATGTACCGCAGAGGTAATATAGAAATAAAAATATTGTAATAGACGGTCTATTTGACTCCAAACGACGGTAAATTCAATGCTTTCAAGAATCAGTACCATGCGCTTTCAAACAAAAAGTACCCAAGTGAGCACCCGGTTGTAGCTCGGATACCTTTTCTGAGCCAGCAAATACTTTTCACCATCTTTCCACCTTCTCACGCCGTATAAATCCCAGCTAAGAGCTGGGCTACCCTACCCTGTCTATACTTGATGTGGTCTAGACAAGGGAAAATCGATTGATCAGCAATCTAAACTTTACGCGACACCTCCAGCCTCTGACGTGCGGTTCGTGATCTCTCACTTTACTCAGTATTTGTACAGCTGTTATTTATGATTCTGCTACTCATCAAGCATATTAGATGCTCCAGCGGGACTGCTACATACCAAGGCGGTCGTTCTTCATACGTCAATAATCGAATGGTACAACCGCACCTCTTTTGAGGTGTGCCCAGACCTTGAAGTAGAATGCCAGGAAATGCATTTACTAAGCCTACAGGTGTCGACCTATTCAAATCTCCTGTCAACAAATTTTCCCTAACTAACATTTTCATAGCAGCCCCGGTGCTGTGGCATTCAGGCTTTGCCTTCACGGTCTGCTCAGTTATAAAAAAACTATGTTTTTGGTTACCCTGGAAATAATTAGAAACCGGGAAAAACAAATGGTTATATTTGAGACCTTAACCTAGTACTTCCACTCATCCTAAATAATCAGGTGCTACAAAAGCGTCCAAAAACAATGTTTCAGCGAGCATTCCTATGTGAATTTAATAAGAGAACTAAGGGAACACCCATTCTACCATTCTACCATTCTTCATATGTCCCATGTTTCTTAATCGGATCAGAATATTCCCTTGATTTAATTTTTCATAGACATGGTAATGAGCAGTACAGATCAATCAATTCTGTGATGAACTCTCCGTATGTGTGCCAACATTTAGTAATTCGGAAACTGACTGTTTCAGATATATATGTATATGATGATATCCTTAAAACTGAACCTATGCAAACCAGTTTGCGTAGGTCAAAACTTTCAGCAGACTGACACAAGCCGCGCTTTTCGGTTTGCGTGAGCTACCGTCTTACCGTCTGCATCCACGGACTTCCCGATATAAACTAGTTTGCACAAGTAAGTACGAGGTAAAGCTTGCACGTGTGGCCGGGGCTTAAGATCGTATTTCCCATAACACGGCAGCATGCAGTTGCATTTGTTTCCGAAAATAATTCTTTTTTTCAAATAGCAGTGTACCCTCTCATTGGACTCATTGATAGAGAGTTTTTTCTCTTTTCAATAACATAAAACATGTAAGTACCCAAATACAATAGAATGTCTAAAAAAAATAAAAAATCTATTAAGTCTATTACATCAGTAACATTAATCTTGTATGCACCTGACATCAAAATAAAACAAAATATGAAGCCCTGAAAACAATACAAACTAGCAGTGAAATGGTTTTCATCGCCGCGGTGCGCGGTGCACCGTGGAGGCTAAAGATGTTTTCCAAAATACTTAGAAATTATTTTCAAACTTCTCGTAATAGGTTATGCTATCGTCTTAAGTTAGTTAATGGATAACAAGAAACGTACAGGCTCATTTGTTTTACTTTCATGGAAAATACAAACTAGATTAATGTTATTGTTATATTAAGCATAGTAAAGGGTACATTGCTATCTAAAAAAATAATGTTTTTTGTTACTCATTTGTTTTCTGAAACAAAAACAACAGAATACTGCCGTATGATGGGAAATACGAATACGACATTAAACAAATTTTATTTAAAAAAATTGTTTTATATAATGATAATTACTTACTGAGATAGATACTATTTTCCGTGCATAATTCCCATATTCTGTGTATGAGTTTTTGTCCATGTAGCTATAATATTGCTTATTGCTTGTCATTTGTTGTAAATTGTTAAAATTTGTACTGCAAATGTATGAAGCCGTTTAAATGAATGATATTCGCCGTGCATTGGATGCGGTGGAACAATCGCTTGGCCACCGCTTTCACCGGGCTTGACCCCTTTTGATAATTTCTTGTGGGGTACAATGAAACGGACAGTTTAGGTCGACGCCGATGTGCCAAATGCACGTGAGGAGCTCATTTGCAAAATTATTAAAGTCAGAAATGAATAACGGAGTGACAAAGCGATGATCAGTCGCCCTACGAAACATGTTTCGATCAATGGTTGTCACATTTGTTTTTTCCAAAATAAATGTCGTGACCTTAAGTATTTTACTTTATTACCTTTTCAACTGCCGTATTAGACAATGAAGGGTCATTTTCAAACCATCATAGCTTCTAAACTACTTTACCTAGGGCTAAGACGTATAGCCATTTTTTAGGAAACATCATGTATCGCTTTTAGAAATAAAAAAATGTAAGTTGACGGCTCAGATTTTTTGAACAAGCTAAAATCGTAAAAAAGCAAAGAATTACATAATTATTTCCTTTTAACAATTTTTTTGCATTCTTATGAAATAAACTTTGGAAAATGTCTACCATTAGTCTATGGTCTACATGTTTCGCTATCGAATGAGACTTACTTTGCGTCTCTAGGCCTTCTACTTGGGCAACTATGGCTAAATTAGTACAACACCCATGCTTCGATAAAAAAAACAAAATGCCTATATTATGGTGAGAGAAAGACTACTTATGGAGGTGATTTGTCGATAAAAAAATACTGTATTTTAGTCCCCTAAAGTCTCCAACACCGATGACCGGACAATTTATATAGGTGGTCAATAAACGTTAAGTAAGCAATAAGTGTATAATTGGACTGAAATGTTTAAATTTAATAGTACTTCTCCCCCTACAAAATCTCTCGCCTTCCTTGAAGTTGAACGTACGGATAGATTACTACCTCCAGACAAGTTCATTATATATACCTTAGAAGAACTAAAGTTTGACAGTTGCCCTCTCCACATGAGAACAGAAATATCAGAAAGTGGTAGGCAAAGTACATGCAAAATTCCCGTACAACCGCGTCTCGAAAGTTCTCGTTGTAAGTTTGTGCTGATGACGAGGATGTTGGTTAAAATTGAACCGGAACTTACTCTCTAAATAGGAGTTTATGAGGAGTTGGAGTTACCTTCCTACCCACCGGCCCGCTGTCGGTTGATTAAAATAAACTTTTAAATACCGCCAGTAATGAAATAACTTCGACTTCAATTACACGTTGTTGTGTTTACCTGAAGCATTTCTTTCCATTGTGTAACCGACGCGGCGGTTGGAAATTTCAAAACATAAATTTTAATAGTGTATAAAAAAGAGCATATTAACCCACGTACGAAACTCCATTATTTCGATCGCATTTTCAGGATTCTTTTAAGAATAATTCCTGCCATAATTAAACAGCAGATAACAACATTAAAATAATTTTTGTATGGGTATCTGGACACATTGGAATTCCAGAAAATGAAGCTGAAGGTATTGTCGCCAAAAGTGCTGCTGCTTCATCTATTATAGATGTTCCTGGAGTCAAGCTGACCGAACAAAAACGAATCTGTACCAAACGGATGCTGGAAGACTGGCAACAACGCTGGCAAAATGTAGACACGAAACTTAGGCAGGTCAAGCCCAATATAGTGCCATGGACACCTCCGCTAAATCTCAACCGGGAGCAGAGGGTTCATCTACATCGACTCAGAACAGGACATACATACACGTACACAACACACTCACATTTATTACTTGCTCGTGAACCTCCAATCTGCAATGTGGGCCACGAACGTTTGACGGTAACCCGTATTTTACTTGAGTGTCGCGAAACTGAAGACCTGCGCCATTTCCTTCTATCTTGCAGTAAACCTGAAGGATTCTTTATCCATGCCGCAAAATACAAAAAAGGTTATGTTGTTTCTCAAATCTACAGGTTACTACTGGAAAATTTAGATAGTGAGTTATGCTCTCGTCTTGGTTGTAAGGCGCTTAGTAACCAGGACTTAACCTGATGAGTAAAGTGATTTGAAAAGCGGCCAATAACCCTGGCAGTTATCATCATCATAGTCACAATGTCTTAACAGACATGTTGTGAACTCGTAAAATGCATTTACTCATTTTACGAGTTTCTATTGGGATAACTTTAAGATCTTTAGTGCAGTAGTTTCCCATTTGCATTCTGCATCCTCATGCCGTTGACCAGATGGTATCTACTGGTTCATCCGCCTTGAGGGGCAATTTCCCACCCCAAGGACAAGAAGGTCTCCTGACTCTCCTCAACTCGTCCACCCAAAGCTGTTGGTTGAGAAGAGGTTACTGTTTATACCGACAGTAGTTCGGTTCCTTTTAGTCGCCTTTTACGACACGCAGGATATACGATGGGAGATATTCTAACCCGCCCCCACACGGGGGAACCCTGGCAGTAGACGCCACTTTAAAACAAAAAAAAAATTAAATTCAGTGATGACAACCTGCAAAATTAGAGTGATTTATCTTCTTAGTCTTAGCCGTTTGAAACCTGTGCTTCACTGGCCCTCTAACTAAAACTACATATGCTTGAGATGAACTTTACTGACATTTCGACCATAGCTGTGGCCTCTATCATAGTATAAAATCGAACAAAAAAATAATTTTAAATATATGACTTTGTTTAGCAGCTGTTTTATGAGACAGCCTTTGTTTTTTTTTGCAAAAAACATTCGTTCACTAGAGTTGTTGGTAGATGAAATCATTTTTTCAGCATTGATAAGCTTAATCACATATGTATCTACCATCAAGAATTCAAAGCTTCTTATCGATCGTTTCAAAAAGTAACTAATGATTTAAGACCAGAATTTTAACATGAGCCCTTATGACAGAATAAAGTCTTTTTGTATTTAAAGGTAAAATAGATACGAAAATCAATAATGTTTAGAAATATTCTTTTGAATATGTAGTTTATATTATTGCATTAAAAAATAGGGTAAAGAATTGTTTGAATTATTAACTATTTTAGTTATGGTACTGGGTGTTCAAAATTTTGCCTAGAATGACCAGAAACTATTTCAAGCTTTTCGTGATAAGTGTCATGCAGTTAATAGTGGACTTTTTGAACACCTATTGTGATGAAAATTGTTTCTTTGCCAATTTCATTTTGTCTTCAATGGTTAATAAGATACTTATAGGCTCAACTGCTTTATTTCGATGTGAAAGACACAGTAGATGAATGTTATTGATGGATTAAACAAAAAAGAAATTGAATTTTATTTTATGACATTATTTTGTAATTGTGTACTAATGCTGGATTGATTATATCGTTGAAAATGTAAAAAAGATATCTATCAAATGAGCCTAATGAAAGTTTACATTGCTATTAAAAACATTATTTGTATTTAGCTACTATTTTTTTTTCGGAAACAAAAACTACTGAATACTGCCTATTATAAGTAATAGTCATTGGGTGTAGTGGTAATTTTTTTAGAAGTAATTGAAATTATTATTAGAATCTTACATTTTGTCTTTTTTTTAATTATAATCCATTTGTGAAGATTTTTTTAACTGAATACTGATTACTTGAAATTATAAAATATCATACAATAATTGTTATTTTTTGATCTTTGTTACAGGTATGGCCAAGTAGATTGCTCTTGACGTGGCATAAAGGGTATGTTTTCCTGTCTTTTCCCAGAAGAAAAATTATGTGTAATGTCGTCCCCTATATTTTTTCGGTTTTAAAACCTACAATCTTCTAGAAACAATTCTGGATAACCATACAAGATAATTAATCTGTCAGAATAAATCTCTTCACAGAGAAGCAATTCACGTCTTCAAGTTATCTTTTATTTATTTATTCAATTAACAGGCAACCAATCAATTTACAAATCTAAAAGTAGAACTTGCTCAGTAATAGTAAGAAATAATAAAATGTGACAAATACTGTGTACGATTTAAGACTAACTAATAAGTGAAATGTTACAAATAAACAGTGAACAATGAGAAAAGGTTAGATTTTAAACTGGTACCTCAATCAAGATTTCTTAACTCATTGGTAGCTGTCTTGAGAATATCAAACTTGTGTATGCAGTATGCGTTAAAAAAGACTGACGCTCATAGTGTGATAATTATGAACTCTGTGAGTGATCAGGGAATCGATTACTCCATTTGCAAGTTTAGATATAAAAGTCCCAAAGTTATATCTGCGTTTGAAGAGCGTCTGTAATGCAAAAGTTTTAACAAGTCATTATGGTTTATATGGCCTTTAGGTATAGAAAGTCTGAAGTCTATATAATGTAAGAATTTACCCTGAACACGTTCCAGTGAATATCATAATGCTATGATGACAAAGATGTTGAGAATGTCTTTAGTATCTTGTTTTGAGGATTATTTTGTATGCCGTATTGCAGCAATAATCATCGATATGATGGCAAATAGACAGTTTCATGTCAAAGCTAACTCTCAAGCAATTGTAACTTTTTTATTAAATGGGCACTAAGTTTATAGATGTTGAATACTTAGTCACTTTTCTTTGATACCTGAATATATTGATAATACACTGAATTGGGATACATGCAATTATCTGTTGAAATCTTCCTGTCTGTCCTTTTTTTATTATTATTATTAAATAATAAATAAAAAATATAAAGAAATATAAAATATTTTTTTATGTATTTTATGGCGTTATAGATTTTTAAAATGTCAACATATACATGGTGTCCCACGACGATTAAGACAAGCAATATATTGGACCTGGGCAGTAGTGAAGAATTATAATTTTGGGGATGTAAATTAGAGCAAATGTTGTGTCTTTTCTTGTCGTTGTGTTAGCCAATGAGGTATTTATTTTTGGTCATGTAACGTCCGATTCAAAATTATTAATGGGCACCCTGTATATTTGTGCCTTTCTGTGTTCCTCCCGATAAAACACTTCCAACAAAGTAGCACACCTGGTGTCTAAAGTGGTTAATTCAAGACCTATACGACTTAAAGGATTGAATCACTACCATTGATTATAACTTGTACTCCTTAAATTATTTTGCTAGTGTTTCATAATGGTATAGTCGTACAATCCTTTAAGTACCTGTAGCTCATGAATGAATAACTTTAGACCCCAAGTATGCTAGTCTGTTGGAATTGTTTTATCGGGAGGAACACACAAAAGCACAAATATACAGGGTGTCCCATTAATAATTTTGAATCGGACGTCACGTGACCAAAAACAAATACCTTATTGAGTAACACAATAATAAGAAAAGATACAACATTTGCTCTAATTTACACCCCCAAAATTATAATTATCTACAAAAGCCCAGTTCCGATATTTTGCTTGTCTTAATCGTCGTGGGACACCCGGTATAACACAGGTTCGTAACGATGAAAGTACTGCGTGATGTCATTATAATAAAAATGTTAATAATACAGGAGCGGGATGCCCACCCTAAGATACACCTGAGCCGACTCTGAAAGCATGTGATTTGTGCGATTTTATTTCAGTCCTATAGATCCACTGCAAAGACGCTCCACGTACATTGTAAGACTTCACAACTTTTGTGACCTAACTTGTTAAATGCTTTGGAAAAGCAGTGTAAATTGAATCAACAACAGATCTATACTGCAAAGCAACTAATACTGTTTCATGATACACCAAAAAGACAGTTACAATAGGCATGCCTTTTTAAAAGCGCCATGCTTTATGGAAAATATGTTTTGTTAACTATTTTTATTTAAATACACGTCTAGAAGAATTTAACTTACGCTGTGAGCTCACAGTATCTAATAAGCTGGTAAACCTTTGAGCCTTCATAGTTTGTGTTCATTGAGCTTGGAGCTTCCTGGTCACTATTATTTTTTTGGGAAATTTATGCGGTAAGGACGTTGGAGGATTAAACTCCAAAGTTGTTTGACATCATAAAGTAAGTTCAATTATCATAAAAATATTATGAACTTAGTAATGTCCCCTACTTTTCAGACTTATCTGACGGGACGCCTGATCATAGTGCGAAACGTCATCACAATAAGAAAATAGCCTGCAAGTGTTTATTATCCCTATATCTGGACACCATTTCTTTTACCTAAAAAACAAAAATTAGATACCTGTATTTGGAAACTACTAATTTGTTTCTAATGAAATTTCAACACCGTATTACTACCGCACTAGAAATATAAATGATCTATAGCTTTTGAAATCCGTTCCAATGGCGATAGATTAATCATCAAAACACAAAAATACAAAATCGTCCAAACTTCTTTCTTAAAGGTAATTATGATTTCTAATGCAAAAGCACGTAACTTGGAAACATTTATCTTGAATGAAATGAATTTTCAACACTTTGTTTGTACCGACCCGTGGGGATGACTGAGTCAAGCCTCTTGAATCCATTTTACTTTCCATGCAGATAGGTGAGGGGAGTATGGTGATCACGAAAATTTTCGATATTGAGATAATACGCTTTGCAACGTTAACGAAAATCGATGTCTGTCTGTCTGTCTGACTGTCTGTCGGCCCGTCTGTTCGCGTTGTTCTAGCCTCGTAATCTCAGTATTCTCTGCATGGATTGTGATGAAATTTGGGAACCGATATGATGTGGGGTCGTAATAGGTAATGATGCTATCATTTTGAAATCGGTGTATTGGCGGCGGAGTAATAGGCCAAAAACAAAAAAAATTAAGTGTTCATTTAACTTCATTTTTAGGCATTCTAGTGGTTCCTGATCATCCTCTAAGTGGGGTGAAATTGGGGTGGGGATTGTAAAAACTAAAAAAATGTTTCATTCATAATAGGCTATCCATTGACCTGTAAAAGAAAGACCTAGCAGCATAATACCCTTTTTTAGGTCCTTCCGAACATTGCCTTGTCCGTTATAGAATCCAAGGGACTTCTGATGTTTACAGACGAATATTACTCGAGATCGTTCGGTTTTGATTAACGTGGGAATTATAAAATTGATTTTAATGAAACTTTGCCAATGTGTTACTACCTTTCTGAGGAAGAAAAGCGCGTATAGTTTTTATAAATCGTGTCGGTGACGGCGCAATAGTGATAAAAAAACAAAATATAAAAACAGCTCAAATTTCGTTTTTAGGCGTTTTGGGGTATCTGATCATTTTCTACTTTTTTCTTGGGTGGGGGTGAAATTGGAGTGGTTGGTAGGTGGGAGGTTGTAAAACTGAAAAGTTCTTGCATTCGGTATAATACACATTTTAGGTCGATCGGAACATTGCCTTACCTATTACAGACACCAAGTGACTTGTCTGATGTATACATAAATACGAGTATTGCTTCAGGTCGTTCTGTATTGTGTAACCTGAACTTGATTTCGAAACAACTTCGACACAGTATTATTACCGTGGCAGCAATAATAAAAAAACTAAAAATAGCTTCAACTTCCATTTTAGGCGATTTGCGGGTTCCTGATCATTACGTTTCGTCCAATTGAAGCTTGCAGACTAAAACCTGTGTCGTTCTAGTTCCTACAGAGATGCAAGAAACTATTTACGAGATTTTTTCTGTTGGATGCTTTTTTGAAGGCGGGCGGGCGATGACTTAGTTGCAAGGGGATCTCAGACTATAGCTTCATACAGTGGGAAACTAATAAAATGATATCACCGTTATGTGTGAAAAGTACTGAGTCAATCAATCAATTTGACTCCATTTTTTCATGCATGTTTGCAAAAAAAAAATTAATTACTTACTCAATTTTCTACTTATAATTCTAGTTTTTTATAACTGGGCAGACCGCGTAGGCAGAGCAGTCAGAGAGGTCGTCAAATACCACAGTACCGCGACTGCTGTAATATTGTATCAACCGGTCTCGATAGTTAACTATAAACGTCGTTCTTATTTTACTGGCACCCTAAAACAATTACCTCTACAAAGCTCCTTGTGCCACGGGTGTAACTAAACTTAATAAAACCCCAGGTAGTCCTTCATTAAAAGTCTTCATATCCGTGAAAGGGCGCAGTGATAGCAGTTCCGACTTCCCCTTAATAACACGTTAGCTTAAATTGCAATGACTTTTTATTATGGAATTCCTGCTACAACGTATTGCCTCAGGACAGGTTTTTTCGTTCTCATAAGGATGAGTGTCTAGGTTACGAGGATGTAACAGAACATAACGAGACTGGTGCTATAGTATAACTATAAAATATCTATTTGAAAAACCTTCAAAGAACGCTTCATTCTGTTCAATGAACTTATCCCGTCGCTTTATCAGCTTGTCTTGAACTTCTGAAAACCATTTTTTTGCTGTCTGCTTAACCAGACTCAAATTTCTGGCCTCTCAATTCTCTTTTGGCTTCAGGAAATAAATAAGGACCACATGGAGCAAGGTCTGGAGAGTAGGGGGCTGAACCATAATTTTCACTCTTGATGATACAGCTACCTACCAAAGTCTTGATAAAGCGGATGTTTTTCAGGTGCCTCACCTTACCAGTATCTGTAACAGTTTTGGCGTTCTGCGGCCTTATGCTTCCATTGTACACTTTGAGACTTCAACAGTGTCGTAATGATAAACTAATTTTTGTTACATGTAACGTTACTTATAAGTTGTGGATTAGGCATAGATATCATAACCTAAAACGCCAATGGGATTAGGTTGCTGTTACCTTTGCCAGGTGACAAAAGTGACAAATTGTCGCTCGATTCGCTCTTTGTTTATCCGTCATCACTTTTGGAACCCATCCTGCCCTGACTTTCCACTCCGGTACTCTAAATCTTCGTGAATATTTTTTTATTGAAACCATAAAACAGACTAATACTATCAGAAATGTATTTCTGCAATTTCTTGTGGCAGTTCGCGCAGTCTGTACTTGACAAGACGGTGTTTATTTTCAACTGATTCACAACCGCACCAGCTAGGCCTGGACGAAAAGTTACAGAAAATATTCCAAAAATCTATCATCCTGAAGACCTGTGATATTGTGAGATCCATCCTAAATTCAAACCAGTAATAGTTCAGTTGTTGACCTGGCACAGCCCGTCACCGTACCGCTATCATGCGAGATGAACTTAGCAAATCAGAATAATAATATAATAATAAGAAATGCTAAAGTCGTACACCTAGCTCTAGCCACAACAAACAAGCTAATAGAAAACACAGATTTAAATCACAATTACACTCCAACAATACTCGAAAACGACCGATACAAAATATATAGACCACATATAGTTTTCCAGTCAAAGGTCGACAAAACTACCTATTTGATAGATATTGCCATTCCCAATGACGTGAACATCCAAAACACCTACTCTGGGAAGATATCTAAATGCACGGACCTTTCCATGGAAATAAAACGACTTTGGAAACAAAACAAAGTCACAATTGTCCCCCTCATTATGTCTGTCTCAGACCTTACACCAAACACGCTTACACAACACCTTCAACAGTTGGGCCTGGACGAAAAGTTACACAAAGTATTCCAAAAGTCTGTAATCCTGCAGACCTGTAATATTGTGCGATCGTTCCTAAATTCCGAAAAGTAATAGTCCGGGTGTTGACTTAGCACAGCCCGTCAACATTTGTTGCCACCGCAGTTATGCGAGAGGAACGCTTACCATAGGCAGAAGACAAGGGGTCAAACGAATTATATATATTATACAGTCACTACGCACAAGACAAATAAATCAATGTTTTCCAAACAAACGGATTTACATAGGATAATAGTGAAAGCAGACAATAACTATACACCTCTCACCCTCTCCTGTCTAGACCACGTAGCAGAAACATACAATTCCATACAATCACAGCAAGAAAAAAGAAACACCTGGTCGCAGAAAGCACTCCATGGCAAACATAGACATGGTATTACACATAAAGACCACATAAATGCAAACCTGGCTGCGGGATGACCAGCTCTACCCAGAAGCGGAGGGTTTTATGCTTACTATGTAGGACGAAGTGATTGCGACACGAAACTACAACAAATACATAATTAAGGATCCATCCATAACCGACAATGATTGCAAGACTTATTACCAACAGAAAGAAACAATAGATCATATATCAAGCGCATGCAAAACTCTCGCTGGAGTCGGGTACACAGCTAGACATAACTCTGCAGCCAAAGTCAAACGCCAAGCATTAGCCACAACAAACAAAGCAATAGAAAACTCAGACCCATACTACAACATCACAGACCGATATCAGTAGCTGAAAGCAACCAATACAAACTATACTTTGATATTGAAATACACACAGACAAGACTATCTCAGCCAACAGACCAGACATAGTTTTTCAGTTCAAACGCAGCCAAACTTACATATTTGCTATTGCGAACGATATGAATATCCAAGACACCTACGCTGGGTAGATAATATCTAAATACATAGACTTTGCCATAGAAATAAAACGACTCTGGAATCAAAACAAAGTTATTATAAGCCCCTCTATATGTCGGTTTCAAGCCTTACAACAAACACATTTACACCACACTTGCAACAGTGACGCCTGGACGAAAAGTTACAAAGTATTCCAAAAGTTTGTAATTCTGAAGACCTGTAATACAGTACGACAGAGGGAGTTTTGTATTTTTTGAATTCTGTATCTAGTTACTTGATCAAGACACAGATAATATAAAATAATAGTATACATTAATTTAGAGATAGTAAAACTTTCATAAAATGACTTACGTATTAAAAGATTGTAAATGTTTGTTATCAGACAAAAGCCGCATTCCAGCATGAAAGGCGATACTCAAACTGCTAACATTTTCCTGAAATCTGCTATCTTCATCAAGACGACTGAAAATTTCGCACACAAAACGTAAAATTATTTTAACAAAACTGTTTTGGTTTTCTTTTTTTTCGCAATAATTCAAAAGTTATATCAAAATAGAAATGGGTTTTTGAATCGAGTACCGAAAACACGCCGATGGCTCCCGAACCCGTGTGACGTCACCATGGCGGTAAGCATGCTCCTTTGACCAACGACGTCCTACTCCGATAATATATTCCCAGCCAATCGCGAAAATACGTACTGCTAAACTGGTAGCTAGTGTATATCTGTTGCAACACAATCGATGAATGAAGTTTCCAGCTCGAGACGGAGTCTACGATCGAAATAAGTATGTTTTTGAATGTTTGAAGTTGAAGTCAGATTACAGATTCCAGATTCCAGTAAGTACCTAATCAAATATGTTTCGTTGAAAAGATCTCCTCAATCGAAGGAAAACTTGAAAAATATTGAAATGTTGGAAAATTAGGGGAATTTTGGGGAAATTGAAGTTTCGATAATTGGAGAATTTTAAAAAAGATGTTTGTAATTTGAAAAAATTCGAAAATTTGGATTATTTGGAATACGTGAATATTCGGAACATTCGGAAAAATTTCAGGGATTTATAAAATGCTGATAACTTTGAGTATTGCGAAAATTTTAAAAAATCTGACAAAACGCTTAAATTCTGCACAGTCCGCAATTCAAAACCAGAATATGTTGGAAGTACCTAGAATAATCAACCTGAATCCATCTTTTATCACGGCTATGCATAAGTGACCGTTTGGTTGCAATGATTCCTATTCCACATGAAAATGGCGATACGCACGCTGGAAACATTTCCATTAACCCTCTCTTCCTTTTTCCCACTGCTCTCTGGAGTTGGTGGACGAAAAAATGCGACTGACAAATTCCTTTTGTCCTCTCTCCTTCCCCTGCGGATGGGGAGTGGTGGTTAATTTGGCGGTTTGATAAACCGGCCTCGTTTCTTTTGCTCTCCATTGTATTTCCATCTGGTAAACAGACGGACGGACAGACAGACGTACGTAACCGCTTTGCTGATGCGGACTGTTCTGTTTTCCGGAATCGTTTTACTCAGTATGTATGCATGTACAGTCTGCTCATTATATACGGTATATAGCAAGTATCTCAGCAATTAATTAATGATTGTATATACATGTTTTTTTTTTATACAGGGTTATTCACGTTATTCGACAAGAAGTATTATGGCTGAAGTATTTGATAAAAAAGAAAATAATAATTTCGGATGGATAGAGACCCATAAAGGCACCATTCTAAAAATATTTGCATGTTATACAGTGTGTCCCAAAAACACGAAATGTATCAAAGATATGTTTTTTTAAATGAAACACCCCGTATATTATTGCATATTCAGATTCCTTGGTGAATTCTAGTGTGACTTGATGTATCATATATGGGAAGCGAATTGTTTAAGTGTAAATCACCATTTTCGGTATAAGTAGATATCAGGAAAAAATTGAATATCGCAGAGATTATAAAATTTGAAAGGTTGTAACTTTGCCGCATTACTAAGCATAAAATGCATCAGCTTTGATGAGACTGTCAAATATAAATTACGTTTATGCTTGGAGAAATCGGTCGATTAATTAAGGAAGCTTCGGTCAGCGATAACTTGATTTTTTCAAATGGGAATGCGTAATTATTTTTATACGGTTAAACTTAGAATTTGATAGCCTTTCTAATGATATGAGGTTGTGAATATCAATCTCTGATAGTTTTCATTTGATTTTGGATTTTCAAACAAATCGGCATTTTTCAATTTTCCTACGTATAAGCAACGTAGCACGTGCCATGAAATATAAACAAAAATCTGTTCAGGTAGAAGAAAACAACTAATTTAGCAGAAAAATACACACAAACTAGACTGAAGGGACAAGGTTATGAAAATTACTCACAACAACCAGAACTAACCAGAAACAACGGCGGTAACATCTCTAAGGTCAAAGAGAAGCTAGAGTACGGCAGTAATTGATATTTTTTACAGTCTACTGGCTATCGCAATTTACTAGAAGTTAACAATTTCCAAAGACAATTAAAAACCCTGACATGAAACAAAAACAATCAGCGACTGTTGCTCCAGCGTACAATTATCAATCATACAGGGTGTCCCACGACGATTAAGACAAACAATATATCGGAACTGGGCAGTAGTAGCGAATTATAATTTTGGGGGTGTAAATTAGAGCAAATATAGTATCCTTTCTTATTATTGTGTCACCCAATGAGGTATTTGTTTTTGCTCACGTGACATCCGATTCAAAATTTTTAATGGGACATCCTGTATATTTGTGACTTTTTGTATTCCTCCCGATAAAACAATTCCAGCAAACTAGCACAGTTGGGGTCTAAAGTGATTAATTCAAGAGCTACTGACAAATCAGATTTAAATTTTCTGCCACTTATGTTATGTTTTATAACTTGAACAAATTTTAATTCCTTCTTCATTTTCTGCGATCTTGCTAATAGGTACCGAAGAATTCTCAGAACTCCAATCAGAGGTACTTTTGACTTGAGTTTTGACAGAATTGCATACTTTTTTATATCATTAAATGTGAAATTTTTTTATGAAAATAATAAACTGCCTACAACATTGTCTAGTAGTTTTCGTTTCATTTCAAAATTTTTAATGGTTTTGGAAATTGCCAATCTGGTACATTTCAGTAGCTAGTAGGCCGTGAAAAAATCCATTTCTGCCATACTCCAGCTTCTCCTTGACCAAAAGTATGTTACCGCTGTTGTTTCTGGTTAGACTTTGTTTGTTGTGAGTAATTTTTATAATCTTGCCCCTTTTGTCTAGTTCGTGTATATTTTTCTACTAAGTTAGTTGTTTTCTTCTACCTAAACAGGTTTTTGTTTATATTTCATGGCCTGCTACGTTGCTTATAGGTAGGAAAATTGAAAAACGCCGATTTGTTTGAAAATTTGAAATTAAATGAAAACTACCAAAAATTGATATGCACAACCTTATATCATTAGAAAGATTGTCAAATTCTACGTCTAACCGTCTAAAAAAATTAGGCATTCGTAAACGTAATTTAATTTTGACAGTCTCGTCAAAGCTGACGCATTTTATGCTTAGTAATACGGTAAGTTACAGTCTTCCAAATTTTATAATCTCTGCGATATTCAATATTTTCCTAATACCTACTTATACCGAAAATGGTGATTTACACCTAAACGGTTCGCTTTAGGTCCCATATATGATACATAAAGTCACACTAGAATTCACCAAGAAATCTGAATGTGCAAATTATTGTACATGTACCCCGTATATTAATACGGGGTGTTCCATTTAAAAAAACATAACTTTGATACATTTCGTGTTTTTGGGATACCCTGTATAACATGGAAATATTTTAAAAATGTAGCCTTTATGGGTCTCTATCCATCCGAAATTATTATTTTCTTTTTTACCAGATACTTTAGCCATAATGCTCCGTGTCGAATAACGTGAATAACCCTGTATTAAACTTGTTTCCACAATACGGCAGTATTCAGTTGTTTTTATTTCAGAAAACAAATGAACAGGGAACCAACTGATTTTTTTAAATAGCCACGCACCCTTTCATTAGGCTCATTTGATAGTTTTTCTCTTTTCAACGACATAACATTTCGGTACTCAAATACAAGAAAATTTAAAAAATATAAAAAACTCCATTACGTTTATTTTTAATTTTTTTATTACAGAGAGTTTAGAAAATCGGCTTGATAGCAAGGATACAAGCACTCGCACACCCAAAGGCCCGACTGGTTAAAACCCATTATTGCTGGATATTTTTCGCAGTGCGCGATGAGGTAATGATTATACCATTTAGGAATATACTTCTTATCTTCATCTAGTCTGGTGGTCGTTCCTCCCTCTCTACGCTGGATAACATCAGCGGGACCATAGTAGCAGTAAACAGCAGTAAACAGCAGAAAACAGCAGAAAATGGTAGAAACAGAATACAACCAAAAATAAATAAAAAAACAACAGAAAAGAACCGAAAACAACAAAAGGGAAAGAGAACAATCGAAAACAACAGAAAACGCAGAAAACAACCAAAAACACCAGAAAACAGGGATTTTATTTATTATTTCGCTAGAATTTAACAAGGTTTATGATAATAATAAAAAAAGATGGATTTTGTATACATCTTTTTTTCTCCTACCTATTAATACTGAGACAAAATCCTCAATATTGTAGGGTGTCCGGCCTTTCTACCCAAATGTCCGGCTAAACTGTCTGTTCTGCCCGCGGCTATTAGGTTTGGCCACCTGGTAACCCTAGGTTCATAGATCGTAGCATAGTACTATTTGAATCTTCCAAGCCTCATGCACGTCCTCGTTTGCACTTTATATAATTTCTAAGCCCCTCGCTCCGAACAAATCCTCGTGGCGTGCCGTTGCCATTTTTGCGGAGATATACAACCGCATCCGTCGGGTTGTTTTGACGGCTGCGTTGTTGGCTGATGCTCGCCCGATTCCACCCCCACGCTTCCCGTCACATCTACAGTATATATACATATATATGCTATACGCAAAAAGCGATTTTATAAAATTCGCTACGTGTCGTTCCCACAGAAACCAAGATTATTTCCCGATTCCTTTCAACTATATCTGCGCTGCGTAGCAAGATACTGGAGACCGGTATGAGCCAGTGAAAATAAACATAGATCTTCATTCTGCAAAACGAATTCTAAACCAAATAATACTCTAAAAAGATGGTACGACTGAATTCTCATAAAATATGTGTTTAGTGAGCAACATATTTTAGATATGATATGTTTCCACAGAACACAGAACACTGGATTAAAAGGAGAAAAACAAGACTATAATGATAACATTATTAGAAGTATTAGAACGGGAAGGTCAAGAACTGTCTTCGAATGTTTGTCGCCGATTTCCATTATTTGCTAGAAAAAATATGCGAGATGGAATTTTTTTCAGCTGAGAGGCTTAAGACAATACCTAAACTCCATGATAAGTACATTGGTATCCTGATTTTGTATTGAGACAACACCGCTAACCCACGTGCAGCAAGTTAAGTACGTACTCCACATGAAACATGACGCATATCATGCATATCGGTACCTTCCTTTCAAAAAGGCTAATTTAAAAAAATTGCTGAAATAAGTTAGACCATTTGGTAGCAGTAGCCTCTTATCAGCGCATATTTGGATAGTCTCGAAGTTATGATGTGTATTTCTCAATTTTGACACATAAAAAATCTCACAAAATGGCCCAGCTCAAGATAGTCCACTTGCAAGGAAACTCCTCAAAGTCACTGAAAATAAAATAGGCTTTTTTGTAAGGAAAGCGACGATATGTTGTAGACCGATGCCGAATTGGGCCAGAGGCCGAAATAATTAGACATTTCGCGATCTGTCCAAACTAGATTTACCAGATGCCGAAACTGTGATACATATAGGCATATGACCAACGTAATTTGACCATGTCGCGAAATGCGCATTTCTACATTACGCCGTTTCCAATCAAGTCATAAATAAACAATATAAACTCAATTTATTATTTTTATTTGTTCCGAAAAGAAGTACTCCAATGACATTATTACATTTTACCTTACTCATTACACATTTGCGTTTTTTGTTACCACATTGTTTACTACGACAGTTGCATCGAATAAAACTTTCAGAAGAATCAGATTCCTTTGTGGCAATTCTCCCCAAATTGAATTTTGCATTAACTGGTATATCTGAAGAGGCCGCAATAAAATTTTTTTTTAAATATAAGACCAACTGTACTATTGATATTCATTCGCTTCTTACATATAGTTTTTTTAAAATGCCAGTTGATGTACCGATTTGGTACAAACCATCTCTTTCTGATAAAACAACTGCCAAAATATTACGAGGAGCTAAGCGTCTTCTGTCCACATCAGGAATTAGGTTTATTATGTTTCGATCGGCAACGGTGTAATCCACAAACGCGCATTTCGCGACGTGGCTAAATTGGGTCGGTCAGGTACCGAATCGCTCACTGTTTCGGCATCTGGCAAATCTAGTTTGAACAGATCGCGAAATGTCTAATTATTTCGGCCTCAGGCCGAATTCGGCATCTGCCTCCAGCACATACACTGAACCATAACTGACCCTAAATACAATGAAAAAGTTCATTGCATTAATGGACAGATCCATTATTTTTGAGGCAAAAAATGAATTCCTCAATATAATGAAAAATAATTCATCACTCCTATCACCACTAAGTTCATTATACTTCTTGAACGCTGTTCATTAATATAATAAACTATAACATTAATTTGAGAAATTTAGCTTCTTTATCGTGATGAAAACTGTTTTTATTTTAAAGAACAGGTTTCAATAATTCAATATACAAAACGTTGTAGTTAATGATATCGTTCATTAATCTGGTGTAAGAAATCTTAATTTTAATGTACCGAATTCATCAGACGAATTACATATTAATATATGTATTAATATTATATTAATTTACTATTTTATCATTATTGATAAAATTAATTGATCTTCAATTATATTCATTAATAAGTTGTTGAATTAATATACAGCGTCATTAATAAAATGAAATTGAAATTCTAAAATGTTTAAAAAATATTAATAATAATAAATAGACTATTAGATATATAGGTGGATATATTTTATTTACACTACTCTATGTGAAAATTTACATTTCTAGTCAAACAAAACAGTAAAAACAGGGTTATTCACGTTATTCGACACGGAGCATTATGGCTTAAGTATTTAATAAAAAATAAAATAGTAATTTCGGACGGATAGAGACCCATTAAGGCTACATTTTAGAAATATTTTCATGTTATACAGGGTGTCCCAAAAACACGAAATGTATCAAACTTATGTTTTTTTAAATGAAACACCCTGTATTGCATATTCGGATTCCTTGGTGAGTTCTAGTGTGACTTTATGTATCATACGTAGGACTTAAAGCGAACCGTTTAGGTGTAAATCACCATTTTCGGTATACGTAGATACCAGGAAAAAATTGAAAATCGCAGAGATTATAAAATTTGGAAGGCTGTAACTTTGCCGTGTTAATAAGCATAAAATGCGTCAGCTTTGATGAGACTATCAAATTTAAGTTACGTTTATGCTTGGAGAAATCGTTCGATGGATTAAGGAAACTTCGATCAGCGATAACTTGATGGGACACCCTGTATAACATGAAAATATTTTTAAAATGTAGCCTTTGTGGGTCTCTATCCATCCTAAATTATTATTTTCTTTTTTATCAAATACTTTAGCCATAACGCTCCGTGTCGAATAACGTGAATAACCCTGTATAAAAATCTGCGCCCATGAAGTGAAACGAAGTATTGTCTGCTTTAATGGAGCAGATTGAGCCTTGCTACTACCTTCATGAGTTTTAAATACTTGCTCAGCCGGCAATGGCCTGTGTGAAGCATCACCAAACGCTTGAACGATTCTCTGTTTTTGTTCAAAAGCCATAACATAGATCCCTTCTCTTGACCTGGCGCGGGTTCTGGATCGGTGCACGAGTAGAGACTGTCAAAATGAGGAAACTTTCTTACTTGGGTCACACTCTGCGTGGATAAAAGTACCACATTCTACAACTGATACTACAAGGGAAAATACAAGGATAGAGAGGTGCGGGGAGAAGACGTACCTCCTGTCTGAAAAACTTCCGAGAATGGTATCACTGTACAGGGTGACCTAATAAGAATGGACGCCGGCAATATCTCGGTAACCGTTAATCATATAACTTCGAGCAAAAAATATTATTAGGTAAATCGGCCTACCTTTACTCGCATATTTTTTAAGAAAAGGCCGTTTTTCTGATTGATCGTAACAGTTGCGCCCCCTAGCGGCCACTTGCGGAATTTGAAAATAATTTCCAGCGATTTCTCTTAGCCGATTTACCTGATAATATTTTTTGTTCGAAGTTATATGATTAATGGTTACCGAGATATTGCCGGCGTCCATTCTTATTAGGTCACCCTGTACATCGATGAAATTATTCCGAGCAGCCGCATCTACAGCGAGAATCGCCATGATGATAGCCAACCTTCTTGAAGGAGACGACACTTAAAGAAGAGAAGCAGGAGCTTTTAGCCCCTATCCTAGCCAGCTGATCCCGTTTTCGGTACCCGGTGCACCTTTGTGTCCAGTGACTCCAACAGGATCGCATTTTTCTGAAGCTATTATCGCAAAGCACTCACTTGTAGAGCTGCCAGATATTATATTCCACACATAAATGCACAAAATAAAACTTTGTTTTTATTTCTGAAGAAAAATAATTCCTACCGCTTTTTCATAACCCACGTCTGGACCGTGAGTTCTGAAAAATAACTAACGATGTTTGTCTATAGGTAGTATAACATGTTCAGAAGTAGTTTGGTTGATGGCTGTTTAACTTAATGGGGGGGCTTGAGAATATGATTAAATTAAATGCCTCCAAGACCCAGTATTGTACGCTATCAAACAAGAAGTGATGCCCAAGCCAGCACCAGGTTCTAATGAACAACCGGGCCCTGCCAAGGAGTCACTCCTTCAAGCTGTTAGGAGTTAACATTACAGAACATCTGATCTGGCACGAACACGTCGCGTCAATTGCAACAGCTGCTGGTAAAAAGCTTGGGTACCTATTTAGAGCCAGAAAGTATTTCTCACCATGTAACCTCCTCACGCTATGTAAAGCCCAGATAAGACCTTGTCTGGAGTATTGCTCTGATGTCTGGGGAGCTGCTGCCCCTACTACCCTGTCTATACTAGATGCCGTCCAGAGAAGTTCAATTCGACTAATTGGCGACCCGGCCTTAACGCGCCACCTCCAGCCGCTTTGTCACAGGCGTGTTGTTGGTGACCTCTCAGTATTCTACCGATATTCCAACAGAATCTGCTCCTCTGAGCTATCCTCTATCGTTCCGCCGCTCACCACTCCTATCAGATGTACCCGTGCGACCGCTGCATCTCATGCTAAGACGGTCGTTCTTCATACATCAAGAACTGAGCGGTACAACCGCACTTTTATTCCCGGGGTATCCAAGGCTTGGAGTTGACTGCCAGAAGATGTATTTATTGGGCCTGCAAGTATTGGCCCATTCAAATCTCGCGTTAACAAACTTCCCCTAACATAACCCTTTCACAGCAGCCGCGGTACTCTGGTATTTAGGCTCTGCCTGCACGGTCTGCTCAGTTATAAAAAAAATGGCAGTAGATAAGATTATTAAAAATATTAGGCGCCAATTCATTTTGAATATCGCAGAGCACGCTTCGTACCATCCTATCGTGTGAATTGAGCTTTATGCTGCTTAGGGTAGACTATCAGAAATAGGTGCAAAACTCGCCTCTCCTATAGTATGAGAATTAAGCTTCGTCTTTGGCCTGGTTTGTACCCCCAACCTTCTTCACATATACGGCCCGGACTCGTATATTATTCTATGCCTTTTTTCGAATTAGACGTGTAATTCCAGAAAGTTTCCTTTTCTGTCACGCAAAGTTTGACGTGATCCTCGGCCACAGTCGCAGCCAAAGTTTCCGAGGTGAACCGAAATATATTATTGAAGAAGCCTAACGGATTCGGGATAAGTAGGTTCGGGTTTGGGGAAGACATATATAATGCAAAGACATAATGGAATATTTCCTCCGTGTCCATCTCAATTATTGCATTATCAGGATATTGGTGTAGGAAAACTTATTTACGAGCAGGAACGGAGAGGGGAGAATAATAAAGGAGGCTGATGTGCTGTAGCTCATTTTTTTTAAATTCAGTGAAGGAAAAAAGTATCATGCTAATGAAAAAGTACATCAAATCAACCAACGTCAACAAGTTTTTTTCGCTGATGACGTGAACACTTAATTCTATGAAACATCACATACATGTTCACCTTATTCGAACATGTTTGCTGCACATTGTGTGAATGACAACGTTAAAGAATCCAGTCCAGTTAACGATGATTGATCTATAGCTTCTTAAACCCATAGTTCATTGAAAAAAACACATAACCTATTATTTTCTTATGCTTGCCTTTCAAGCAACAAGCATCAATGGTAGCAAAACTATTGTTATAATAATATTTAATATTAATAATTGTTGAATCATCCCCAAAAGTGGATTTAATGAATGCCTACATTAGATTGATGGAAAGGATAGCCATTTTTCATGTTTCGCATTGGTAATTCAATGTTTTTTTTTACTGTTCTAATGTTTCCCCCTAAGCATTATAATATACCACTGGCTCATAAATAGCAAATTGCCTTTCCCTTCGGTCGTACGGTATCCTCAATATAATGTACATAGAAAAAGAGTTGAGGCAGTTCAAAATAGGTT
Source organism: Callosobruchus maculatus (assembly GCA_951848785.1). Taxonomy (NCBI): domain Eukaryota; kingdom Metazoa; phylum Arthropoda; class Insecta; order Coleoptera; family Chrysomelidae; genus Callosobruchus; species Callosobruchus maculatus. The sequence goes on from CATOUR010000332.1 coordinate 163,709, forward strand.
CCTAAAAACTCTAGCAACTAAATTCAAACACCCGGTTGATGTTACAGCCGAAAACTTCAAGATCTTACGATCCAGCTGTAAAAGATATATTTCCAATTTATGTTGTATTTTGAAAATTGTCACCTATATAAGCGCTTCTTTTCTACGCTAAGAATGCAAATACAATACTATAGTCGTTGCAAGAACCTTGGAAATAATATAAAATATACAGGGCGAGTCAAGCTCAACGCCTCGGGCTCTTGTGACCAGACGATACCATTTTTTGAAAAATCAATTATGCGAGTGTATGTAGATCGAGTTAAACTACGTTTTCTGAAGATAATGACTTTTATACAGGTTGTCCGATAAAAGCGTGACCTACCAAAGTTATGTTTTTAAATGGCACACCCTGTATATCATTGCATATTTAGATTATTGGGCTAATTTGAGTGTGACTTTATGTGTCACATATGGGACTTAAGTCAAACTGTTTAGGTGCAAATCACAAATTTTGGTATAAGTAGATGTCAGAAAGAAAACTGAATATCGTAGCTACGATAAAACTTAGAGGGCTGTGACTTTACCGTGTCACTAAGCATGAAATGCATCAGCTTACGTTAGACGGTCGAGTTTGAATTACATTTGTACTTGGAGAAATCAGTAGCTCAATTAAGGAAACTTCAATCAGAGATAACTTGATTTGTTTTCAAATGGGAATGCCTAATTTTTTTTATATAATCAAGTGCAAAATTTGACAGTCTTTCTAATGATATGCGATTGTAAATATCAATCTCTAGTAGTTTTGGTTTAATTTCAAATTTTCAATCAAAGCGGTGTTTTTCAATTTTGCTACCTATAAATAAGCAACTTAGCAGGCCATGAAATATAAACAAAGAACTGTTTAGATGGAAGATAGCAACTAACTCAGCAGACAGATATGGACGAATTAGAGTAGAGGGACTAAATTATAAAAATGACATACAACTTACAACAAATTAACTCTAACCATCAATAGCAGATGTCACACATCTAAGGTCAAAAAGCAGCTGGAGTACGACAGAAATGGATATTTCTCACAGCATACCAGCTACTACAATCTACAATATTCGAAAGATTTAAAATTCACAAAACCATTATGAATTTTGAAATGAAAGGAAATCTACGACCGAATGTTGCTGGCAGTTTAATGGCTTCATAATAAAATTTCACATTTAGTGATCTAAAAAAGTAGTAACCGATACCTCTGACTGGAGTTCTACAAATTCTTCAGTACCCATAAGCAGGATCGCCGAAAACGAAGAATGAATTAAAAATCTGCTCCAATTATTAAACATAATTTACTTGGCAGAAAATTAAAATATGATTTGTCTGTATTTCTTTTTTTTGCTAATAGATACCGAAAAATTTAAAGGACTACTTTCAGATAGTCAGAGGTATTGTTACTTTGACTTTGACCATTTTATACCATTAAATGTGAAATTGCGTTCTGAAGATATTAGACTGAAGGCAACAATCGCTGAAATTTTTGCTTTCATTTCAAAGTTATAGGTGACTTTGAAAACTTTTGATCTCTAGTACATTTCAGTAGCTAATAGGCTGTAAAAGTTATCCATTTCTGTCATACTCCAGCTTCTCTTTGACCTTAGACATGTTGCCGCCGTTGTTCCTGATTAGAGTTGATTTGTTGTAAGGAATTTCTATAATCTTGTCCTTTTACTCTAGTTCTTCTGGATATTTTTGCTAAGTTAGTTGTTTTCTTCCATCTGAATACGATTTTGTTTATATTTCATGGTCTGCTAGTTTGTTTATAGGTAAGGGAAATTGAAAAACACCGATTTGATTGAAATCTCAAAATTAAATGAAAACTACAAAAGATTGATATTCACAACCTGATATCGTCAGAAAGCCTATCAAATTGCACATTTGATCATTTAAAAACATTAAGCATTCCCATTTTAAAAAATTAAGTTACCACTGATTGAAGTTTCCTTAATTAATCTACCGATTTTTCCAAGTACAAATGTAATTCAACCCTGACCGCCTAACCTAAGCCGACGAATTCCATGCTGAGTGACAAGGCAAGGTCAGAGCTCTCTAAGTTTTATAATCGCTGCGATATTCGATTTTTTTCTGACATCTATACTTTTACCAAAAATTGTGATTTGCACCGGTTCGCTTAAAGTCCCATGTGTGATATATAAAGTCACACTAAAATTCACGCGGGAATCTAAATATGCAATAATATACAGAATGTTCCATTTAAAAAAACTTTGATATATCACGCTTTTATTAGACACCCTATAAAAGATATTATTTTTAAAATGTATTAAACTAGTAAAGTTGATTTTTCGAAAAGTGATATCGTTTGGTCATAAGGGTCCGAGGCGTTGAGCTTGACTCACCCTGTAGATCATAAATCCGTGGGATTCGTATAACTTTATGAGAACTGTGTTGCGACTAATACATCTTATGAACAGAATACACGAGCTAGAGGATATTTAAGATAGTAAGTAACTTTTATGTTATGTAATTCCTCGTATAGATTAATAGATTCAAACCTTGAATTTGACATATGGGGCAAAGATATGTGACAAGTTTTCAACTAAGCACATTCGCAGAATGAATCGTCTTGCATCCCCGTCCTGTTTAGATGTTGTTCATTATAGACAATGACCCGTTCTAATTCTGGTAATCATGGTTATGTATCGTCTATCTATATGCGCCATTTCTGTAAAACGTGGCTTTGTGGGGAATCTGGTTTGGATGGCTTGATACCATTTCACTTTGGTATTGAATTTATCTTCCCAACCTACTTCAAATTGATATTTAACATAGTGTTTTACTGTACTGATAACATCTAGCGTAGTTGTCTTCATTGTCATAAGAATGTTCAGTATTAAACCTTCTTGTTTTGGTCAATTTATCTGCCTGTTCGTTGACTTGTGGATTGACTTAGTATCCATGCCAGCTGTATACAAATTTGCTTTTGCCTGTGCTTCTGATATTCGTTTTTTGATCTCAAGGCTGTCATATTGAGTATCAGGATTAGTACCTATTCTAATGACCTTTCCCAAAGCGCAAAAAATGATACGCTGACATATTCTCTAAAATACTGGCATTTACTGCTTTTTTAAGGGCTGCAGAGCAAATCCTTAAACTGACTCAACCAAGCCACAGGCCTAAGAAGATACCCTTTCGCCCCATTTATGATGTTTCTTCCAGTAAAGGAATCATAGCTACTTCCCTTAAATATTAGTATGTCATTAGAAAAAACCCTGTATATTTCGACGTATGCTCTAGGGGCGGTCTGCAGTGAGTTAATTTTTTACGACGCTTGTTCTATAAATCCTTCATTTCAGCGATCGAGCAAAAAAACCGTACTCCCCAAGGAGATGCCGCCTTGGTTCTTTTATAGAAGAAAAGATTCTCTCTCAAATATCCAGATCCGATCAATATTGTCGTTGTGCGTTACTCGCTCTATGAGGAAGACTCATCTTTTACTTCAAACGCCGCGCCAATACAAGGAAAAATTGGACGTTTTGTGGTTGTATGCCGGGATTAATATTTAACAAGTTGATGCAGTGATTCTCAACCTGTGGGGCGCCTTCCTAGAAGGAGCGTGATAAATCTAAAGGGAAGACGAGTATATCAAGAATTAAACGCAACGATAAAAAATCAAATAAAATGTCATTGAGGAATTCATTTAACTTACAAAAGAACAAAAAACATTCTAACTTGACAAAAAACTAAACATACGGTTATTATTATTAGTTTGTTGCTCAACAGGCCATGAAGTCCTAGGGCAAAAATGAGTACAGTCTGACCTTATACCGCTAAAATTTATGTAACTTAAAATTGTCTTTGGATGCTTATTTCCATTGTTACATTTCAAAAAATAGCAGAAAAAAATGTGGCGCGGAATTCAGAATGTAGCGATGGCGCTACATATACAAAAAGTATAAAAACTGCACAACTGAAGTGAATGAGGTAGTTACTGCAGGGCATGAATCACAGAAATATTTAAGACTAATAATTAATATGATATAACCCAATACCGAGCTACGTGGAAGAAATTACTGATTACTGTGCAACCATAGACCAGGCCCGCCGCTAGCTGTTTCGTCGCCCGCGTGCAATACCGATTATGCCGCCCTGAAATTACTTAACTACTCTGAGTTTTGTCAAAAAAAAGGTAATTAATCTTTTCTCATTATGGTGGGGAAAAAGAAAAACAACTTAACGAAGATAAGACATATGTATTTCAAAAATGAAGTAGCTACGCATTATTTTTGTTTACTGTAAAACTATATACTTAGGTACTTATATTTCGCTATCTGCAAAAATTTAACTGTTTTTGCCTTTACATTTACGAAATCTTCTATTTTTTTGCATCCAAACTGTCTAAAATTTCATGTTCAATTGAACCTATAGCTAAGTTGCTTAGTTTTTGCTGGTACGTTGTTGATCTTTAATAGTTTGTGATAATTTTTAATTTTGAGAAGGATCTTTCACCAAATGTAACTGTAACCGGCAGTGTAATTAATGTTCTAAGCGCTATTTCTGCGTTCGGAAATGTCGAAATTAAGTCATTGGTAAAAAGATATTGTAATAGGGTTTGTGAGTCATTAAACTAGTTTTCTACAAAATTCAACTTTAATGCAATGATTTCATTAAATAAATCAATACCGTTAATGTTTGATTGACTACTTTTTAAGTTTCAGATTTAATTCTTTACAGTGTTTCGTCAACTCATCATTGGAATAATTAAATAAGTTCTTGGTATTGGTGAAAAAGCTAAATACGTCGGTAAATGTTTGAAATTCGTCGAATCTATACTTTAAAGACGTTATTGTCAGATCTAGGATTCTAAAATAAAACTCTACTCTATATTTGATTTTGGGGTCTACTAAAACCCCCGTGTAGGGGCGGGTTAGAATATCTCCCATCGTATATCCTGCGTGTCGTAAAAGGCGACTAAAAGGAACCGAACTACAGTCGGTATAAGCAGTAACCTCTTCTCAACCAACAGCTTTGGGTGGACGAGTTGAGAGGAGTCAGGACACCTTGTCCTTGGGGTGAGAAATTGTCTCTAAAGGCGGATGAACCAGTAGATATACATCTGGTCAACGGAAACTACTGCACTAGAGATCTTAGATATCCCAAGAGAAACTCGTAAAATGAGTACATTTTACGAGTTCACAACATGTCTGTTAAGACATTGTGATTATGATGATGAAAACCTTATCAGTGTGTTCGTAGTGAAAATGTTTTGTTTTTACTTCCCACGGCGATTTGTGGTGGAAGTATTGTTGTCGCAAAAATTTTCGATTTTGAGATAATACGCTCTTTGGGCGTTGTATGATGTTTGTCTGTCTGTGGGTCTGTCTGTTGGCGTTTTTCTAGTCTCGTAATCTCAATAATCGCTGTATGGATTGTGATGGGTAGATAGTTTGGGGCGGTAGTAGGTAATGCTGCTATAATTTTGAAAACCGGTACATGGGCGGCGTAGTAATTAGCAAAAAACGAAGAATTTCAAATATTCCTGAAACCTCGCTTTTATGCGTTTTAAGGGTTTCTGATCATCTGAAATTGGGGTGATTGGAGGGTGGGGGGTTGTAAAATTTTTTGTACTCTTAAAATAGGCTATCCATTGACCTGTAAAAGAAATACCTAGGGGCATAATTTACTTTTTTAGCTCCATCCGAACATTGCCTTGCCCATTACAGAAACCAAAGGACTTATAATTTTCTGATGTATACATACGAGTATTGCTTTTATCTTTCTGTATTGTGTAAATTTTGACACAGCATTATTACCGTGGCGAGAATGGAATACGCGTATGGTTTTTAGAAATCATGTCAGTTGCGGCGCAGCAATAATAAAAGAACCAAAAATATAAAACTCAAGGTCAACCCTAGTTTTTAGGTAAGTTGGAAGTTACTGATCGCTTCGATTCGTCCAGTTGAAGCTTGCAGAATAAAAACTGTGTTGCCTTTCTTCCTATGGAGAGAGATGAAAGAAACTATTTACGAGAGCTTTTGTGTTGAATGTTTTTTGCGGGCAGGCGGGCGAAAATTTTTTTTCTTGGACGAATTGTATTTATTGGGAGAAAACCTGTTTAGACGTGAGCGACTTTGGAAGCGTCTGCTAACACCGTTTCAAAGTGCTGACTCTTGCTATTTTCTGTGAACTTCAACCCATTTAATAAAATAATGCAAATTGTGGGGCGAACCAAATTATTTGTCAAAGAAAGACAGCATTTGGTATTGCATCTTAGTTTAAACGGATGCCAATATACATGGCGGTGTTAACGTCATTCGGTCGGAGTTTTTTTCCAAACTATGAATGTATGTATTTTCTTAAGGTGGGTATTATGACAATGACCTGAATTAGGTAGAATGTGATGAGTCGCTCGATCTGCCGCCCCCTGGGCGTGCCGCCCTTGTGCGGTGCACGCTTTGCACGCCCGCTTACGGCGGCCCTGCCATAGACGGATACATTTCTTGAATCTCAACAAATCTAGAAGCTTTAGTTCTGAAGGTATTTTGTTATACAACGTGGAAATTGAGCAGGTGGAAGATTCTTCATACAGTACTGATTTACGTACGGTATAGATAGCAATATCTTAACTCTACAGTTACTGCTGTGTGCTTTTTTCTAAACTCAATTTTGTCGAATAAGTACCCGGTTCTTTCTGTAACATTATCAAACGAAATAATGTTAACATGTTGAGTGAGAATTTATTTTTCATGTTTAGCCAGTTCATCTTTTGGAAAACGTGAGAAATGTGTTCAAATTTTCGTATGCCAAATATGAGCCTCAAGCATGAGTTTTGTGCTTTTTAAATATCATTCTGATCTGCTGTATCAGGTGACGCCTGAGTAAAATGTGATAGCACTAACGAATTAGACAGTTGGGCTTTAAGTTAAATGCTAGGAAAATTCCTAATCGGATATAGCTGCCTGAAGTTGTTGTAAGCTTTTTATATACAGTGCGATACATGTGTCTTGTACCTTTGAAATCAATAATCACTCCCAAATGTGTTCGTCTACGGCTTCAAATGTTGTACCATTCATTTTAATTTAGATTTTTTTCTAGGACCACCGGATACTGGTTTCTTGGAGAAAAAACTAGAACTTTCGTCTTCGCCGGATTTAGAATTAATTCATATTTATTTGACTCTTTGTACAACCGATCAAGATCCTGACTGATGTTATTTTACCGCACTATCAATATGACGATTGTCAAATGAAGCGTACACTTGCCTGCATATTTTAGATGAGAAAATCTTGGAGTTGTGGCCAAAATTTTGAAAAAAAGAGACTGGGTCACAGCATAAAGGAGATTCTGGTGTTAACAGCCAAGCTTTCGGCAACGCTTATTCAGGGCTTTCTACATAGTTAGAAGAAAAAAAAGAAATTTAGTTTCAAAATATATAGTAAATTTTTAAAAGGTATACTCACAACGTTGAGGTTTGCCAATTTAAAAAACAGCAATTGCATTGAGTGCAACGACTTCTTAATGCAGCTACAATAATCGTCACAATTTTTCCAAAAATTTTAAACTATGCTCTCATGGCGTCTTCCACTAACAGGTCAGGAAACGGTAAATTACAAACACACAGAAACGACCTTTAAATGTTAAAATTTAAACCCGAAGGTATTGTGAAATCTGTGGTTTGAAAACACACATTTTTTGATCTAGATTTGTTTAAATAAAGACCTTCTTGGTCTAACAGGTGATAAAATAGCCGTTACTTTGTGAAATGTGGAGACAGCATACGCATGAATGTTTGAAAACTGTACTTCATTGCCAATTCCTGAAGTCTAAGCCGATTATAATATGAAGATACTAGTTTTCAAGTGATAGGCTATAGGGTTACAGGGGTATCAAGGAATCTACATTCACAGGCTTCATGAGTAATGTTTGGATAAATCTGAAAATTATAGAGATATCATCAAAGTACATTGTTTTCGGAGCCATGGGCAGTTCTCGAATGATACAAATTCTGAAGTTCCCTATCTATCAACATCTGAATTGTACCTATTTCAAAGGAAAAAGGAAGGAACCAAGAAAGACCAAGTTTCGATGGTTTGCATTAATCTTCGTTTTTTGCAAATCGCATTGCCGTTAAAGCACGAGTTATCAAATATGTAGCAGCACTATTATTCTAGAACATATCATTTTCGAATTTCGTCCAAATCAGTGAAGAGCTTACTGAGATTACATGGGTAGAGGGATGGTAACAAACAGGGATTCAAACAGCTGTGCTGCGAGGAAAAATCTAATTAATGTTATCCAAACCTACGATTGGGCAGTAACTTATTCCATGTTTATTACTGGTTTGTTTCTGGATCCCAAGTGAAATGCAGTATTGCTCGTCTTGCATATAAAAGGATATTCTCAAATTAAGGGTTCTGATAATCTTGTGAATACTATATATACTAGCGACAAGAACATCTCCTGTTGTCACTCTAAAAAAATTTTCTTTATGAGGAAGTTATGGTTAATTTGAACCAAGAAAAATATATTTTTGATTTCAATATTCTAAAGAAATACATTGACTAAGAATGTAGTCTTCCTCATAACTAAAATTTCATTCGACCAAGTATTCGATGAAGTTTTTGTGAGGATATCATATTTTCCAACTAATCTCCTATTAACTCGATCCAGAATACAAACAGCTTGAGAATTGTGAAGTAGTTCTAATGAAAATATAACAATCTTGACTCATGCTTCATGCATATTGACCGATGGCCACAGGCCTCATAGTCATTTGTTAATCCATAACTCTCATGAAACAACTGTTGTTGAGTTGGGGTTGTAGGGATCTCGTACTGGTTTTCGTATGTAAGTATCAAGTATGTGATATGCGGCATATTTATGTAAGTAGTTGTGAATGGAATATAAACCATGGTAGACCGGTGTACGCAGAATATTTTTCTAATTCAAAAGCACCGGTAGATATTTTTTATATTATGTGGTAATCGGTAGTGTTAAACTTGAAGTTTGAAAAATACTATGGAACGTAAAATTGCCGAATGCTTATACAGATATCCTTAGACGCTTTTTTCAAAAAGACCAATAGCTTGAGCTATTTGCGCTAGTATTATGAAATGCTTCAGTCAGTAGGTAGTACTCTTATACTTGATATATTTATTCTTTTATGTTCAAGATTATCATACACTTAATTTAAGATTGCAATAGTCCTACTTTTGTGACTTTACCAGTTTTGAATTGAAAATATTTACTTTTGATCCTTGTCTGATTAAAAATGCCACATTCTTGGTTTAAGATAGTCACATACTTTTTCCAATTGCACTTGCACTTTTTGCATTTGCGCATGAATTTTTTCCATTTGCACATTTATTTTTTCCATCTGCTCGTGCATTTTTGTCATCTGCACGCGCATTTTTTTCATTTGCACGTGCATTTTTTCCACTTAGGCGTGCATGTATTCCACTTGCACGTGCATTTTTTCCATTTCCACGTGCATTTTCTAAATTTGCAATAATATACAGGATATTCCATTTAAAAAAACATAACTTTGATATGTCATGCTTTTATTAGGAGTCATTACTTTTAAAATGTAGTCCAGCTGGACTTACAAACACTCGTATAGTTAATTTTCCGAAAAGTGGTGTCGTTTGGTCACAAACGTCCGAGGCGTTGAGCTTGACTCATCCTGTATATATTTATTTAACTAATGTAGATTTATTGTTTGTGCGTTTTGGCAAGTAGTAAATAAAAATGAGAAATGAGTATCTAACGTTATCAATCAAATCGTTACCGCTAGCTTATTTCTTCTTTTTTTAGTGCAATTAAGTTTAGTTGGTAGTTTAAAACCAACGTATTACTCGAAACTTCGCACTAAGAAGAGTAAGAAGTTTTTGTTTTCATTCTGACCTTATCCCAAAAATGTCACAACCCAAGTTTATCATAGCAGATCAAAGTCGTTACACAAATGTAAATTCAAATTCAGTTGTAATGTTTCATCCGACAGTTTGAGTTTACAATAAATTGACGGTTTAGAAATGCATTTTGATCCTTTTGAAACTACTGCTGGAAATGGTATAGCTTCTCACGCAAGGGAGTACTCCGTTTAAAATAAAATTCGCAACATTTCTGCTACTAAAATTTCCTAAACAGTCCTCCTATTTGCACGCTGTCAAACAAATAATATTTTGCGTCACCGCTCTTTCATTTTAATGCACCCCGGTCAATATCGCCTGCTTCCAGAAAATTACACCAGTTTTCCCCCAGCTTTCATTACAAGGCCCACTCCAATCGAAATCCCAGTTCGACGCGAGCGGGGAGCAAGCATGATTGCAAAAAATCTTAATAAGCCCCTCGACTGGACTGGGTCCATCCGAAAAACACTGCGTCGGCTATTCAGTCAGTCAGGACAATGGCTTCCTCTCTGTGTAGCCCGCAAAAAAGTATGATTCCGAAATCCATGATCAGTGACTGTAAGCCCTCAATGAGCTTTCAGCGTAATGCTCATTCGCGATGGAGTAAATGCCCAACAGAGAATGGCCGAGTACTAGATTTAACCGTCTGCATTCCAACCTGTCCGAAAATGAACTAGTGAGCATAACTACTTGTATAACATCGCTCCATATTGAATTCATCCGCATATCAACTTCGAATTTCTTTTACTTTCCACACCCCTAGGTGAGAGGAGTACATAATTATTGTGATCGCGAAAATTTTCGATTTCAAAATAATACGCTTTTTGAGCGTTATATGATACCTACATAACGAAAATCCATGTCACTCATTTCCGTTCAGCTGTCTATCTGTTGGTCGGTCTGTCTGTCTGTCTGCTTGTCTGTCGCTCGGTCTGTCGGTCTGTTGGCGTTCTTCTAGCCTCGTAATCTCGGCAACCGCTGCATGGATCTCGGTGGAATTTGGGCAGCAATATGCTGTGGAGTCGTAGTAGGTAATGCTGCTATAATTTTGAAAATCGGTGCATGGGCGACAAATTAGCAAAAAAACTAAAATTCAAATATTTCCAAAACTTCGTTTTTAGGCATTTTAGGTGTTCCTGATCATTTCTACTTTTTTGGGTGGAGGTGAAATTTGGAGTTGTTAGGGGGTGGGGGATTGCAAAATTGAAAAAATTGTTGTATACGTAATAGACTGTCCACTGACTTGTGAAGGAAGACCTAGCGACATAAATAACTTCCATCCGAACATTGCCTTGCCTATTACAGAAACCAAAGGACTACACTTTTTTCTGATGTAAACATAAGAGTATTGCTTTAGATCGTCGTGTGTTGTGAAATGAGGGAACTATTGAATTGATTTTAATGAAATTTTGACATAGTGTTACTACCGTGGCGAGAATGGGAAGCGCGTATGTGTCTTATAGATCATGCCGGTGATGACCCAGAAATAATTAAAAAAATTAAAAATATAGAAACAGCTCAAACTTCGTTTTTAAATGTTTTAAAGGTACCTGATCATTTTCTACTTTTTTTGGTGGGGATGAAATTTGGGTGGTTGAGGCGTGGGGAGGTGAAACTGGTTTAACTAAAAATTTTGTTGTATTTATAATAGGCTGTCCACCGACCTGTGTGAAGGAAGGCCTAACGACATAAATCACCTTTTTACTTCCCACACCGATAGTTGAGGGGAGTGTTGTGATCGCGGAAATTTTCGATTCTGAGAAAGTCCACGTCACTCAGGTCCGTCGGGCTGTCTATCGGTCTGTCAGTCTGTGTGAGTTAATCTGGCCTCGTAATCTCAGTAACCGCTACATGAATTGTGATAAAATTTGGGTACCGGTATGCCATGGGATCCTAGTAGGTAACGCTGCTATAATTTTAAAAATCGATGCACTAGCGACAAAGTAATTAGAAATAAACGAAAAAATTTAAAGATTTCTCAAACTTCGTTTTTAGGTGTTTCAGGATTTCCCGATGATTTTCTACTTTTTTTGGTGTGGGCGAAATTGGAGTGGTTGGGGGATGCAGAATTGTAAAACTCAAAAATATGTTGTAGTCATATTAGGCTCTCCACCTGTAAAAGGGAGTTCTAGTGGCATAATGCCCCTTTTTAGGTCCATCCGAACATTGCCTTGCCTACTACAGAAACCAAGGGCCTTACAATTTTCTGATATAGGTATACATACGAATATTGCTTTGGATCGTTCTATGTTGAGTAACGTGGAAAATATGGAATTGATTTTAACGAAACTTTGCCACAGTAGGTATTATTATCGTGCCAAAGATGAAAAACACGTATGGTTGTTAGAAATCGTGTCCGTCGTGGCACAGCAACAATAAAAAGAACTAGTAATATAAAAACAGCTCAAACTTTGTTTTTAGGCAATTTGGAGGTTCATGATAGTTTCATTTTATCCAGTTAAGTTCGCAGAATAAAAACTGTGTTTTTTAAAAGCAGGCGTGCGATGATTTGGGAATGTCAGACTATAGCGTCGTGCAATGGAAAAATAATAGAATGATATCAGCGCTATGTGTGGGAAGTACTTAGTTAATCAACTTGATTCCATTTTTTGTCTTTTGCTGAGTAGGGACAGACAGCATTGCGCCTTAAAGAGAAACCACTCGTGTTGATTTCACAGTCTTTGATCCACTGTTTAGAAAGCTTTTTTCTATTTGACTTCACATCACTCTACTAATGTAGTTCCTGTACTAAAAAACCACAAAGCCCGAGCACATAATGCCCTCTTAATGCGACTCTGTAACCTAACGTACTTTGCTCTCATACTCGAGAAACTATTCTCGCCTTCGGCTCTTTGCGATGTATCGACCATTGACGCCACGTCCCGAGTCCCGACGTGTCGGCCTATTTTTGTCACCACTTCCTCTGAACTTTCTTTCCAGCACCTACTCTAATGCTCTATAAAACTACCTCTTCTCTTTAAAAAAAGTAGCGGTAGATTTCTTTGCACTTGAACTGCGAACTGTGGATAATGACAGGGCTCGCTCTCAAGTATCCGACAAATATAAAGCATGCAGCGAGAAAATGTTATAAATTATGGGGTTGTTCTGATAGCTGCAGCACTGACAGTGTATCTTGAGTAAAGATCCGTTTTAGCTAAAAAAATTGACTTGCAAAGCTTATTCACTCAGTATTTCTACTTTCAGATTATCAGAACATTTTGAAGATTCTTGAGCTTTGCATATTTTTTAAAGTTTTAAAATTTTCAGATGGTCCTCGCCTTCTTTAGAGGCGTCTCGCTTTCAATTTCATTGTATTGATAGTTCATTTGTCTCGGGTGTGAAATTATAGACCCATCATGTTCCATCCATTCTTATGGAACGGCGTAAAAATTCTGGTTTGTTGCTGTGAAACTTCACTAATTGTTCAATCAAAACATCCTCACGACAGTGCTTTGCGTATAGTGTGTTTATTAATAGAAAAAAAATCTAATAAATCTTGAATATAATTTTCATAAACTCATCTAATACATACAATGCATTACGGGATAAACAAGATATTACATATAAACACTACCTTTCAGGAATATTTGAACTCAGTTATTGGATTACAACCTTTCACAGAAGCAGGAGGTGAGATATAGCTAATTAAACCCTTGTAAAAAATGCAATTCATAGTGCTTGTCATGTTTACACGCAAAACGGTGAGATTATTTCTATATCGACTGCTATACAGATGAATCTCGTGTACACAAGTGACATTCGACTCAGGACGAATCCTCAAAAAATTAATCGCACTTAGATTTGGGAATGTGAAGCCGATATCAAAAGAAATTACTCTGAAATTCGCATTTGTTACAGAGAAATTAACGCTTGAAGTTTGGTTGTAAAGATAACTGAAACGCGTGTGACCCTCTTTTACTTTCGGGAATTCCTTGCAAAAACGATGAAGGTCGGATTACGCTAACGGGTGTTTTAAATGTTTACAGCACATATCATGTGTTGTATTGCTTCTAGGGTATGAATATGATAAAGGGGCCACTCGTTAATCATTTCGCGATCTAATTAAGGGAATTTCAACTTTTTTGCTATCAAGAATAAATATCTAATTTAATCATATTATATCATAAGTCGTTGCCCTTAAAGTTTTCGGGATTCATCCCTGGGACACGGTGTATAGTGGTCAAAAGCCTAGCAGTATTTCATAAATGAACATGATCGATAAGTAAAAGAATGAAGTAAATAGATTGACTCAGTACTTCCCACATATTACAGTGATGCCAATTTATTACATTTCTATACAATGAAGCTATTTTCTCAGATCTTCTTGCAACCAAATCATCGCCCGCCCGCCCGCAACAAAAGTGGTGTTTCTTTCACAGGCCTAACTTCACCTCCATACAAAAAATTAGAAAACGATCAGGAACCCCTTAAACGCCTAAAAACTAATAATATATTTTTCACAACAGCACATATCGGTTGTAGGTAGCAGTGTGTTCCTAAATACCGTAATGTTTTTAAACCAAATACGTGAGTTTAGGCAGTAATTTCCCATTTGCGTTCTGCATCCTCATGCCGTTGACTAGATGGTATCTACTGGTTTATCCGCCTTTGGGGGCAATTTCTCACCCCAAGGACAAGAAGGTGTCCTGACTCTTCTCAACTCGTCCACCCCAAGCTGTTGGTTGAGAAGAGGTTGCTGCTTATACCGACAGTAGTTCAGTACCTTTTAGTCGCCTTTTACGACACGCAGGATATACGATGGGAGATATTCTAACCCGCCCCCACACGGGGATGAGTTTAGGCAGCTGCGGATAATAAAGAAATGAGAGAGAAACAAATATGTTACACGACTTTTTGATATAATTCTTCGTCTTAATCCACGATGAAGTTTTAATTTTAGGAAAATCAGAAACCAACCCCTAACCTTGGCGCACTATAGGACGGAAACTATTGGTCGCACACGAAAAATATGCAGATCAAAATTATGCAGAATTTTTACTTCCCAAACCGATAGGTGAGAGGAGTACTGTGATCGCGAAAATTTTCGATTTTGAGATAATACGTTTTTTGGGCGTTTTATGATGTCTACATAACGAAAATCCACGTCACTCATTGCCGTCGGTCTGTCTGTCTGTCGGGCAGTCTGTACGAGTTTTTCTGTCCTCGTAATCTCAGTAACCGCTGCATGGATTGTGATGAAATTTGTGCATCAATATGATGTGTGGTCCTGCTATAATTTTGAAAATTGGTGCATGGGCGGCGGAGTAATTAGCAAAAAACAAAAAATTTCAAATGCTCCTCAAACTTCGTTTTTAGGCGTTTTAGGTGTTCCTGATCATTTTCTACTTTTTTTGGGTGGGGTGAAATTTGGGGTGATTGGGAGGTGGAGAGTTGTAAAATTGAAAAATTTGTTGCATTTATAATATACTATCCACTGACCTGTGAAGGAAGACCTAGCGACATAAATAACTTTTTAGGTACACCCGAACATTTGCCTATTGAAGAAAGCAAAGGACGTTTTTTGATGTAAACATACGAGTATTGCTTCAGATCGTTCTGTATTGTGCAACGAGGAAACTGTTGAATTGATTACAATGAAACTCTGATACAGTATTACTACCGTGGCGAGGATAGAAAATGCGTATGGTTTTTACAAATCATGCCAGTGGCGGCGCAGAAATAATAAAAAAAACTAAAAATATGAAAACAGATCACACTTCGTTTTTAAGCGTTTTAGAGGTTCTTGATCATTTTCTACGTTTTTCGGGTGGGGGTGAAATTGGGGTGGTTTGGGAGTGGGGGCTTCAAAAACTGAAAAGTTTGTTGTATTCATAATAGGCTGTCCACTGACATGTGCAGGAAGACCTAGCGACATAATCACCTTTTTAGGCCCATCCGAACATTGTTTTACCTATTACCGAAACTAAGGGAATTTTCTGTGTATATTCGAGTATTTATTGCTTTAGATCGGTTTGTATTTTATAACGTGGAAACTATTAAATTGATTCTAATGAAATGTTGCCACAGTTTATTACCGTGGTGAGGCTAAAACGGGTATGGCTGTAGCAACGTAGCAATAATAAAAAAACTAAAAATATGAAAACACCTCAAACTTCGTTTTTAGATACGTATTTTAAGGGTTCCTTATCATTTTCTACCTTTTTGGCTGAAGGGTGAAATTGAGGGGTGGGAAGATTCAAAACTGAAAGAATTGTTGTATTGACAATAGAGTACAAGGGGATCTCAGACTATAGCTTCATGTGAAAATATGAAAATAATAAACTGGTATATCACCGTAATTTGTGGGAATTACTGAGTTAATCAACTTGAATTCATTTTTTTCCATAAATCATTTGAAGCTCTTTTGGATATCACTTACCAAAACGACGCTATTTTTCGAAGATCCTCGCGAAGTAGAGTTTTCACCTCACCAACACTCGAGCGGCAACCCCCCGAGGTCGCAAACTTAGGTGTAGGTTCAGGGGACCAATCCCACAAAATTTAATTTCTTTCCGACCTTTTGCTGTCAAAAAACGCCTACCGCCCGAACTACAGCAAATTTAAATGAAAATGGTGTAAGATGACGAATGGCAAAGTTCTGCCGTACACCACAGGTGACGTACGTCTGTTCTACCACTTGACCTCAGTCATAAAAGTCCAAAAAATACATATTATCCAAAATTCTAACTTTTTCACGATAACTATTGAAATGAAGAGACTCGGTGGCTTGGAGGGGTCTATCGCCAATATTAAATCGGTATTCAAATCAAAGGCCCTGACATTAATGGCATGGGGATATTTTTAGATGGAAACATGTAAAAGATCGTCTAAAATTCGTCACAGAAGCCCAGTCATGCTCGTCTTAGCGTGTTTCCACCGACGTGTTTCCATCCGGCGGTCATAGCACGGCTGAAAAATAAAAGAATCAGCACCAAAACCACAACATCCTTTGCACCTGTTCCTCACTACGCGCATCCAACAAATCCAGGCCACCGAACTAACAATCAGCTAGATTGATGCTCACATTATAGGCACAATCAGTACATACAACTGTTTAAAGTATCCTGCTAGCTGTATGATAAAATTCGTACAGTAAAAAAATGTTCAGTTTTACACCCCCCCCCCCCCCCCTTAATCATCCCAATTTCACTCCCACCCCAAAAAAAAAGTAGAAAATGATCAGGAACCCCTAAAACGCCTAAAAACGAAGTTTGAGCTGTTTTCATATTTTTAGTTTTTTTAATATTGCTGCGCCGCCACTGAGACGATTTCTAAAAATCAGACGCGTTTTCCATCCTTGCCAAAGTAGTAATACTGTGCCGAAATTTTATTAACGTCAATTCAGTAATTTCCACATTATAAAATACAGAACGATCTAAAGCAATACTCGTATGTATACATCGGAAAATTCTCTAAGTCCCTTGGTTCCTGTAATACATAAGGCAATGTTCGGATGGACTTAAAAAAGTGTATTATACCGCTAGGACTTTCTCTCTCATGTCAGTGGACAGCCTGTTATAATTACAACAAATTTTTCAACTTTACAGCCCCCCACACCCCAACCACCCCAATTTCACCCCCACCCAAAAAAAGTAGAAAAAGATCAGGAACGCCTAAAACGCGTAAAAACCAAGTTTGAGGCATATTTGAAATTTTTCGTTTTTTGCTAATTACGCCGCTGCCTATGCACCGATTTTCAAAATTGTCAACATTATCTGCTACGACCCTACAACATATCGCTGCCCAAATTTCATCAAAATCTATGCAGCGGTTACTGAGATTACGAGGGTAGAAAAAAGCGACAGACAGACAGACCGACAGACAGACAGACAGACAGACAGACAGACAGACAGACAGACCGACAGACAGACCGACAGAAATGAGTGACGTGGATTTTCGTTATGTAGACATCATAAAACGCCCAAAAAGTATATTATCTCAAAATCGAAAATTTTCGCGATCACAATACTCCCCTCACCTATCGGTGTGGGAAGTAAAACATAAATTTCGGAAACAAACTGCGTGAATTATTTTTCATAACTGATGCTCCAGTCGTGGATTATGAACAACGCCTACTAGATGCAGAGATACTGATTAATAATTGGAAAGGCATTTGATCAAATAAACCTATAATTACTACAAAGGTGGCTATGAGATCTCAAACGATGATCCAAACGGCGGCGGCGCACAGTATTTGTATCAGTGACAGAAGTGAGGTTAAGTTGTCAATAATTCGAAATTATTATATATTTGAATCGTACTAATAATTGCTTCGATCTCAGATAAAGTATAGTATTCAATTTGCGGTAATGGTAATAACTCACACGTTGATGCAAACTTCGACTGCATGAGCTATTACTGTCATTACCCCTCGTTAAACAATATACTATTATTTTACTTTAGTTCTGTGCAGCCAAATTCAAAATGTATATGGAAATTTTTTTTGTCTATACTATTACTGTTTTTGGAATACGAATTAAAAGCACTCAATTTTTTTATGTGCTTCAGGATATGGCAGTTTAAAACTGTCTGTTTTATTTTAGTTTTGTTCTCAGTATGTTTGATGAACTGTTGGTTCTAGAGCTGTTCGGCCGGCGTGGACCCGCTCTGTCGCCTTGGCGTCGGCGCGCTTGTGGTCGGCATCCTCAGAAGGCCGAGATGCAGTCAGGTGACATCAGCTTCTGAGGATGCCGACCATTCGTGTTGGCGAAACGTCAAGCAGCGAAGCGCGCCGATGCCAATGCGGCAGAGCATGTCGATGCCGGCCGAACAGCCCTAGAACCAACAGTTCATCTGACCATGGACGCGAAAGTCTTACACAATACCTCAGTATGTTTACTGTACTCTCTCGAAGATTACGATCTCCAAACATACACCGTTTTGTTGATTTTCTTGTATAAATTTTCCAGCATTATTTTCAAAAGTATAAGATTACATTTCTAAAGCGTCAATTGTAAATTTAAAATGTCAAATGTAACTTACAACTGACAGTTTGGATTTCAATTTACGCTTTGGAAATGTAATTTAATCCTTTTGGAACTATTCCTGGACAAGGTATAGAAATCATTCTCACCTCAACTATAACTGTATATGGAGAAACATTAATAAATTAGAAAAAATATTTTGACCACAAAAAAAGATTTATAATGGAAATCGATTGAATGAATTTATCTGAAAAGCAGCTGTTGTCAATTGGAAAAGCATCAAACCTGAATGAAGGAAATCACTACATTACCTTCAAAATTTACCGTAATTCTAAGACGGATAGGATCTGTTAAAACTATTGCAAAAAATTTCTTCATTCGATAATACTGCGCATTACATCAGTTAACGGTGACTATGAATATATGACATCAGGGCATTAATATTACAAACGATGACAATTTTTATAACCCTAGAAAATAATCCATCAATATGGCACATTTTGGTACATCGAACTCTTCCATTGTCTCAAAAATTCAAATCAGAAGGTTTAGACCTTAGGGATCTAGAGTATAACGCTCGAACTTGAGAATCAAAGAAAGTACTTATTCCCGTGTTAGCGAAGAGGCGTGGCTACCTGTTCCGTTTTACCAGTATGTGTGCCTAAAAGGAGGGGAGATAAGTCCAAAGGTCCAAAGGTTAAGTCCAAAGGTCGCCATAAAAATGCATTTCGCATGGAGAAGCTCCTGACGTTACCTTTAAACTCACAGTAATGATTCAAAAAGCAAATTGAAGAATAAAGCTTGCGCTAGGGTCACACAGTGGCCTTGTTTTGATATCGTGTTTGTTAAATTACAGACCTTTTGAAGAATGTATGATTTTGCATTGTGAGTTTTTTGCACACCAAGAAACTTATTTGAAAAAATCGGTCTGTTTGCCCTTCACTAAGGCCTTAACTGTCATCTTCTAAAATTTCATGTATATAGCTTGAAAAACAAGTGAGTTCTGTTGTACATAGGAATCCGTGTTTTGAATGGCAAATACTGAGGTATAAATTTGCGCTAGGCCCCTTAAGTGTCTATTTAGCAGCTAAATATTAATTATACGAGATTCGTCATAAAGTAATGTATTCCATACGTTTTCGTCATGATCATTAAGACTCCGCATGGCAATTATAGTTTTCCTGTGATCATTACCATTTCCTTACGTTATTCAAAATGTTCATATGCCTATCCGACACGATCCCTTCTCGAACCCCTTATCCACCGTTTCAACACGTAGATTCTACTTCCAGCTCCAAGTTCTGTGATCCTGATTGATGTCTAAGCTCAACGGTAGCGCTTATTTTAGCACCCATCAATGTGATTTACGGAACCAAAATTATAAGCCTGCTGGCATGTAAAGGTTCAAAATTGGCCATATAGGCTGCTTATTTATAGTAGAGTTTAATTATTATGATGAAAGGCCTCGTGAGCGTAGAGGATAATGCAACATCACTGTTTCTATTACACTACATGCAGGAAGAATAAAAATGTCAGAGACTCAGGTGCTCTGTAAAAGATAGATTGTAATAGGTTTGCGATGACGACATTGTTTAACTCAATATCTCGAGCAACTAAGGTTACACAAACGCGAAAAAGGCTAAAATAGGTCGGAGCCTATAAAAACTCGGGACAGTTAGGACAGTAGTTTGATTGATGTACTAAGCAGGATTGATTATTAGGTGAATTCTTAGGGCTGTGTTTCCTAGCTTTCTTCAGGGAAAAGTTACGTACGTTGCAAACAATTAAAATAAACAATGAACAAGTAAGATAATTTAAAATATGTTTAAAACATTATTTGGGGCAACGTTCTTTACGTCATCTGTCCGATTAGATGGCATATTAAAAAAACCTCAGAGTAACAACTGAACATAGAGGTAGTAAACAAACCACTTCAGCATGGCGTGCTCAAAGCCATCATCTTTTGACACTTCAGCCTCCAAACATTGCCAACTAACCTGAAAATTCTTCCAGTGCAACCCTTGTTACAAATACTGCTCTGCACTGTTATCTCGAAAAATTGTTAAACTACACTCGAATATAGCACAGCAAGTCCGTAAAGCTTCACTACAGTTACCAACAAATAGCGAATTCGAATTTACTGACCAAGCATAAAAGACGCACAAACAAAACAAACGTTTGACAGTCGGAGTTTACCGTAAACAAATCGCAGGAAAATTACATAGGCGTTGCCAGCTCCTCAAAATCTATGTAAGACAGAACTTGAAGAAACGTGCAGTAACGCAGTAGAGGTCAACATATCTATTGATTTTGCTGTAATCATTCCTGAAACATCAAAATACCGTCTTTTTTAACGTAGAATGGAATATTTCGGGATACTATACGATTAAGACGATAGTGAACAATTATGATTGCCGTATCTGGCGGTCAATATGACAACGTAAGAAAAGATGTTGGCCTATTAGAATTAGTTGTTTACTACCTCTATGTTCAGTTGTTACTCTGAGAAAAAAACAAAACACCTGATGACAGGTGTCACTCCAATTTTGCCTGAAAATCATGTCGGTTGGCAACCATATCTCAAGTAGAAATCGAACTCTTTTTCTATCCTTGCTAGTAACGCTATGATTAAGGAAAAAACAACATTTACTGTTTATATTACTTAAGTGCTCATGATTTTCGTTTTGGCCAAAAAGAAATCAGGATATTGCCTGTCCTAACTACACTGACATCAGGAGAGTGAACTTCTGCTGTCGACCTAAATGAATCAAGACAGTTTGCCAACCCTACACTTAGCTTATAAGATTATACGAAAGCGCTGTTGGTACAATCTATCTCCATAAAAGTTACCTAGCAACCGGTAGCTCAGCAGGTTTGCTAGAGATCAACCCAGGTGTTAAGAGATGGGGGTGCCAAGATCAGTTGCGGTTAAGACATGAGATACGATAATATTTCAGGTGATCAACACAATAATTCATTTTGATAATCAGCACATTTTTTATTAACTTTCATAGTAGTGAATCAACCTTCAATACGAGTAATGGTTGAATAAAAAACTTTTGTATATAAAAGTTTTTTGTATTTCAGGAAACAAATGAGTAACGGAAAATAAACGATTATTTTTAAATAGCAATTTAGGGTCGTATTCATAGGCGATACTTAAGGGTCCCTCAGTACTTGATGGTCCCTTAAGTAAGGTTTTGTGTTTCGACAGCTACTTGAAGGTACCTTTCGTGACGCTCCTTTGGGTAATACTCAAGTAAGTAAATGTCAACATGACATTGCAGTCACTGAAAGTAGTGTGTATCATATACGCGAACATGCCAGCCGATGTTAAAAATGAATTCCCAAAACTGGTGAACCGTTACAAGCTGACACATAACTAAAGTGGAAGCTTTTTGGGGAAATCGAATACCTTATCTGTTTACCTACGTTACCAAAGTACTAATTAAGAGAGTCTTTATTGCCGAGTTTAGTGCTCGCGAAGAAGTCGTAAACGATCTGAAGACGTTAAAATTTGTCGAGATCTAATAAAATCCCTCCTCCTGCTCCGACAGATCGAATCGGCTGTAATAAAGTTCCCCTCGTTTTCTGATATGCCAGTTCTGGGTTCAAGCAGCCTCTGAGTTATAGCGTTTATTTGGTCATAACGACGACGATAATGTATCTTCCTAATCGTATATGCTTCTATGATTTACTTAAACATGATTAGATGCCAGGCCGTATGTGAGGGCTTCGAACATATGTACATAGAACAAGAAGCTTCGCCCTTAATGCTGCTTTTCTCGCTCGTTGTCTAATTTCTTTTCTCCACAGATATTGGCAAATTTCAGCTCCCACAAACATGAAAATACATTCTCATACCATATAAAGAATATGTGCTTTTGTTGAAGTATACGATATCTTAATATATGCACAAAGCATTAATAATCCTAAACCAAGAATGTAATACTTTTGAGCATATAGACACATAAAAAGAAATTCCCAATTCAAGAATTCTGATAATGTTATAAAGATATACTTGCGATAAGGACATCATTTTTTTTCTCGCTCTAAGAAAATTAACTTGCTGAGGAAATTCTGGTCAATTTAAACTAAGAAAAATATATTTCCAATATCAATACTCCAAAGAAATATACTGCCACCAAGAATATAATTTTTTTGACAACTTAAATTTCTGTGCACACAGAAATTCATAACGTTTTATTAAGCACATAATACAGCGATCAGTGTGTGTCGGTTTCTTATACAACAGCATTAAGGTCAGCAAAGGACAAAAAGGGATCCGTGGACAGCACCAGGGGTTTCTCGTGTACCATGTACTTGTGAAAGTACTCGGAAAAACAAGGAGATCGGTACAATTTGAAGGCAAACCGCTACTCAGAAAAGCAAATAACAAGATCTATTCCAGCTGGTAGAGTAGAAAAGCAACCACAACTAGTAGCAAAAGTTTTCCTCTCTTATGTTGCCCGGGTCACAGACGAATTGAGAAGTTACTGCAGAAGGCAAATATCAGGACGATATACAAACCAACTGGGAAAATAATAACTTACACTTAAGATAGGCAAAGGATAAAAGGGATCCGTGGGCAGCCTCACGGATTTATCGGATACTATTTATATACTTCTGGAAGTGATTATAGGCAAGCCTAAGTCGTTTGCCGACTTTGTTAGGAAACAAAATTAGCTATAGCTGGGAAGCGGCAAAAGATATATTAAAGCGAAGTGTACTCTTTAAACTGAATTCCAAGCTTTCGGAGAACTATGCCTCCATCATCAGGGCTGAAATATTGAATTAACATAAGTAACAGGTAAGCAAAAAATGGAGTTTATACTTACAAAGTTTGTTGAGATTGTTGCTTAGGTTAGAAAATACGTAATGGAACATATTGGTTAGACTCGCACAAAAATTCTTTAAAAATATTATGATATTTAATAATATCCTCGTCAATTAGTTCATCACACACGACATTTAGGTTAAAAAATCGATAGATTGATAAAATAGAATCAGATATCTGTTACGTTCGAGGACTGGTACCACAATGAAGAGTTTTCCAACCCAGACAGGAAGCGAGGTTATGAAGTACCTGGAGTGGGGAATGTCAATCAAATGTCATTTCAGAAGTATCAACAGGTGTCGATGTTTCTTTCATAGTCCAGGAAACATAATACATTATATGTGGTTGGTATTATGTTTCCTGGACTATGAAAGAAACATCGACACCTGTTTCGAATTATAATTGATACTTCTGAAATGACATTTGATTGACATTCTCCACTCCAGGTACTTCATAACCTCGCTTCCTGTCTGGGTTGGAAAACTCTTCATTGTGGTATCAGTCCTCGAACGTAACAGATATCTGATTCTATTTTATCAATCTATCGATTTTTTAACCTAAATGTCGTGTGTGATGAACTAATTGACGAGGATATTATTAAATATCATAATATTTTTAAAGAATTTTTGTGCGAGTCTAACCAATATGCTCCATTACGTATTTTCTAACCTAAGCAACAATCTCAACAAGCTTTGTAAGTATAAACTCCATTTTTTGCTTACCTGTTGCTTATGTTAATTCAATATTTCAGCCCTGATGATGGAGGCATAGTTCTCCGAAAGCTTGTAATTCAGCTTAAAGAGTACACTTCGCTTTAATATATCTTTTGCCGCTTCCCAGCTGTAGCTAATTTTGCTTCTGGAAGTGTATATGTTACGCCGAATTGGCGTAATTGCTGATTTCGTGTATTCGGTAATAAAAATTGCCGAATCCGTGAATTAGGCGGCAGCGTTGCTCATTTCATGTAATAGGCAAAATAATACCCCAATACACGAAATAAGCACACAACCTTTTACCGATTACGTGAAATAGGTAACCAGTATAAAGCTAAATATGTTAATTTGACATCATTTTGAATATTTCAACCAATAGGAACTGTTTCGTACCGTCGTATCGTCGGATGTCGTGTGCATCTGAATTAAGCTTAACAACACAAATCTAACCGTGTTCCTTTCATATTGTAGGTTACGTTTTTGTTTACTTAGCAGTTATTTGGCTATTATAAATGCAGTATTGACTTTTATAGTAAATATGTTGTGAAATGAATACATAAAAATGACTTAAACCAGTAAATCTAGTCAGGTGTGGAGCGATGAATATGGAAAAAGCGTAATGCCTATATGTATAGAAAAAATATATATATTCTTTATTTTTCTTTTAATAAAATTCTGGAAACTATAGGCTTTTATCTTTTATTAAAGAGTTTTTTACGACTCGATCTTCCGGAAGGAACAAAAAGTTCTTTGCAGAACATGTTTGTAACTCGGTATACCGGTTTTAACGGGTTGCTAAGGCTAAGCTAAGCTAAGCTTCTGCTAAAACTTCTACTTATTCCTTGAAATAGGCAAAATAAAATTACAGAGTTGCCCATTACATGAAATGTGCAAGACTGCTGCCTATTTCATGAATTCGCCAAAAAAAACTGCTGAATACATGAAATCGGCAATTACGCAGATTCGCCGTGTGTACTGAAGCAAGAATTTGAGCCCTTTTATGAAGATCAAGATATATGTTTCTTTGGTGAAAACAGTCTTTAAATACGAGGGTTGCTTTATACGCGGTAGCGTATAAAAACCCGCGCTCTCTAGTGGCCAAGCGGATGCACCGTGGCGTCCCGCCAAGGAAATCTATGCTGCTGTTCAGCCATTTCCTTGGTTTGCCTTTACCTTCGGGTACTAGATGGCGCACCGGCAGAACCTTCTGTCACTTGCTACAGTCTTTAAATAGATCATTAATCTCATTCCAAATCTTAGCATTTTTTTACTCAATAATAGCTTTTCATTTACTTGAAAAGAAGAAAGTTATATTACTTAACCAGGACTATTATCATTTCCGTAATTCTGAAAAATTATGAAATACTTGGTCTGAGAATATTGAAATATTAGTTGAGAAGAAAATTATATTATACAATATATGAGTATTGAAATCAAAAACACGATTTTTTCTTGGTACAAATAATTCATCAATTGAATTTTCCTAGATCGACAACAGAAGCTCTTGTAGAAAGTATATCTTTGCGAGATTATCAGTATTCTTGAGTTGAGAACATCGATTTATATCAGTATGCAGTATACGGGACAGAAGGACATGCTCACGTATCTTTCGAGACCATCGACGGTTTGATGTATGGGGATCTTGGAAAATAACAGCTAACTTTGTACATTAAATATGATATCTCGTGTAGATTCTTATTAGTTCTCGCACAATAAGTGCATCGCCCACGTCGCACAACGGAGTGCCTCTGTAGATAATCGAAACGGCACAACGACACTCGCTCGGTGAAGATGGCTTGTTAATTTGGAATTGAAGCGAAAATAATTTTCTATTTGGGTTTCCCAGTCACCTTTTAAGCTCCAGATTCCGGATCAGATTAATATATTTTACTGTGTAAGGTTTTCGCGGCCATCGTCCAATGAATTTGTGGTTCTTGGGTTTTTAGGTCGGCGTCGTTTAGCGTTAAAGCTTGACGTTTCCAAAATCAGTATTTTAGAAGTCTCCGAAGTGAAATAGCTTCTGAAGATGCCATTCGCTCGTGGTGGCGAAACGTCAAGCTTTAACGCTAAACGACGCCGGCCTAAAAACCCAAGAACCACAAATTCATTAATATATTTTGTCAATCCTAAGCTTTCTAAAATATTCTTTTGATCCCTCTGTATTTTTGGATTTCCTATTTCACCTTAGGCCCAGTTTCACAATCGTTAGTTAACTAGTGATCAAAAGAAAACTAGTGGTTATCGAAAATAATCCATTTCTTATTCGATAGTTTACGTCAAAGGTTACGTTGAAGGTTATAAAAACATAGATTTTGATACAAAAATATGAAAAGAAAGGTTAGGTTTCTTTGTCAAAGGGTTAGCTTTTATTCACGGAACACCATTATGGCAGTGCTCTGAGTTCAATCCGTGGTGCCAACTTAAAGATAAATAAGTCTAACCATTGGTTTCCTTTGTGAAACAGAGCTCTCCGATAACTACTGATTAACTTCCATCTTTCGGTTAAGTGACAACCAAAGGTTACCAATGATTGTGAAACTGGGCCTAAATGTTGTGAAATATCGAAATGTTTTTTCAAAGCAATGTTGGCGATATCACACGCCCCTAAAATGCTTTATAAATTACAAAGTTTGAGCGTATTGTGCTTTCTTATTTTTCTGTAGTTTCTCTACCTCATCTGGATCAATTTTTAAAACCGCCTTGCAGATTCTCAAAAACCCTATGAATTTTTCTTGCCAAAAGTTACCGACAAACCACGAAAGTGCCAAGGACAAAAAAATTAAGTCACGTTGATTGACTCAGTATTTGCCAGACACCATTTATTATTTTCCCATAGCATGAAGCTATAGTCTGAAATCTCCCTACAACTCAATTAAAGAAAATGATCAGAAACCCCAAAAACCGTCTAAAAATGAACTTTAGGGAATATTTTTCTTTTTTGTAATTTACTCTACAGTCCATGCACAGATTTTCAAAATTATAGCAGCATTACCTGCTACGACTCCACAACATATCGCTACCAAATTTCATCACAATCCATGCAACGGTTACTGAAAGAACGGCAACAGGCAGGCAGATCGAAAGACTGACAGACCTGCGAAAATAAATGACGTCGACTTTTGTTATGTTGATATCATAAAGCGCCCACCTATTGGTATGGTAAGTAAAATAGTAAAACGACAAAAACCTATTATATCAGGGTTTTTCTCCATTACAAATATTTTCATAGCATATCAATTTCAAATAAGTACAGGTGCAGAAACAACCATAAAACGTTCGTCATGTATTGGAGGGTTTGACATTTCTGTCACCTATTCATAAAATGCAACAAAATGCAGTTACACATATCATTCAGAATTCTAGAGTGACAATAAAAAAAGCTGAATCATTCAGTACTGACTGAAACAAATCACCGTGTATAAAATTACTGCAGACAACACAAAGAAGTCAACATATTATATAGCTATGGAATCCATGCAGTCGACAGCAGCAAGTCATCTTTCTCTGTCGCTATTTCTCTCTCCTTCTGTCACAATATCTGCAGCTCTTGTTGTCTCTTTCTGTTGCGATACCTCCCTGGGGATCCCGTTACTCATTAACGTCTGCAATTAAACTCTATTGTTTCCGCTACTGATGATGCAAAAACGTATAGCCATTTTACACTAGTACATCAACATACGTAGACTTATTAGACCGTCACAATTCTACTTTCTCATCAGAAAAATTATAAAGTGAGCAGGTAATTGACGGTAATTAATTTACCGGACACTATTGTGCCTCATTCAGTGAGTATGGAACTAATTCCGCAGTTAATTTAATCGAATTACACTGTACATATGTACGAATGCACAAGCTATGCATGTATCACATGGAAATTGTAAATTTTACCTATACTTAATTTTTTAATGATCTTTTTTGGTTTTATGTTTAAACTGTAATAATCAACAAAATCACAAACGCAGGTCCAGATTGTATGTACAGTGTGCCCATTCTGTGTAAAATATAACATATATCTCAGTAACTAATGATTGTATACATTTTTTTATATAAATGTTGTTTAATATTGTTTTTCCCACAGTACGACAATATTCAGTTGTTTTTGTTTCAGAAAACAAATGAGCAACGAAAAGCAATAGTTTTTTTTGATAGCAATGTACCTTTTCATTTTCTCATTTGATAGACTTTTCTCTGTTTTCAATGACACAACATATCGGTATCCAAATACAAAAAGGATAAAAGCTTTATAACGTTAATCTAGAATCTTATATCAAAATTAAACAAATGAGCATGTACTTTCTTTATTAAGGCTTGAATACAACACGAAATTAGCAATGTAAAGGTTTTCATCACAATAGTTGTTCAACATTTTTCCAGAATGCCCAGAAATCCTTTTCAAGCTATACGTGATAGGTTAAGCTACTGTCTTGCAGTTAATGGTGGACATTTTGAACACCTATCGCTAATTTTGTTCTGTATTCATCAATTAATAAGAAACCTGTAGCCTTATTTCTTTTATTTTGATGTAAAATATATATAACAGATAAATTTTGTTGATGTATTAAGCATAATAAAGTGTTTTATTTTTTCAACATTTTTTTTGTATGTGAACACAAACATGTTATGTCATTGAAAAGAGAAAAAAACATCTATCGAATGAGCCCAAAGAATGGGTACAATGCTATTTAAAAGAAGTTGATTGTTTTTCGTTACTCATTTGTTTTTAAAACCAAAAAACAAGTGATTACTGCTGTATTATGGAAAATACGATATTAAACAAGTTATATAGTCATTATTTACTAAGAATAATACTATATCCTATACAGCTCCTTTTTGATTATTTCAACTTTTTAGTGGCTCTTCGACGGCCTTAGCTGATCGAACACGTCTTACTTACCTAAGTTCTCAAATATTTACAAATAAATAAATTTTAAGCCGCCCCTGTCTTTAGCTTGCTGATTACTTTTCCCAGCTTGAAATAAAATTAAGTCAAGCTGATTGACTCAGTACTTTTCACACATTAAGGTGATACCATTTTATTATTTTTCCAAAGCATGAAACTATAGTCCCCTTACAACCAGGTCATCGCCCGCCCACCCGCAAAAAAACATCTAACACAGAACCTCTCGAAAATACTTTCTAGCCTCTCTCTCCAGATCAGGAATCTCCAAATCGCCTAAGAACGAAGTTTGAGCTGCTTTTATATTTTTAGCTTTTTATTATTGCTGAGCCTCCCCGTGTGGGGGCGGGTTAGAATATCTCCCATCGTATATCCTGCGTGTCGTAAAAGGCGACTAAAAGGAGCCGAAACTACTGTCGGTATAAGCAGTAACCTCTTCTCAACCAACAGCTTTGGGTGGACGAGTTGAGAAGAGTCAGGACACCTTCTTGTCCTTGGGGTGAGAAATTGCCCCTAAAGGCGGATGAACCAATAGATACCATCTGGTCAACGGCATGAGGAGGCAGAAAGCAAACGGGAGACTACTGCATTAAAGGTATCCCAAGAGAAACTCGTAAAATGAGTAAATGCATTTTACGAGTTGTCTGTCTGTTAAGACATTGTGACTATGATGATGATGATGATGATGATGATGAGCCTCGTCAATACATAATACTCTGTCAAACTTTCATTATAATCAATTCAATAATTACCAGGTTACAGAATACGGAATGCTCTAAAGCAATACTGGTATGTACTTGTATTTCAGAATGTCTTTGGTTTCTGTAATAGGCAATGTAATGTTCGGATGGACTTGTAAAGCATTGTATAATGCCATTTCACATGTCAATGAACAGATTATTAGAAATACAACAAGTTTTTCACCCCCACCCAAGAAAAAGTTGAATATGATCAGAAACCCCTAAGACTTTTGAAAATCGATTTCTAAAATTATAGCAGGATTACTCACTATGACTCCTAAGCATATCGTTACCCAAATTTCATCACAATTCATGTAACACTTTCTGAGATTAAGAGGCTAGAAATACGCCAACAGACAGACCGACAGATAGGCAGACCGACAGACAGGTAGACCGACGGAAATGAGTGACGTAGATTTTCGTTATGTAGATATCATAAAACGCAAAAAAAGTTTTATCTTAAAATTGAAATTTTCATAATACTCCGCTCACATATCGGAGTGGGAAGTGAAGTGTAATCAAACGTTATAGCATAGCACTGTCCGCTAGAATACGAATCGAATAGCTATGGAGCCCTGGAAATTGTACCATTGGTTTCCGAGAGCTTGTAATAAATAGCTAAAAGGGGTACGATTTTACATGTAATGTAATACACCGTTACAGCCCGCTGCTCTCTGCTCCGCTCATGACGTGAAAGACCTTAACAAATGAGTGAAATGCATCGGAATTCCGGAATGTCACGCGAGACAGCTCATGCCGAATCGGCCAAAAGTGATCGTGGACCGTAAAGTCGTAAAGTGATAATTTTGAGGGACGTGTCTGAGTGCCATCCAGATATCCAGCAGAATTGGCGCAACGCGGACGATATTGCTGGTCCAGTATCGGCATCGAAATCGGTATGTATGTGTGTCGGCGGCAGCGATTGGCTCGATTCTCTTCAGTCTGCGGGCTGCTGTCTTGGAACAGCAACCATGGCGACATTCCATTGGTTCTTGATGAGCGCGCAGGGACGGACTTAACAACATGTGTCTCTAACACAAGCAAATATTACAGATCCAAACTTAATTCAGATGCACACGACATCCGACGGTACGAAGCTGTTTCTATTGGTTGAAGTATTTTGATTTGATATCATTTTGAATACTTCAACCAATAGCAACAGTTTCGTACCGTCGGATGTCGCGTGCATCTACATTAAGCTTTATACCACTATGCACAATTTCCACCATTTCTAATCCTGGTTCCCTAATCACGTTTTGGAAATTTGACTCCGCTTCGCAAGACTGTTTTTCCAGTGATAATGTCAAAATTGACAGTTGGAATTTCACTTGAATTTTTGCGAAGCGTTTGTCTCATTTTTTAATTTTGTTTTTAAAATATATCGTCTTTGTTTAAAATTTCGGAAAATATATAAAGGATTCCCAATTTTTCGCCAGCAGAAAAACAGTGCCTCATGAGGATATACAAATATGCTGATATCATTGAAGCCAAAAAAACCAACAGTTTCCAACGATGAAAAGTCTAACACCCGTATACACCGTAAGTCAATTGCGCGATTAGTTACGTAAACGTGGATTAGGTTACTTGTTTACTATGCACCGCAAACTGACAATTTTGACACTGTCACTGTCAAAACAATCTTGCGAACACAACCTTGCCGTATCTCCAATCTGGATTAGATAATCTCTTGACGGTGCATGGCTAGATGCCAAAGATTAGCAAAACGCGATTAGGGAACTAGGATTAGAATCACCAAACGGTGCATAAGGGTGTAAGGCTTGGAAACAAATTGCACATGAATTGAATAGCATTGCACCTGTACTTTGTTTCCGGAGCGCGTACCACAGCTTTCGGCAATCTATACATTTCTTGGAAACTGTCGCTTAAATCGAAAGCGTCCGTTCGATAATCCTTACACATTCGCAGGCTTATTACGTATCTTGCAGACGACAAGCGACGGGCGAAAATCGTCCAAATATCTGCTGTCAAACGTAAATTTTGTATTATGCAACGACATCACCGTGACGGACAACAATATCATAACCTGCAATTTTGACGCTCCTGTTGCTGTCGTGTCGCTGTTGCTCAACATCTACTCAGCGACCGCAGTCGCGAATTTTTACGTAATAAGGCTGCCGGATTGCTAGAGACAAACGCTATCTTGTGAGTGATCGGATGTCAAGGTCAGTTGTGGTTAAGCAGCGAAATCCAGGAGGTTGGTTCAAAAATGTTTTATTAAATTTAATTGCTTAAAAAAAAGAACGAATATTTTTACACCAAATAAAACTTATCTACTTATCTTCCGAGCGCAAGCACTGATTCCAGGGAAGAAGATATTATGGAACAGGGCTCAGAGTATCAGGCTCTGCTAGAATAGCAGAGCCTGATCCGGCAAAAACATGACAGGTCGTCAACCGTACGCGGATGAAAAAGCGACTGGAGGTGGTGAGTCAAGGCATCATCATCATAGTCACAATGTCTTAACAGACATGTTGTGAACTCTTAAGACGCATTAAGTCGGAGCTAGAGTATTGCCGACACGAATATTATCAATAGTTTTGAGAACTGTAGCTCGCCATCGTTCGCGATTTTCTGTCAGTTCAGTGGCGCTCTTGATACTCATATCTAGCAGCTAATTCGTCGTATCTACCCAGCGTGTAGGGGAACGGCCACGGCGCCGCCCACTTGGGGCGTGACCCTGAACTACAAGTTTCTCCATATTATCGCTTCTGTGAATATGTCCGAAGAATGTAAGCATTCTCGTCGACACAATGGAGGATAGTCTCTTTGGATTACCGAGCTCATCCAGTATGGAAACATTAGTTCGATGGGCAGTATAAGGAATTCTCAGCATTCTCCTCCACGTCCACATTTCAAAAGCGTCTATGCGAGCTCGATCTGCCGTTTTAGCAGTCCAAGTTTCCGAGGCATACAATAATATGGAGAACACAAGAGACTGAACCAGCTACAATTTGGTAGCTTTAGTGATGTTATGGTCACGCCATATTTTAGCGAGCTTTGTCATGGCCACCCGTGCCTGTTGAATGCGCCGTCGAGTCTCATTCTCACAGCTATCCGAATTGTTGATCAAAGAACCGAGGTACACAAAACTTTGAACTACCTCACAACGGCCTGTTGACTTTATTTCTCGATGATTGTCATGCTCTCTATCTACGATCATAACCTTGGTCCTGTTGTAGTTAATACCAAGACCATATGCTGCACTGTGTTGTTCTAAAATGTTAGTAGAGCTGGCACTCCTACCGATTATACCAGGGTAGATTGGCAAAGTCCCCCAGCCTGGAAGGATTATAACAACAAGCATAGGTGTTCTACGATGACCCGTTAAAACAAGGGCGAATGAATGCATATAGTATGTAATTTTGGTAGATAATACAGCATAGCATACAGCAACCAGCAGAATGCCTATATAAAAATGGTTTCAACAGAATTTGACCTTGACTATGCCAATATGGGTGAGAAGTCTGGATAGGAATGCGAAAACTAAAAGTATCGATACCGATACCAATTCGATATTTTTTGGCCAAGTATAGAGCTGTACACGCCAACGAAGGCGCGTTTGGTTCATACAGAGAATTTTGTGCAATTGATTGCACTCCTCAGTAACTAATTATTTTCGATACCTCCAAAGTTATCAATACCAACCTGGAATCGCTCAAAAAGTACCGATGACAACAATACTCAATACGTTTTGCAATTTTAGATTGTCGGTGTTTCCACGATAGGTTTCGAAACAATTTTCGAAACGCATTCAAAACGTTTACAACTGACACCCTTGACAAATGCCATTTCCTAGTTTTAAAACCTATTTTGTTGTTCATCATGAATTTTTAGTTTCGAATTTCGAATAAACTTCAACAACCTGACAATAGTGGCATTGGACAGCAGCGCATTGGCATAGTTCCTTTCAAAACGTTTTGATAGGACAGCTGGTGTTGCCACGACACTTCGTTCTCAATGTAATCCCAGCAATTGGCGAATCGACCTTGAACAGGAAAATTCATCTAATTGACGTTTTCACGACACATTCCGACACTCAAAACCGTTTGAAAACGTTTTGAAAGCCCGTCGAAACGTAGTAACTATCAGCATCGCGTATGCAAAATCTCACAGCGCACGCCTATGCACTTTGTCTCGGCAATGAGCAAATACGAGCGTCGAACTTGCGTCAATGGTGTCCACCGATGTATATCCGTCCTTTGACAGATACTCACCCAAAATGGTTTTTGCACTTCGGTGGTTGATTTGGGTAAAATCGAATTACTCTTCGCAGAACCACTCCAGGCCAGGTCATATCTGTGGCTTATAAAAAGTAGTTCTTCTTAGAATTAAGAGACTTAACAAATCCCTCTCTGTCACTACATATTAGATTCAGATTCGTGTAGACCCATAGTAGGATACTCAAAATATAATGAACAGAACGTATATTCAATGAAATAGGTTTGAGAAAATTGAATTCCTGATAAACAGTTGCTGTAAATAATTAAGAAATAGAAGACCAGCTATTTGAGACACATATACAGGGGCCCTAAATATGAGTTCTTAAGACTTATAATGGAAGGCAAAGTCGAAGGTAAACAGATCCGGCCAGAAGACAGTGTTCATGGCTAAAGAATGTAAGAGACTGGACTGGTCTGAATGTGCAGACACAGTTCAGAATTGCGAAAGACAGAACACGAAGTGCTGAAGTTGTAGCCAACTTTCTATAAGGAGTTGGCATTTTAAGAAGAAGATAAATAGTCGCGAACTTCTAGCTTAAAAAACCTACCCAACTACATGAGTGGCTCAAGCTTTTAGATAAATGGAGTCTCAATCGCCAATGAAAAATATTTGCCATTAAAAGGTAAATAGGTCCGGACAGAAGACAGTATTCAAGTCTGAAGAATGTAAGAGACTGGACTGGTCTAAATATATAGAAACAGCTCAAAATTGCGAAAGACATAAAACGAAGTGCTGCAGTTGTAGCCAACCTTCTATAAGAAGATGGCACTTAAGAAGAAGATGAATAGTCATGAACTTCTAGCTTAAGGAACCTACTCTGCATGAGTGTCTCAAGCTTTTAGGTAAATAGAGTCTCATTCGCCAATAAAAAATATTTGCCGATAAAGTCATTGACCTATCTGCAAATGTAGTTGCACAAATAAACACTACCAAGTGTCATTAATTTTCCGCTGTTGTTCATTTAGCGAGAGACGCGTTCTCTAAATGGTACAAGCATCCATAGCATAACTGATTTAGTATTCCAACACACAAGTTCAACAATATTTTAATTAAACGATCATTAATTTACTAGATTATCTCCACTGAGAGTTAATTACTCTATCGTGTAATGAATATTAATGTTTGTTAGAGGAATCTTTTATGCATGGAGTTTGTACCCGTATGTGTGGAGCACTGAGCGCATGATGCACTAGCGATTATGACGATGCTGTTATACGAGTATCTAAATCCGAAAGCATCCAGTCAAGTTAATTTGCTCAGTGTTTACCATTAATCTAAATCAATTTTAACGTGAACAGGCAAAGCAAGTATTCTAATCGCGAAGGTCTTGGATAGTAGCTGGCATCCCCACAAAATAAATCTAAATTGAGTGGTCCGTTGCGTTAAATTGAAGAAAGATATGTGGTGGTCTAGAAGGACCAAATGAGAACTGATGAGTAGCCTTCAAGATCTGGATTACGCTAATAGCATCTGCCTAATATTGCACACTATCCATATCCAAGACATGGAAAAGAAGATCGAAGTCCTAACAATGGAAGCAGTAAAAATAGGACTGAGAGTAAACGTGAAGAAGACAAAAGAAATCCAAGTTGATATAGCTATAACCAAGAACATATTCTTCTTTACAACCGAGTACTAGAAAGAGTTGACTACGTTGAATATCTAGGGAGTATAGTAAACAGCACAGGAGGGACAGATCAAGATATTCTACAGCTTCTACTAACAAAGTTTGGCAATCTCCCACGTACCCACTCAAAAACAAGTTGTGCATTTCCAATACTAACGTGAAATCATTGTTATTGGCTGAATAAGAAACATGGAAAAGCACAAAAGCCAATACGCAAAAACTCCAGGTTTTCATTAATAGATACCTACGAAGGGCCTAACGGATTTATTGAACAAGGGCAATATCGGATGAAGAATATCAGGGTTGAAGAAAGTGGTGAATGAGATCAGACGGAGAAAGTGGAATTGCGTAAGTCACGTTCTGCAAAGGGGAACAAATGAATCGGTGCTAGACCGGCGTAAGGCTGGAGGAACCAGACATATGCGGACCCAAAGTAACCTGGAGAAGAACGGTTACAGACGAGGCAAGAAGAATGGGCAAGACATGGAGAGATATCAAAGCGCTTGCGAAGAATAGATCAGACTGGCGTCAGTTTGTAGAGATGCTATGTTCCTTAATGGAACGATGGGCAAGGGCGTAGCCAGAAACGGGCTAAGCAGGCTATGGGTAACCACATGCTGCATCGAATTGAAAAATGTAGCTAGGGGTTCTATAGCCAATATCAGAGAAGAGTTGTAGGAGTCCATTATATGCGTTGGTTTGATAGCCAAAGATTCTGGCATGTTGGAACATGTTGTTGATGTGTTACACTCAAATACTATCGACATGGACACATGGACACATAGATAATATCAAAAGAATAACGTCTATTGTAAAGGATCATCGTAGTTCGGTTTAGCGAGAACTGCAACTGCCATTAAAACTCATTTACAAGTTCTGCAACATCGCTTTAACTACTGAGTCTCCAGGAGATTTTTAGAAGCAATCCAATATCTGCTGTCACTTCTCTATGGTCCGTTTTCAGTCTTTCCGCCTCGTCTCCTGTGTCTCCTTGTGAGACGTAAATGCCTCGTCTCACTTCAGCTAGCAGATGCAAGGGTGGTATCCCTCCCTATCACTACTTGTAAGGCTCTACTGGGTACTGTCATATCATATTGACCAGCAAAACTTATACTACCGCAGTCAAACATCAACCATATTAACTTTTTTTTAACATCTTCTCGAAGAAATTTTGGATCGCTGCCGAGTGTCATGTCATGTTGACATTAGAAAGATATTGCAATCCCTGTGCCTTATTAAGGACAACCTACGAATTCTGCCTATCGGCATCAACCGGTTCGTGATTTCTTTATTTTCTAACATTCTACCTAACCTGGATTTAAAAAGTATTATCGCTGTGTTGCTGTATATCGTGATTTGTATTTCGTAGCCCTGGTTTGCAAACAATTTTTGTTTAATTTAATAGCTAGCTTTCATTCACTTATCGCTTACTTGGGATTTGTGGCTATCTTTTTAGTTCAAAATGGAAAAAAGTAGAATTAGATTCCTCTATGAGAATGAACTAATGTAGTTAAGTGAGTTCCTTTTATGAACAGAAATAAAAACGTATCTTATAGCAGCAACAAAATTTATTATCTATAATGATATGAATTTTTACAACTAGAAGCAAAGCAAACAAAGCCGAAAGATTCATCTATGAGAATGAACTAATGTAGTTAAGTGAGTGCTTTTTGTGAACAGAAATAAAAACCTATCTTATAGCAGCAACAAAATTTATTATCTATGGTGATATGCATTTGTACAACTAGAAGCAAAGAAAACAAAGCCGAAATCCGGCACCAAAAACAAACTTCAAACTATGAGATTAGCAAATAGAAATACAAAAACAAATTTCATACGATGAGATTTGAGAACAGAACTACGAAAATAAATGTCATATGTCAAATCTACACAGCATTTGATATCCACTGTATAGTCCCAGGCTATCCTTAGAGGGATATGCAAAATGTCCCAGGGAAAGCCATATCCTGGATGACCTAGCATGGGACAGCCTATAAATATAGAAATACAAAAACAAAATTCATACGATGAGATTTGAGAACAGAACTACGAAAATAAATGTCATATGTCAAATCTACACAGCATTTGATATCCACTGTATAGTCCCAGGCTATCCTTAAAGGGATATGCAAAATGTCCCAGGGAAAGCCATATCCTGGATGACCTAGCATGGGACAGCCTATAAATATCCCGATGGGACTTTATTAGACAATCATGGGTAAGCCTATAGGAAAATCCTCAGGTTTGCCCAAAATATTATCATTTAGTCTCCAGTAGGTTAGCCCATAGGTAAATTCTTAGGTTATCCTAAAAGATCATAGTACAGACCGCCATGGGTTAGCTTATAGCAAATCATTTAGGTTACTCCAAAACTACGGGATTATTTTTCTAGAACTGTTTTTCTATACTCCTCTGGTTTATATACCAGGTTATTTACCTGGGAGGGTTGTCTCGGCACAGATTAGCTAATGTGGCACACTTTTCACTAGCTCCATCACCATCTGAAGATCCAATAGAGCTACCACCCGAGTGTTTAACACAATTCAATCTAACCTCATTCTGTTCCATTTCTTCATGAAGTGCATCACAATAGTTCGTGGTATAAAGTCTTGCCATTAAACTTTCTGTTTCCTTTTTAATGTTCCTATAATGTTGACTTGGAGTGCAAGGAGATTTTTCTATAGACTTTAGGCATGATAGTGGTTTGGACAATTTTACGCTTGCCTTGCAAAAACAAACAGTGTGCCGAATGGTCATCTGACTTGAAATTTGAGGTTTGTACTTGGGGTGCCCTTGACGTGTCGGATGGTACATACTTGTATTAGTGTCTTCGAGGTGGCAGTATTTGTATTGCATAGTAAAAATAAATGATAATAATGACAATGACATTGAAAGATATAACAAACGTCGAAAATGGATCCAGTAACCAGGGACTACTGCAAGCTGCTAGCTTCCTGCAAGAGCTACAAGTCGTTACAAGTCACCTTCACCCTTCTCCTCTTTCTAACGTCAACACTGTCAAACGTTAAATGTCAGATTTTGTATACGGAAGGGTATGGTCTTCCAAAACTGTCACCCTCAGGATCTTCCGGTAATAAACGGTCCAGCGGGTGTCTAAAGGATGTCCATGCCTGCCTGCCAGTGGCGTGCCGAAAGGGCCCGCAGGGCCCGCGGTGCGGGGAGACCCCGGGCATCCGGGGGGCCCCCACTCAGCCTCGACCTCGACTACCTCGAGCAAGCTTTGTACATAGTAATAACTATAATACATATACTTAACTTTATAGCGATGGAATCATAATTTTACAAAATCAAATTAAATATATTTTGCCATATTTTGCATTTTTTTCAGGACTTATTTTATTGCAAAATTTGACAACACGACAACGTAATCGAACGTAGAACTCAAAACGGCAAGAATAAGTGGAACGTTACACTGACGAGAGGCGTATCTTTGCCAACGAATTCGAATAGGTTATAGAAAAATGCTGTAACAGGCATGTGTGTTCCTAAGACCTCGTTATTATTACACCAACACGATGTTATTTTTCACAGAAATCCGCAGTATTTAAATCTTGTGGAATTGTTTAAAATAGTCTTTCAACTTTTGCACTGTTAAAACCCAAAATCTACTCGAAACTATAACAATAAATCCGAAACGATCAACCAAAACAAGGTTGCTATTTATATTATTCCACTATTCATGCCATCATTTTTAGAGTCCTTTACCTACTATCTCGAAGAGGGTGTGGAAACAAAGGGTATATGTGAGTTTATCAGCGGTCAGTATGCTATAAATACCATCATCTAGCTGCCGCTGAATCACTACTTTGGATTGTTTACTTCTTCTAACCTATTCGAATTGTTGGTGCTGACAAGTTATTCCTGGGAATCCCAGACAGTCGATGCCTATGCCTTGGCGCTAACGTCCGGCTCAAGCAGAACGATCATTTTCAAAACTAAAACTTATAAAAAGTTTTGCAAGATGGATAATGGGTGAATCGCGCCTAAGTTCTTTGGCATTAATTATATACATACATAGAGACATACATACATACAAATAGTTTTTTTCTTTACATGAAGTTCAAGTGCAAGTATAATAATAAAATTTTTAGAGTTAAGATGCTTTATTTGTTTATATTTGTTACATTCTTGTGTGTTATAGAAATATAACGTTGAGGTCACACCAATTTTTTTTATCTATAAATCGATTTGAAATATTATTTTTTATATAGAGGGGGCCCCGTGGAAAAAAATGCGAGGGGGGAGGCGAAGGCCTTGGTACGCTACTGCTGCCTGTTACAAAATATTCCAGCCTACAGATTGTAGATGTCATTATGGTGTTATCCCAAATTTGGGTGATACGGCTTTCTTTAGGATGTTCTAAGGATATCAGGTGCTGTGTGGAATAATGCTATCATCTGTTGCGGTGACTGCAATAACTCGATTTTGTGTCCTTATTAAGGTACCCATAAGGGTGCCCTCTGTTATATAAATATGTTCCATAACACTTCCAATTAAGACAAATTATTAAAAAAGCCAGAGAGCATTATTTTCCAGTTTTTATCTGCTTTGTGGACTATTCTAAGTCGTTTGATAACGTAAAGTGGCCGAAACTGTGGGATATCCTCATCTCAATGAGAGTTCCTTATCACCTAGTGTTTCTCATCCAGCAACTCTACGAGTCTAATTCGGCTCGTGTATGAATTGATGGTAACCTGTCTGGTCAAACTGCAACCAGAAAAGGAGTTCGTCAGAGATGTGTATTATTTCCGATGCTATTTATCATTTACTCTAAATTTGTGATGAGACAGGTATTGGACAACTGGAATGGCGGTATAGTTATTGGCGGAAGCAAAATAGATTTGCTGACGATACAACCCTTATTGCTGCTTCTCAGGAAGAACTAGTAACTCTATTAAACAAACACAGTGCAGCGTATAGTCTTGATATTAACTACAACAAGTCGAAGGTTATGATCGAAGATAGAGAGCATGATAGTCATCCAGCAATAAAGTCGGTAGACCGTTGTGAATTAGTTCAAAGTTTTGTGTACCTCGGTTCTTTCATCGACAATTCAGGTAGCTGTGAAAATGAAAACCGACGGCGCATTCAACAAGCACGTGTGGCCATGACAAAGCTTACTAAAATATGGCGTGATCATAACATCACTAAAGCTACCAAAATGTCCCTGGTTCAGTCTCTTGTGTTCTCCATATTTTTGTATGCCTCGGAAGCTTCGGCTGTTAAAAAGGCAGATTGAGCTCGCATAGATGCTTTTCAAATGTGGACGTGGAGGAGAATGCTGAGAGTTCCTTATACCGCCCATCAAACTAACGTTTCCATACTGGATGAGCTCGGTAATCCAAAGAGACTATCCTCCATTGTGTCGACGAGAATGCTTACTTTCTTCGGACATATACACAAAAGCGATAATATGGAGAAACTTGTAGTTCAGGGTCATGCCCCGAGTAGGCGGCGCCGTGGTCGTTCCCCTACACGCTTGGTGGATATGACGAAACAGTTGCTGGGTATGAGTATCAAGAGCGCTACTGAACTGACAGTAAATCGCGAACGATGGCGAGCTACAGTTCTCAAAACTATTGATAATATTCGTGTCGGCAATACTCTAGCTCCGACTTAATGCATTTTACGAGTTCACAACATGTCTGTAAAGACATTGTGACTATGATAATGATGAACACTTCCAAATAGGCGTTTGTCATGAGTCCGCCCCTGCGTTGGGGTACCTGACCCGCGCTACACAACCACACGCCGCGTCGCGTCGCTTTTCGCCGCCGTTCGTACCGCCGCCAGTCTGTCGGTACTTTCAGTCCTCTCGCGGTTTCCTCGTAACCGTGACGTCAAAGCGCACTTTAAGTCGCGCAGTCGCTTTGAATGCGCTTTCGGTCACCGCATTCCACGCTCTACCCACTCCAGCTCTCTAATGTCCGTGCCCGGAATCGCGAATTCTTCCTCTTCTATACCGTGATACGCGCGTTTTTCACCTTCTATCAGGATTACTGTTATTGTGGAACGTCTGGTTAGGTATGTAGTGGAATGCGCGAGCAGCTGTTTTATCAGAGGTTGCTGGATTTGACTCACAGAGAATGCAACGCTACGTAAGAAGGAAATCGCGAATGTCATGGTATACGATGAGTTGCCTTTTACCTGTTGCAGTTGCAAAACCGTGAAACAATGGTACCAGTTTTAAAGCGAGGTCGAAATTAATAATATTAATACCAGTTTTAACGATAATTTTTATAAAACTAGTTGTTAAATGGACATTAAAGAGCCATCTTGACTTTAACCAGGTCGATGGTCTTTCGTTAACCATGTTAGTACCTTCAGGAGAAAATTTAGACTTACGCCATCTTCTACTCAGGTTGATTTTACCACAGTTACATCAAATTTGTCTGATTTCTGAAGAGGTAGTTATTTCAATACTACTGTATGTTCGTACTTTCATTCATTCTTTGTTGACTTATTGTTGCTTTACTGATACTTTATCCACCCGAAAGTGAACGAGTAACAAATCGTTAAAATATACGTAAGTGAATTATCTCAAAATCGAAATTTTTAGCGATCACCTCACCTGTCGGTGTGGGAAGTAAATTTGTCGAAAATTTTTAAATTTTTACAATCTTCCGTTGTAAAAGTAAAAGTAAAAATTATGGTGATTGGTATTACTATTATCAAACACTCACACACTATTATAAACAAATTTCAATGCCGAATCTTTATTTTTATCAGAATAAGATTTCAAAAAGTATTACGCTGAAAGTTGTGAAAATTAACGATATCTATGTTATACTAATTAGACCTGAAATATAAATATTTTGATTTGATAAAAATTGGAGCGTATTAGTATTCCCTCCTCAAGTTCTCATTACTGCTTGCATTCTTCTTGGCATGCTATTAAGTAGAGTTTGGATATAATCTTGAGGAACCGCGTTCACTCCTCTTGCGCAGCAATCATGAGCTGTTCTATTGTACTTGGAACGAGATTTCTTCTTCGCATGTGGCGTTTAAGATGATCCCACATTATGTTCAATCCGATTAGGTCGGTCTATAATAAAACATGTAATGCATTGTTTTTGACAAAATGAGCTGGAGTAAATGCCATTAATGTAAATTAAACGTCAAACTATTTGAAAACAATTACGTAGTCAGCCTGATAGATTACCAACATCAGCACATATAGGTTTACCGCGATAATTTAAAATTGTTTTGAAATAATGGCGATTATAAAAAAGTCGATAATTTTGTCCAAGAGTGTATATTGAAGAATCATATAGGAAGCTAAAAACCCCCTGCGTTCCATTTCCTGTGATTTTTTGTCGATTGGTGGTGAATCTAGGCATAATATTCGTTAATTTTCCATTTCTGGGATCTTTTCTCTTGGGTTAGTCAAATTATTTATCCAAAATATTTGAATTTATATATCAATTTTTATGTTAGAGGTCTTACTTTCGTATGTTTTACAGAACAAACAGTAGGCGCCAGATTTTAAGCGACCCAAATGTGTATGCTTAGAGATTCATTTTGTTCAATTTGCGTATAATAGCTATATGATTTTATCTATAGGCCCCTAAACTTGGATTTCACATTCGACATTCAAGGAACATTAGACAAACTTTAAAGTTTTCCTTGCTTAAATAAAGAGTCGCAATTTCATTCATTAATCCGAAACCAATCACAAACGACGTCGTTTCGCTTTTATTAAAGCTCGTCAGTGCGATTTAGGTCTCAGACGAATAAATGAAATTGTCTGTTAGTGCCTAACTGGCAAAACTCGTACTAGTAGTAGCAACATATAGATATTGGGAAGCAGTACTTTAAGAAAGTGTTGGTTCGCCAGAACCTGAGTGTTTAATCCTTACTATGAAAGCAGACCTACGTCTGTCATAATCATAAGCAATGTAATGCATGTAACTTCAATCTAGTTACAGAAAAAGATATTTCGTGCATGATAGAAATGTGAGACAAATTATATTATACCTAACAAAGTAACTTACAGAAATTTCTGCCAATTTTGATTCAAAGGGTTTTTCTGTGCTCGAACATGACCAACTATGTCTCACTACTGATATTTAAGCCTTTTCTGTATATTTTCGTCCTTCAAAAAACAAGTTAGAGCCGTGTGACACACAATATGATTGCGCCAAAAATTATAGCGAAAATTATAACGAAAATAATTTTAGCTGTAAACTATATTTTCTTTAAAATAAGTTGGCAACTCTAGAACTCTAAGAGAGTGTTAAGCTACTAAAATTGTTGTTGATTTGATAGAACTACGAGAGTATCTTAACCGCAATCTAGTGCTAATAGTCAGCGATATGGATAAATGGAAAAATTTGAAGTCTATGTTATCGTATGTATCCTGAGTCATCCAGAATCTCTATATGAGCTCCAGAATTCCTGTATCAAGTACGTCATCCCACTACATACCTCCAAGAAAAATGTATATCTCGTTCTTCAGGCGCATTAAAGCGAAATAACTCCGGGGTTCAGCCAAGGTTTCAACATAGCGGTACTAAATGTGAAAAGTGATGACCCGTGTAAAACTGACATATATGATGTATAAAATGTCTCAAGATGTAATATGATGGGTAGACTGAGCAAAAGCACGCCTTCGGTGAGAGTCAGTTATAGAAAGTTGGTGGAAGACTACAACGGAAGTGGCAACAGTGGTACCAAGTACTCTGGAAGGGCGGCCAACTGTAGCCCCACCAGTGCTAGTTTCGACAGTCTTGGCAAGATTATGCCTGCTCCTACACCGGCAGATCTGTTCTCGTATTCGTGCCATCATTGCGGACATAGACA
This sequence comes from Callosobruchus maculatus, assembly GCA_951848785.1. NCBI lineage: Eukaryota > Metazoa > Arthropoda > Insecta > Coleoptera > Chrysomelidae > Callosobruchus > Callosobruchus maculatus. Next base: position 208,402 of record CATOUR010000332.1, read on the forward strand.
AAAACTACAGGTTTGTATATACTTTAATATAGGAAATATTATATTCTTTCAGCTTAGTAGTAATAGTATTGCTAGGCAAGTACTCCATATTTGGCCTTCTTTGCTGACTTCACAATACAACAATGAAGCCTTTGTTGCCTCTTAATAAACTCTTTTTTGACGTGCCTACCTGCTGGCGAAGCCCAGTATGTCAACCAGATACTAGAGAGTTATTGCAAGCCGGATTTGAATCACGCCCTACCCTATTTAGGCCAGCCTTATGGGTACCTTAATAGAGAGATATTGCGAGCCGTGTGCCTTATTAAGGACAACCTTATTTTGGCATCTACGCAAGCGCAACCGGATATGTTCGTGATTGCTTTATTTTCTGCCACCCTACCTAACCTGGATTTAAAAAGTACTATCGCTGTGTTGCTGTGTATCATGATTTGTATGTCGTAGCCCCGGTTTGCAAACAATTTTTGTTTAACTTAATAGTTAGCTCTCGTTCACTTATCGCTTACTTGGGATTTGTGGCTATCTTTTTAGTGCAAAATGGAAAAAAGTATAATTAGATTCACCTATAAGAAAGAACTAATGTAGTTATAAGGAGGTGCTTCTTGTGCACAGAAATAATGACTGATCTTATAGTAACAGCAGCATTAATTATCTATTATGATATGAATTTTTACAGCTTGAAGCAAAAAAACCAAAGCAGGTCCCAAAAACAAACTCCAGATCATGAGATTAGAAAATAGAAATACAAAAACAAACTTCAAACGATATCGTTCGAGAATAGAACTACGAAACTAAATGTCATATGCCAAAACAATGCTATCATCTGTTGCCGTGACCGCAATAACTCTATTTTCAGAACTCATTGTTTGAAGTTTCTGAATTTCTATTTTCTACTCTCATTTTGAAGTGTTTTTGAGCCCTGCTTTGGTTTTTTCCTATCGTAGCTGTACAAATTTATATTATTATAGATAGTTCATTTTGTTGCTGTTATAACATACAATGTGTTTATTCCTGTTCACAAAAAATACTCCCTTAACAACATTAGTTCATCCTCATAGGTGAATCTAATTCTACATTTTTCCCATTTTGTACTGAAGAGATAGCCTCTACAAATCCCAAGTGAGCGATAAGCGAGCTATAGCTAACTATTAAGTTAAACAAAAATTATTTGCAAACCAGGGCTACAAAATACAAATCACGATACACAGCAGCACAGCAATAGTACTTTTTAAATCCAGATTAGGTTGAAAATAAAGCAATCACGAACACATCCGATTGATGCCGATCAGCCGAAATCGTAAAAAACGTCTTAAATAAGGGAAGCTCTTAATGCTTTTTAATAAGGCCGTGCTTTCTCCTAATTAGGGCTTTGCTTATTGCAAGTCGCGTCTGTGCTTGCGTAGATGTCAAAATAAGGTTGTCCTGAATAAGGCACAGTGCTTGCAATATTATAATCAGATATTCATTCTGGATTTAGACCAGGGTACAGTTGTACTATAGCTTTACTCACTGTGACAGACGACATTATAACTGCTATAGATCAGGGAAAGCAACTGCATTTTGTAGGGTTTTCGAAACATGCTGTCAAGTTGATGAGGAGTTATTTATTTTGTAGAAAACAATATGCGGATACCGATAAGGGTATATCATCGAAGTCTGATCTGCACAGTAAAAAAATAACATAATTTCAAAACCTGAATAAGAAGTAGAAAATTGATAATTTGAGAGGATGAAGGAACCACGTTAAATTTCTCATAATCTACACAGCCTACTGCATGTTTGCAAACATTTTTTTGCTGTATTTTCTCGAACATTATAATGCTATCTTATACACCTCTATTTTCTTGTTTATCTTCAAGTGAATAATTCTCACTCTAATTATTTGGAGAAACACTGCAAAACTAGTAAAAATCTGAATACAATGGTAATCGATGGAATGAATTTATCTTACAGTTTGCCATTGAGAATTGAAAAGACAAACGGACAGCAGCTATATCAAATCTAATTGAAGAAAATCACTACATTACTCTCGAAATTTACCCTAACTTCAACATACTCTCCATTAAGTTCCAGGCACACCATAGTAAACAACCAGCATAATACCTCTTGAGGATTTCTCATATAAAAATCGTTCCCACAGAATTTGACCTTGGGATGATTTTACGGATGTGAAGTTTGGGTAGAAATGCAAAAATGAAAATATCGATATCGGAACAAACTCGATATTTTTTAGCCAAATAGGCGCGTTTGGTTCGTACAGAGCATTTTGTGCAACTGATTACACCCCTCAATAATTATATAATTATTTTCGATACCGATACAAAAGTATCGGTACCAGCTTGAAACGCCTCAAAAAGTATCGATGGCAAAAATACTCGATACTAGTGCGGAAGTATCGAAGTATGGTTAGCATCCCTACAAAAAATCATCCAAAAGGGGGGGATGCGCATGTAATTACCGCCAACCTGACTTATTGTGCTGGTTGTTTACTGTGCTGTATTCCAGGACTAAGAATACAAAAATAAGTTGAAAGTTTTAAAACTTCACACCCACTACCTCGCGCAATTTCATCAACGATATACTTTTTATCAAAGTTGCAGCTCTTTACGGATTCCAGCAACTGACTGACTTTGTGTTTTAATCCCTGGTGAAATTATGATATGTATTTTGATTTGTAGGATATTCAATAATCTCTCCTTTTTTATCGGAAGTATTAGGTACTTTTCCCAATAATCTCTATTTTCTCTATTTTTTCTATTAAAGCACCGATTACTAGCGCACGTTTCTGGAATAATTATGATAATTTTCTACCTGTATCGAAAATAAGGTAGTCAGTTGTAAGAAAATGACATTCCGTACACTCCAACATCAGTACAAGTAAACTTGTAAACATTCAGATAATTCAACATTGTGCGGAAATGATGATCTCACTTATAAATTTAACTATTAATATAAAAATTATTTCAGTACTACCCTGAACAGAGAACGTCTGCAATAAGGGTTGTTTAATGTATAACCACGTATAGCTGTGGTTTGGGGAGATTAACCTTAAGCGGCCCACACACGCTTCGGAAATCCTCAGAGAAAAACTGCACAGTCCTGGCTTGCCCTTTGGCCTAAATACACCCTCCTTCACAGACACTGAGGAAACCTTTCAGTTCAGTTCAGTTCTAGCAAGCATGGCATCAAAAGACGGCCTGCGCAGGCGATCGAATGGTTTTTCAATTTCACATCCGCCTGTACAGTCCAGAGAATCTCCACGTACGGTCCAATAATCTTTGAGGCCAGGACTGTGTAGTTTTTCCTCTGAGGATTTCCGGAGCGTCTGTAGGCCGCTTTAGAGACATTCGAGTGCCATAAAATTTACTGCCGGGTAAATCCCGAACGTTGTTATTATACATAGAATTTCCCTCGGAATTTCCTATATAGTCACAATCAACTCTCGATTTATTCAACTTCATTCTAATTCTCAGCTGTATCATAAGTTAATACACTTATGGGAACAAGATATTAAACCTTGCCTTGTCCTTGTTAACTTTGACATTTAAAAGCTTAACATTCTTCGAATTGTTACCTGTGTAGCTTAGATGTTACGATATAGTTGATTTAAAGCAGAATATCCAAAGTATATAGCTAGGTACAGTAGACCACACAATATTTGAAAGCGTGAATCAGTCTAAGCATTGAATTTCATTGTTTGTTGATTTTATTTTTGTGTATATTTTCCGTTCGTGTCTTCGACCATTCTGTATTTTCCAACCAAGGTTAGCGATTTTGGATTTATCAAAAGCGCAAAGCACCATCAAACATTCCATGAGAGTGACGAAGCTTCTACAATTAATTAAAATATTGATGTTCCCTGGACACAAATGTTTTTCGATAAAATTGATTTAAAAGTTTTTCTGTGACCAACGGCTATAGGCTCATCTAAAAGGATTGTAAACGTAATACTTATGTTTATACGACATAATAGTTATGTTATGATACTAACCTCGTTATATTTGATAATCTTCAGACTAAATATAGCGCATTGTGTCAGAGCAAAGATAGTACATTGTTCAGTGACCACGGTAATAACACACAGTTGAAGTTTGTAAATCAACAAGTGAGTTATTATCATTACGCGAGTTGAATACTATACTTTATCTCAGACCGACATCATTCAAATCAAAGTTTGACATTTCATAACAAACTTCGTACTGATTTTAGTGTGTATTTAACATATTTAACCATAAATGCAATTCCAAGAGAACAGTATTGATATCTAGTCGACATTTTTCCTATAATGTAAGGCTGGAGCGTGAGTTACGAAAAATAATTCGCGCGATTTGTTTATAGATAGTATTAACTGTTAAAAGTAGTCTGGTAATCGCTGTATAACCTAATACATTTTAATTGTGCCAATCAGGATATACCCAGTTGAAAGTAATTCTTATCCCAGTTGTTTTCAGTACAAGAGGTTTCTTCGGATTTTGGGATAAATTAATGCAAGAGGTTTTTAACTCAAAGAGCCGACGTTTCGGCGTTTATTTTACGCCTTCTTCAGGGCTAAAATTCATACGAAGACGAAAAATATATCAGTAAAACATAGAGTGCCAAAACAATGAGTAAAAACGTTGACAATTCAGTCTAACAGACAAATTTAAAATTTTTTAAAATTTTACACAAAGTTACAATTAAAATATAAAAGATTTTAACATTTAAAAAGTTAACTCGGCAAAAACAATCAGAATAAAAAGCCGGTACATTGCCAAAAGATATAAAAGTTAAAAATATAATACAGTTTTCCACTAGAATGTTAAAATACACTAAAATGTAGAGCATACATCCTTACCTATCGAGCACACCCCTAAAGCAACAAGGAATAACATATCCCTTTGTGTCAATAAAGAACAAAAAACATTCCAGAAGATTGATAAAAGGAATCGTAGATGCCGTTCGTCAATACACCTTTTATTGATATATGCTGCTGTACACTGAAGACAGTTTGAGAAAATATGAATATTTTATACTTACATGTATATACCATTTAATGAATATACCAGGTTCAGTCATAAAGTCAACCAATTCTTTGATTACGTTCTTTTTAATTTAATGTAATTAGTAATCAATAAATTATAAATCTGACTTAGATCAAGAGTGTCAGTTTTCTTGTTGACAGCCTTATCATGCTTATAGATATAAATCATTTCGTCTTCGTATGAATTTTAGCCCTGAAGAAGGCGTAAAATAAACGCCGAAACGTCGGCTCTTTGAGTTAAAAACCTCTTGCATTAATTTATCCCAAAATCCGAATCAGGATATATTGATCAAGAAATTAGTTAATTATGGTTGTTGTGAAATAACACTAAAATAATTTAGCTCTTATTTGATTAATGGTTAAATTATGTAAAAATGCAACTTCTGAATTATTAGATATACGGACTGGTGTACCACAAGGGTCTGTATTAGGTCCCAGTTTATTTTTGATACAGTTTAATAATCTAATGACGTCGGAAATTAGTGGTCTATAATCTAATGACGTCGGAAATTAGTGGTCAATTTACTGTACGTGCTGAGGAAACTACAGTACTCTGGCATGATAATGACATAGGTGTATGATTTAAACAAAAAAAAACAACAGTAATCTTTTGTTTTAATATCTCGAAAACTAAATTGACGACTTTCACTTGACGTAGTTTACTTAAATAATGAGCAATTATATAAAACATACAGCATGAAGTTCTTGGGCCTAAATATTCATTAAAAATTTAGTTTTACAAATCACATTGATAATTAAGTTATTGCATTAGATAAGGTATCCTACATACCATACGAACAGTTAGAGAAACTCTTGGAAGGAACGCCACCAAAAGTTGCCAGTTTGCCCTGTTCTCATATCTACATATACTTAAATAGTCTAGTCTTACAGAAGCAAGCAGTTAGACGTAATACCAAGACTATAACTTCATACAAGCCACTATTTTTAGAATACAAAATTATGACCGTAATAGCACTTTTCAATTAAATATAATGGAGTGAAGATTTTTAATAAACTTTCTCACTTCTTTAAAGTTCAAAAAGGCTTAAAAGTTTTCCGTAAAAGCATTTTTTGTTACAAAATCCTTATTACATATCGTGAATATTCATCCATACATTCTGTATTGTTTATATAGCTTTGTCAATAAGAATCTCGTAATTCTTAGACGATAAAGTATACTCATCTATCTATGTATCTATCTATTTCTTACTATTTTATATTACTTATTTCATTTAGCGTTGAGTCAGTGTTCTTTGTTAGTCAATTCTCCATAGCAAAGAGTAGAAATCTACATCTGATTACGTATCGATCCTTCAAAAGTATAATAATTACTCATGAATGTTGAATACTGGCGAGATACGTCAAGTAGCCAGAAGGGTTATCCACTTATTCATTCAAATCGTTTTCACCTATTAATTATAACAACCATTCACCTATTAAAATTAATTATCCAATTATAGCCAGCTTGCTGTATTACTAATAAAGGGGAGCTTCGAAAGAACAAACGCGCTGCGACCTGTTAAGCTTACAAATGGTGAATGTCGCGGACTAGGTGGAATGTCTCAGGAATTCCGTGAGATACTCTCACACACACATGAATTCAATGTTACGGCTTCAACCAGACACAGCAGGTAACGGATACCAGATCTGTGGATAAGAGTGTACGGGATACAAAGCGGATGTGTATGCATACATGTATGAGTATACTGAATTACCGTCCTCACAAAGGATGTTGCTTTTTCAATAACAATAGGGTGGACGTAGCCACTACCATTCATCAGTTGCGAAGGCGTTGACAGTTTACGGTTTTACCGCGTTTATCATCAGGTATTGATCATTTCTTGTCGAGTTTCCTGCATGTCTGTAATGTTAGCAGAATAAAGTCAGAAGAACCAAAAGATATTACTTGACATATTAGCGATTAGATGGTCTAAAATATGGTCTAATACATGTTGAAATTGTCTTCGATATTTTGTAGAAATACCTTGACTTGTTTTGAGTAAATTAAATTTCGTTATTAATTTTAGAGTTTTATGAAGTTTGTTAAAGAATTTGGATCCTTAGTATAAGGTGCTGTGTAATAGTTCGGTGAGAAAATTATGTTCACAATGCCTTAACAGACATGTTGTGAACTCGTAAAATGCATTAAGTCGGAGTTAGAGTATTGCCGACACGATTATTAACAATAGTTTTGAGAACTGTAGCTCACTATCGTTCGCGATTTACTGTCAGTTCAGTGGCGCTCTTCATACTCATATCCAGCAACTGTTTCGTCGTATCCACCCAGCGTGTAGGGCAACGGTCACGGCGCCGCCCACTCGGGGCGTGACCCTGAACTATAAGTTTCTCCATGTTATCGCTTCTGTGAATATACCCGAAGAGTGTAAGCATTCTCGTCGACATAATGGAAGTCTCTGGATTACCGAGCTCATCCAGTATGGAAACATTAGTTCGATGAACGGTGTAAGGAACTCTCAGCATTCTCCTCCACGTCCACATTTCACACATATCGAACAAGCTGATGGAAAATTTAGTTTGGTCTTAAAGTATTCTATTTAAATAGCTGTATGTTTATAGAAGAAGAAGAAATGTATAATTAGCAATTTAGATTCTTGATACATTTCTTTAGTGGGGTAAAGACTTTTCCTTTTTCGGCATGTAGAGATGATATTGTTGTTTTAAATGCTGTACCCCAAACTCGAATGCAGTATTTGATAATGGATTCAGCATGTTCTGTATACAGTATTATTAAAAAATTAAATTTTTCTTGATAGGATGTCCTGTAATTATTAGAATTTATGTATAAAACTCTTCAACCGTTTGGATACCTGGGTAATATGATCTGGCCCTTTTAAATGTTGATCAATTGTAGTTCTTAGATACCTAAGGGCTTTTGCTTTTTCTTTCATTGAACATCTTTGTGATAGCTTTCATAATCGGTTTTTTGTCAGTCAATTTAGATGAACCATTTATTAATATACTTTATGTAAATTATGTTGTGCGGTATAATTTTAATATTATATTCCAGCTTATGAAGTTGCTTCCATTCAAATCAACCTCGCCCTAAGATGACTGATACATTTTGCTTTAGCAGGCATAGTTTAGTAATCCTGAAGTACCTTTTACTCTCAGACTGTAGTTTAGCTCGACGGATCCAAGTTACACATTACACTACCAACAATGTATATCTTGATTCTCATTTCCTAATTCCCTAACCCACCCTTTGCCTAGTCTAGCTAGTCCCCTATTCGTTGTCCACGACATACTGTACTAAGCTTCTTTTCAATTGTCTTATCAGCAGTGCTGACATACAGGGTGTCCCACGACGACTAAGATAAGCAATATATCGGAACTGGGCAGCAGTAGCGGATTATAATTTTAGAGGTGTAAATTAGAGCAAACATGGTATCTTTTCTTGTTATATTGTATCACCCAACGAGGTATTTGTTTTTGGTCACGTGACGTCCGATTCAAAATGTTTAATGAGACACCCTGTATGTTTGTGACTTTTTGTGTTCCTTCCGATAAAACAATTCCAACAAACTAGCACACTTAGGGTCTAAAGTGATTGATTTAAGAGCTACAGGTACTTAAAGGATGGTACGACTACCATTGATTATAAAAATCATGTACTCTTGTAGTTAAATTACATTGGTAGTATTTCATAATGGTAGTGGTACAGTCCTTTAAGTGACTGACACAATAATAAGAAAAGATACTATATATTTGTTGTAATTTACACCCTCAAAATTATAATTCGCTACTGTGATCAAGTGATCGCGCTACAAATATGGTGGAAAAGTAATGTATTTATTTTTTATGCTAAAAACGAAAATAAAACGAATAAATATTACGAGTGTTACTATGATAAAAATAGACTTTCTGCATCTTTTTTGAAATCGGTAGAGGGGAATGAATTAGACTACCCCTATCATTCTTCTCAAATAAATAAAAAAAACTCACGTAATGATTTGGAAAAAATAAAATTTCATAGAAAGGTTTATTTAGAAACGTCTTAAGGAGTATGAAAAAAAAGCGAAAGACAAAAGACTTTATAAACTAAACTTAAAACACTTTTTTATGTCATTGCATAAGTTTTTCCTTAGTTAAGAAGAGGTAGCTGTTTTTTCAATTAGGAATGACTAATTTTATATGCAATCAAATATAAAATTTGATGGCCTTTCTAACGATATGAGATTGAAAATACCAATCTCTTGTAGTTTTGCATTTTATTTGCAATTTTCAATCAAATCAGTGTTCTTCAATTTTCGCGCCTACAGGCAATCTAGCAGGCCATGAAATATAAACAAAGACCTGTTCAGATGATGGTAATCAAGTTACCGGTGATTGAAGTTTCCTTAATTAAATTTACTGATTCCTCCAAGTACAATAAGAATTCTAAACTGACTGCCCCACCTAAGTAGGTGCATTTCATGCTTAGTCACACCGAAAAGTCACAGCCTCAGAGTAACAACTGAACATAGAGGTAGTAAACAACTAATTCCAATAGGCCAACATCTTTTCTTACGTTGTCATATTGAGCACCAGATACGGCAATCATAATTGTTTACTATCGTCTTAATTGTATAGTATCCAGAAATATTCCATTCTACGTTAAGGTATTTTGAGGGTTCAGGAATGATTACAGCAAAATCAATAGATATGTCGACCTCTACTGCGTTACTGCATGTTTTTTCATCATAAACGCAAATTCTGTCTTACATACATTTTGAGGAGCTGGCAACGCCTATGTCATTTTCCTGCGATTTGTTTACGGTAAACTCCGACTGTCAAACGTTTGTTTTGGTTGTGCGTCTTTTATGCTCGGTCAGTAAAACCGAATTCGCTATTTGTTGGTAACTGTAGTGAAGCTTTACGGACTTGCTGTGCTATATTTGAGTGTAGTTTAACAGTTTTTCAAGATGGGACAGTGCAGAGCAGTGTTTGTAACATGGGTTGCATTAGAAGAATTTTCAGGTTAATTGGCAATGTTTGGAGGCTGAAGTGTCAAAAGATGATGGCTTTGAGCACGCCATGCTGAAGTGGTTTGTTTACTACTTCTATGTTCAGTTGTTACTCTGAGGTCGCAGCCTTTGTGAGATTTGTAATCGCAGCGATATATTTTTTTATCAATAATGACGATTTACACCAAAACGGTTCATTTTAGGTCCCATGTGTAATACTAAAAGTCACACTATAATTTAGCATGGAGTCCTTACTCGTATATATGCAATAATATATATGTTAGCTATTCCGTTCAAAAAAAATATAACTTTGTTATGTCACGATTTTGCTCATTATTTCCTAAATGTTGTCCAACTGGACATACATACACTCACATAGACATTTTCCTGAACCTTTTTTGATACTTCTAACAACCAATCTTTATCCAGTCAAATACAAATTTCACTGATAATTGCATTCAGTGTAATTATTGGTTGCTATGACTGTGCAATTGAGTTTGACAACTTTTAAATACAACTTATAAATACCCGGGAGTATTTATGAATTTTTGTAGAAATTTTCCGCCATTTTCGGCCACTGACAAATGTCTCATAATTTTCTGAAAAATTTCTCAAGCTCCGTACTTGCGATTCTCATAAAATTATCAGGTCTATTTTCGATGTCCTGAAAAGAGATATAGTTTGATCAGAAAAGTCTGAGGCCTTCATACCGAGGTTCACACTGACACACCCTGCATATCCGATAGAATTATATCGTTAATATGGTATTTTCAATAATATGGTATTTTCAATAAACAATAAATAAACGCTGTGCCGCTGAGCTTGCACCTATTCTTTGCAAGCTCTTCAAACTTTCGTATCAACGAGGCGTGTTTCCCGATTCGTGGAAGATTGGCTGCGTGCAACCTATCCCTAAGAAAGGCAAAAAAACTGATCCCACCAACTATAGACCTGTGGCTCTTCTCAGCATCATGTCTAAGGTTACGGAGACTGTCATTAACACACAGCTCCTGAAATACCTCGACAACAATGACATCATAAATGATCGCCAGTATGGCTTCCGCAAGCACAGGTCTACTCCTTGCCTACGTCACTCACTTGTGGAACAGAGCAATAGACAAACATGGCGAATCCCGTGTTGTTGCACTTGAATATCGAAAGCCTTCGACAGAGTGTGGCATGACGGACTTCTGGTCAAGCTTGCTGCTTATGGACTACCACCTGGCCTGCGCCAGTGGCTGAATAGCTTTTTGAACGATCGATCTCTGTTTGTTGTAGTCGAGGGCTGTTCATCAGACGTATTTTCAATAAACGCCGGTGTTCCTCAGGGATCTGTCCTATCCCCTACACTGTTTCTGCTGTACATCAACGAGCTGCTGGAAATAACATCCAATCCAATCTACAGCTTCGCAGATGACAGTACATTAGTGTCGTGCATGGAACCAGGCAAGCCACTATCATCCCAGGAGACGGTACGTCGGCGACAGCAGCATGCCTCACAGATCAACGCTTATATCAAAACAATTGTCGAGTGGGGATTAGCAAATAAAGTATAGTTCAACGTACAAAAAACTCAGGCAACAACACTGACAAAGAAGTCTCACGATGGCTTACCAACCGTGGAAATGGAGGGTCACCCCATAGTCGAATCAACTTCCGTCAAGCTTTTGGAAATCAACATCAACAATAACATGTTCTGGCACGACCACGTCGTCAGTATTGCTAAAACGGCATCCCAGAAGCTTGGAGTTTTGTTCCGCTGTAGGAGGTTGTATACACCAGAGCAACTGCTGCTGCTCTACAAGGCACAGATCCGACCGTCGCTCCCATGTATGGGGATGTGCTCCGAAGCACTCTCTAAAGCTTCTGGACACTATCCAGAAAAGAGCAGTTAGATTAATCGATACGCCTAACCTCACAAAGGACCTCCACAGCCTGGAACATCGAAGGAGGGTGGCTGACCTATGTCTGTTTTACAGATTCTATCACGGAAGATGTTCGAGTGAGCTCTCCCAGATAATAACACCAAAGGCCGTCCGAACCAGGAATACTAGAGAAGCTCTGCGAGCTCATCCTTACCAGGTCGAGGTCCTTACTCCCCGAACCAGTCTCCTCCAGCATTCCTTCTTTTGGAGAACTTCGACGCTGTGGAATCAGCTGCCGGGGAATTTGTTTCCCGACGGCTACAACCTGCAGCGTTTCAAATCTAACGTGAACAGACATTTGTCCTCTCGCAGCGCTTCTACAGCGCCATAGGCTTTCAGCCTTTGCGGAAGGCCGACCATAAAAAAAATCATCATAACATTTGCTGAGACCTTTTTCTAATAAACTAATGGATTAAAGAAGCATCAAGCAGTTTACCTCGGCATGTCTCGCGCATTTTCGAGGTACAAATTTCAAACATCACGAGAACCCTTTGCCTCGTCACCGGAATGTCAGTTACTTAATATAAGAAAAATAAAAGATAGAATTAAAAGATTTTAGAAGGTTCTAATTGCGAGAAGCAAAAGCCAGTCATACAAGATGTTCCATTTATATACCGTCATAAACTGGCAATCAGTTATCAAACCAAATTTGCCAGCCAATTCTACGAAAATTGTGCCTGAAACGGAAATTCCATTTCTGACTCTAACGAACGATTCCTCGTTGTACCCATTGCGCCGTGTCGCGTCGACTTAAAATGTAAATCTGATCAGGTTTAATTTGTCGAGGTATTAACACTGTATTCGGGTCCCATCTATATGCATGCATATACAGGGGGTGAGTTTGTAACCCATCATCATTTTTTCCGTCTCACAGAGCTTTACTTTGAGGTGAGCTTCACAACGAAACTTAAGTAGAACTGTGATTATATCTATGAAGTCAAATCATCCAGTTGTGTTACTTAATAACAGCATAATTATTTTATTACTAATTTATTACACCAAAATTGATTTTATTGAAAACATGAAGATGATCTGACTTAAAGTCACTTACGTCACCGATACATCGATGTATCCGGAAGATCGATATATCGAACTTTGAACGTCTATGTTTTGTCGTCGATGTCTGCATGTCGATATATCCTTGCATCGAAATTAACGTAAAGAAAAATATCGGTTCCCTGGATGTTCAGTACGTGGGTATAAAAGAGAGATTAAGTGAAAATTAAGCTGAAAATGTTATGGTCATCGTTCAAATACCTATACTGCTGAAAAGTCAAAGCTCATGTCATGTCCTCTTCCATCAGATGATGAGATGCTGAACGTCGTGCTGCCATTTATGATTGCTAGGAATTAATAGCTAACATGTTATATGGAATAATGACTTTCAGGGTACAAATTTCTTGTACACATTGCGTTACTTACTTGTAACAGTAGTAGAGGGCTATTTATATTAGGTAAGTCCTTGAAAGAGCAATGAATAGCCTTGACCTAACACCAAAATCGATTTCTTTGAAAAAATGAAGCTGCTCTGACTTAAAGTCATGTCAGTCACACCGACGATACATCGATGTATCGGGGAGATCGATATATCGGACTTTAAACATGTTTTGTGTCGATGTCTGCATGTCGATATATCCTTGCATCAAAATTAACATAAAGAAAAATATTGGTTCCCTGGATGTTCCATACGTGGATTTAAAAGAGAGAATAAGTGTAAATTAAGCTGAAAAAGTTATGATCATCGTTCCCGTCAGATGATGAGATGATCAACATCGTGCTGCCCTTTATGATTGCCACGAATAGCTAACATATTATATGGACTAATGACTTTCAGGCTACAAATTTTTTGTATACATTGCGTTATTTACTTGTAGCAGTAGTGGAGGGCTATCTGTATTCGGAAAGACCTTGAAAGAGGAATGAACAGCCTTGAAAGTTCAATGAGCGGCGGCCTTGGCCTTGGCAGCGACCTTGATCAAGATAAAATCGTTACATATGAACAGAAAATTATTCGTGTTCAAAAAAAGGTTATTTTGTAAATTTAATTTGTTTGCATTAATAGAAGAAATTGTGTAGTCTAACAATTTCTTCTTATTTTCGATGTATCGATGCCACAGAGGTAATGAAAGCGATGTTTATCGATGTCTAAATATCGATTGTTTTTGAAAAGTTTCCGTCCCTACTCACATCTATAGGCCTTTACGGAAACACTGATCTGGATCCGGATAGATCAGTTATATGTCAAACAGCTGTCAACTGGGATTTATGCTTCCATGAATTTAACGGACATCGAACAACGAAAAAGTTAGTTTAACAATAAAAAACAGATGGTAAAGTAAAGCAGCTGCTGATCTGAATCATCCGATCGCAATCACTTACTGTACAAGGGTGAACTACCCTATTTCTGTCCGGTCCCAGATCACTTTCCGAACGTCTGGATCAGTGATCCAACTGATCGGGTTAACCCGATCATAGTTTTCGTAAAGGCCTTATGTCTCCGCAGCCAATAAAGATACAGGCATGTACCCAACGCCATTTTTTTTTATTTGAGTGCAAGAATCTGTGATCCTCAAGTGTTCATAACTCTGAATTATCTATAAAGCTGCCATATTGTGACAGCTAATCGTTCAGTATAAATGTCATTTATTGTCAAACATTTTGTACTCTGAGGAAGGCTACAAAGGTAACTGAAAAAAACAACAGTCAAAAAACATTTGTAACTCCAATGGATGTAGTTTTACTTTTTTGTTCCTTGATCTTTGCATGTTTTGGGAAAAACCTGTCAGGTATACATGTAGACCCGGCCTGGGCTTTTGATGTCTTCATTTCCACTTTCTTAACGCCCACAGCAAATAATTGTGCTTTAAAAAGTTGACAAAAGCATATTTCCAATCTTCCCGATAATTTCTTAGTTTGTTAAATCTTTCAAACAGTTATCTCCTGCTTCATTTTTTCTTCGCTCGGCTTTGCTGGAAGGTACTGAAATCAATTTTGATAATTATCTCATAATGTGTGCTAACCGAACGACATTGACTACTAATATTTTAAAGTGCTTTGAGTTTGCTTTTGTAATTCAAGAGAATGTTAGACTTAAAATTAACTAGAGACTATATATGTGTTCATCTTCTGTCGCAACAACACAGTCAGGAGTACTAAAAAGCGATAGTAGTAGTGATTGTTTGTATGCGTACGTTGCAGATGCAGGTAAGCAAAGCCCATCTCTATACATAAAAATTAATGCCTTATTCCTTTGGTCGCGGCATCACGTTAGAACGACTTCACCAATTTCATCTATCTTTTTTTATAAGTTTTCTGATACTTCGTAGAAGGTTCCTACGGGAAGAAATCGTAAGAAAAATTATACAGAATATTAGAAAATTTTGAAAAATATGAGAAAACGACTACGAACGGTGTAACATACAGTATACGCTGCCTGTCTAGCTCCCTCTATGCTGGCACTCCTCATGAAATCTTGTTAAGTGTCAGCTCCCATCCAGAATACAGTGTGTCCCAGCTAAAATTTGCCACACCACCATCTCTGAAATGATAAAGAAAAATAAATCTCGCCGTAACATGTCGATTTTTATTTCGAGGAGGAACTGTTCCGCCAAGTACTTCATTATTGGATCATCAACCCCCTCACCCACAGTGGCCCCAACTTCAGAATCTTCAATGAGACCACCGTACTTGTGAATCTTGTGATACGTCATTTTGGAGGGAATTCATTGACAAATACAGCAGTGTATTTTCCTTGATAGCGTTGGGTAACTTGTTAAATTCTTCATAAACTTCAATCCAAATGCTTTTTTGGTTGTTTTTGAAATGTAAATATTACTATTTTTTCTTGTAGTTAAGTAAATAAGTGCCATTCCTCGTAATATTTTAAATACAGAAATTATTGTTAAATATAATACTCTCTTTGTGAGACAGACAAAAACCTCAAAGAAGATGACATGCAATTTATAGATGCCCATCGATCACAGTGCTTCACCTTCCTTCCTTCCTTTACTGAACCAGGGCCGGTAATTGGCATTGCATACAATACGGCTAAATATATAAATAACATCCTCAGAAATCGATAAGAAAATTAACCGTCATTGATAGACATTAGCAGGGTTAACTCATTCTTAAAGTATTCGTACTGAGTGTGACGGAAAAGGTAACAAATATAGACAAGAAAGCCATCTCTAGTTTTCAGAGCAAGTCAACTCTGCGAAAGACCTTTGATGGAATAAAATTAATATTTAACTGTCAGACATCTCTTGCTAGAAAGGATGATTTTTTTTTATGAATCGCTGGTACTTTCTCACCTAAAGTACGCTGACTTATTTTACGGGTCACTTTTGAGCGTCCTTGCAAGACATAGATTGTAAAAAGATTGTAAAAAGAAGTGTTTAAAAGAATTTTTAATTCGTAATAGTTTTTATTGTTTGTCAGAATATTTTGACGCTAAATCATGGCAATGATTGTTCTGTTTTGTTTGTATTTTACTTTGTTTGTTTGTTCATATTGTCACGACGGCCTCTTTTCCTTTATACCAGGAATCAAATAGGACGTAACTTTCACCGTTTTACTTCTCAACTCAATACAATATCTCTTAAACTTATCTCATCTACAACTCAACTCAACTGAACTGAACTACTGCCACGCTACTCGTGGCGCCTTATATACTTCATCGAACCATCTAGAAGATTCGAGACATTCAGATGACATTCGAGAATGCCGATCTGTCAGTCTAGAAAATTCCAGATGATTCGATGACGTTTACACATCAAAAAAATCTAACCTAACGTTTTGAAAGATACATCAACAACAATACAAATAAGCAATGCTATATACAGGATGTTACAATATTATATACCATGTTCTCTGTATTTGACAATATCCTACACCTATGTGTTAAATGGAAATAAATGTTATCATTGCTATTATTATTAAAAGATTCAGAACTCTTGCATTCGAGTTAAATTTGACCGTATTTCTGAGAAATTTATTACATTGAATTGGCTGAACACTAAACAAAGAATGCAACCCACCTGTGCTCTCTGTCCGTAGATATATAAAAAACAAAGGCCCTCCAATCGATATTTTCTTATTTAGCTCCAAAGTATTATAACAAGATTTCTCCGGATTTAAAAAAAATTGCCCGAGTAAATGAAAATCAAAGTAATTATAGCTTTTCTACCTGTTTTGTCGAAGATGACACAAACCAGACTTTGCCTGAAGAAAGACGAAGCATATTTTTTGCCCAGTAGAATTGGCCAGATACAGATTGCCTACTAGCTGAACTTTCCAAGTATTGAAATGTAAATTTGTGTGAGCAAGAACAGATCAAACAGTCGCAGTGGCAAGGTCACTCTATAAACCCAACCTAACATAACTGAACAGTAGGCCATTTCGAAGTAGTTCAAAGTATTGTGTACCTCGGTTCTTTGCTCGATAATTCGGGTAGCTGTGAAATTGAAATTCGACGGCGCATTCAACAGGCACGTATGGCCATGACAAAGCTTACCAAAATATGGCGTGACCATAGCATCACTAAAGCTACCAAAATGTCGCTGGTTCAATCTCTTGTGTTCTCCCTATTTTTGTATGTCTCGGAAAGTTGGTCTGTTACAAAGTCAGATCGAGCTCGCATAGATACTTTTGAAATGTGGACGTGGAGGAGATTGCTGAGAGTTCCTTATCCGCCCGTCGAACTAACGTTTCCATACTAGATGAGCTCGGTAATCCAAAGAGACTATCCTCCATTGTGTCGACGAGAATGCTTACATTCTTCGGACATATTCACAGAAGCGATAATATGGAGAAACTTGTGGTGCAGGGTCATGCCCCGAGTGGGCGGCGCCGTGGCCGTTCCCCTACACGCTGGGTGGATACGACGAAACAGTTGCTGGATATGAGTATCAAGAGAGCCGCTGAACTGACAAATCGCGAACGATGGCGAGCTACAGTTCTCAAAACTATTAATAATATTCATGTCGGCAATACTCTAGCTCCGACTTCATGCATTTTACGAGTTCACATTGTGTTAAGACATTGTGACTATGATGATGATGAACATACCTGAATGGCTACGATCTTCTTGCCTATCAAATAGTGTTATTGAATATGTAAATCGTTCCGATCATTATTTTTTCATCCGATGGTTATGACATCCGAATGAGCGATGATCAGGTAGCTATGCCAGTTAATCGAAGGAGGTAATATGCGAGATTACTATAATTAACTGGCACAAGTAGCTTCCGTTCGCATTCGAACTGGTAGTGGCGTTAGTCGGCTTCGGTAGCAGTCTGACTCCTTTCCCAATCTATATTTAAATGCACTACACCATCATTCAGATGAACGCATAGCATGTATTCACGTATGTTAATACAGGGTGATTAATTAAAAGGGGTCATTCACAGTCTGGAGAAAAAGAGAAATCGAATAGTTCGTCGTACCAAGCCGACGCGATGTTTGAAGCTGGATAAATCTTAATATCAGTAATTTTTGGTCAAAATAATTATATAGATAATAATAATAAAGGACTTTATTTTAACCTCAGCGGAGCCAAGCAAAGCTTTCTACTCAAATGAGACTAGGGACATAAGAACAAACATTATCTTCATATATGTTGTGTCATTTTTGAAGAATTGGTAAACTGTTTTATAGCACGAGGGTTGCTCTATATCTCCGTCAATGCACCAGTACGCAGACAGCTGTTTCACGCTTATTAGCCATCATCAGTGCGCCATAGGTCGATTGACGGGGACAGAGAGCATCAGAATGTTCATGTCTACCAGACATGTGAAGCATGTGAGAGCAGGCGACAGAAAAGATCTGCCTGTGCGCCATCTGGTACCCGAAGGTAACGGCAAAGCAAATAAAATCGCTGCTAAACAGCAGCTTCTTTTCTTGGTGGAACGCCATGGCGCGTCCACTTGGCCGACCAGAAGAGCGCGGTTCTATATGCTGCTGCATATGAGAGCCGATATACGAGGGTTGTTCTATATCTCCGTTAATGCACCAGTACGCAGACAGCTGTTTCACGCTTATTAGCGATCATCAGTGCGTCATAGGTCGATCAACGGAGTTAGAGAGCATCAGAATTTTCATGTCTACCAGACATGTGGGTGTGTGGGTTCGTTTCCCAGCCTTATGGGATGATAATAAGAATTTCTATGCGTTCAGATTCTGTTAAATGAAACATTTCTAATTTTCGATGCCAACTTATTAACAATGCAGACGTATTGCTATATGACAATAAGTTTTTGTCACATTTATTGGTCTACTAACAGATCTCAGATATCTAAATTAAAACTATTGATATAATATATTCAATAAAGTTTTTAATATTTTCTAAACATTTTCTTATATTTGGGTACTAACATGTTACGTCATTGAAAGGGTATATTACTATTTAAAAAAATTAAATGTTTTTCGTTTTTTTTTCTAAAACAGCTTAATACTGCCGTATTATGGAAAGTATTTATTATTTTTTAGCACACGGCTACATGGATTGATAATAAGTCATAAACAGTAAAATAAAATATATATTGATATAATACAAACATTGAATTTAAAGACAAACAAAAACAAATAGATTCAGATTTTAAAATTAAGACCATTCATCCAGTCCACTACAGAGTTCGAGGCTTCGAAGAAATCAGACTGTTCTCCACAGTCACAGGACAGTGATTCGGATATCCCCCATTTGAAAAACGAATCACGACAGATACCATGTGACGTTCTGACTCGATTAAGAGTTTTTCATGCAATGCGAGGAAATTCTATTCCTGGCAGAATATCTGCTTTCAGTTTTGTTTATTCGACTGCTGAATATTGCGCCTAGTCTGGTGGTTAAACAGCCTTCATGCAAAAATGATTGACACCAAACTAAATGAGACAATCAGGATAATTAGTGGCTGTCTAAAAATTACCCCCCTGCCTTGGCTGTCCGTTCTGTGCCATATCACTCCTACTCATATCCGCAGACAGGATAAACTGGTGAAGGAATGCAACAAAATACTATCCAACCCCTAACTTTCACTGCCCGTTTCACTGCATCTGGCTGATGCGGATCTTTGGAGGCTGAGGTCTAGACATCCCACATCCCATTACCACTAGCAGGGCTCTTGCGGAATGGATTCCAAGTTGATGAGTACTGCAGGAGAGATTGGGAGGTCCAGAAGCCGGTACAACCTCCACCCGTTATAGAAAGTATGATATCAAATAACTGTTATATAATTTTTTTATTGAATCATTATTTACTGAGGTATACAGGGTGAGTTTTTAGTACCGGCTCGGTCGATAACTCCACTACTGTAGAAGATAGATAGAAGCGTAATAATATGTGTATAGTAGTTGTAGCCACGGATATGCTCCTTACTCAGAAAATATTTTGATTTATACAGGGTGATCCTTAACTACGTGGTGATACAAACATGTATTTTTTTAAATGAGACACCCTATATATTATTCCATATTCAAATTCTACTAATGATTTCCGTTCTTACAATATAGGGTATTGTTACATTATAAAGGATATTTCAAAAGTTATGATCATTTTTAAATCCAAATCGCTGTCAAAAGAAGGTACTGCATATCAAAAAGTGATGAATCAAAAATCTTTTTTTTTACGGATAGATAAAAAATTTCATGTAGTTTTAAAATCGGCTATAAAAAAGTCCGCGACGCATATTCGTATACAGGGTGATGTAGGATGCAAAATCTAGATTTTCTGTCTTTTCTTAAATGTAACCCCCAATATTTTATTATACCAAAGATTTTTCCACAATTTTTAAATATGGCTTCCATTTGTTTACTAAAATTTATTTATTTTGAGAAAATACTATCAAATTTTATTTTTGCTTTACAAACAACTAAAATATAAGGCCATAATAGTACTTTATCAAGTCAAAACACTGAATTAACAAGATAATATAGGTCAAGTCTGCTGAGGAAACAATTTTATAGACGTCATGCATAATTATCAAGCAGATCTATCTGGTAGGCTTGATATGAAGCGACACGGTACAAATAAAACGATTCTTCAATCTTTCAAACGCATTAGTTTTAAAGTTCCTCCGCTCTGGATATCTCTCTTCATAGTTGATATATTCTAGAGGCAAGTAGACAATTTCTCAAAGATTATCCTAAATACCCTCAATGGAAAAATCAATTTTTAAAGCTGGTTTTTCACACAGTACGCAATTATTGAGCAGGTTATGAGAACTGTCAATTTTTCAAAGTCTACCTCATAAATCTGCTTGATAATTACGCATCAGGCCTACAAAGTTGTTTCCTCAGCATATTTGACTTTATTATCTCGATGATATAGGGTTTTGACTTCATCAAATAGTATCACGACCTTATAGTTTAGTTGTTCGTTAAATAAAAAACAAATTCGATAGTACTTTCTCAAAATAAATAAATTTCAGTACACAAATAGAAGCTATATTTTAAATTTACCGAAAAATCGAAATATCTCGGAAACTGATTAACGTAGGAACAAGTGCTATATAAGATGAAAGAGCATATTAAAAGCAGTTCTTTGGGATAATAAAATATTGAGGGTTACATTTAAAGAAAAACATCACCCTGTATACGAATATGCGTTGCGGGCTTTTTTTATAGTCGATTTTAAAACGAGAGGATACTTTTAATCTGTTCATGCGAAAAAAATAATTTTTGATTCATTATTTTTTGATACACAGGCGTTCATTTGACCGCGATTTGGATATAAAAATGGTCATAACTTTTGAAATACCCTGTATAATGTAACAACACTCTATACTGAAAGAACGGAAATCATTAGTAGAATTTGAACATGGAATAATATATAGGGTATCTCATTTAAAAAAATGCATGTTTGCATCACCACGTAGTCATGGATCACCCTGTATAAATCAAAATATTTTCTGAGTAAGGAGCATATCCGCGGCTACAACTTTTATATACAACTTTTATAGCTATCTTCTACAGTAGTGGAGTTATCGACCGAGCCGGTACTAAAAACTCACCCTGTATATATACTACATTCCATACATAATGGACACACTGTATACAATACAGGTTAGGTAAGTGCCAGGGGTAGTCGCAGTCTCCATAGTGCCGTGAGGATATTCCATGCAATCGTAGTCGAAAGCTCGTCGATTAAAGCAAATCAGACGAAGGTTCCATCCAGAAATGAAGAAATCTATAGCGACAGTTCCCATCATTTGGCTGAGGTCTTCATTGGCGAAAATAAACGCCACAAAAAAGTTAAAACCGCAAAATCAATTGTTCTATTTATATCTATAAGGATCAATTGGTTGACGATGAGTCATCCGCATAGACGGTCCTTGTGCCGCATGGAATGCCGTTATGGCATTTATCCGAGATCGGCATTGGGCATGGGTATCGTCTGCCCATCGCGCATCGGGCCCGCCGCCCGCCGCTCGTCTGCATGGGTCGTCGACCAGAATGGATGGACCACATGGCGCTCTGGAGAGCGGCGGGGGACCCCCTCATGGTCGCACTTCGCTACAGGCCCCATCTCAGAGGGCCCCATATTCTACCAGGGTCCTTGGGAAAATTTCGGGGTGACGTGTTGTAGCTCCAAAAGTGTCGTTTTTGCAGCAGTGGCGTGCCGAAAGGGCCCGCGGGGCCTTGAGCAAGCTTTGTACATAGTAATAATTGTAATACATAGTTATAGTAGGCATTCACAATAGCGGCAGTTAGGAGCATTGGAGAGCGTTGGAGAGCGTTGGAGTGCGTTGGCCAACGCTGAGTCCCCTCGGCAGGTAGAAGCAGGCCGGCGCCGTTTCCGCACGTAGTCAAGCACACCAGTGCATGGTACAGTGAAAACAGACCAGAAAAAGAGTACAAAGATTGGCCAGTCGCATCTAGACACGGTATAGGAAACATGCAATACGGGTTCAAAATGTTGCCCATTATTGGCAAAACAATGAGGAACAGTTGCTAAAACACTGGAAATGATTCCCCTGAGGGGCTAGAGGGTACAATAGGGGGTGAAATAGTTTTTGATTAAAAAGTTGTCTCTCTGGACAAATATTTTGACGTGTCTTGGCGTTTTTTGGTTTAATCAGCGGTTTGTGATAAATCCGTGGTGGGAAGTTGTCAAATGAACTATTAGTACATACACGTGTAGATTCACATCATATACATTAGAACCATTTAGTTGAAATTTGTCAATCAGATGAATATATGATTCAACCATTTCTTTACCATATTCATACTATATTTTGATGCACATTTTTCATTCAAACTTGTTATCGTTAAATAGCCCACTTTTTAATATCAAGTTTTGAAACTAACCAACATATCGAACATCAGACATACTTAACGTATATCAAGATTTCTATTATCCAAAGTTTACATGATAAAAAGAGTCATTTTTACAGGAATTTTCTGATCTTGTAAAGTAGTAAAAATGGCCCAGACCCGTGGATATTTCGACGAGATACCCCACAATAAAGAAAAACTAAACGCTCTACGTTCATTTCATAATTCAATTCATGAGTTGAATTCCAAATGTTTATAAGCAGCCGAGATATGATTTTTTTTAATAAAATATGTTATGTTCGTTCCTACTACTCTTACCGACGTACGTCGTTTTTTATAAAATTAAAGGTTTTTTAATAAGCTTTCCTAACAACTTCACTTCAAAATAGATGAGACAATAAACAGTTATGGAATTTGTTTATTAGAAAAAAGCGACTCCATTTTATATGACTTCATTTAATCACGATTTCACCATAAATGAATAACATATGCAAGTTGCTTCGACTCTCAACCTCCGATGCAACCATTCAGCTTCATTAAATAATCCTTCACAGTGATGAAGACGTATAATGGCGTTATTTTCGTGGTATTAATTATTATGCAGAAAAGAGCATACCAACGAACAGCTTTTCATAGACAACCAACTGATCGAACGAGTAGATAAATTCAAATATCTAGGTTCAACACTAAATGCAAAATGGGACTGTGACGAAGAAATCAAAATACGCATTGCGATGGCCAGGACTACTTTTATAAAGTTTAACAGCTTTCTTTTACGCCGAGAAACGCCACTAAATCTCAGACTGCGAGTGGTAAAATGCTATATATGGCCAATACTAATGTACGGCGCTGAAACTTGGTCCCTCAAAATCAAATCAATGAATAGAATAGAAGCCTTCGAAATGTGGACGTTACGTCGGCTTTTGAGAATCCCGTGGACAGACCATGTTACGAACCAGGATGTATTGAATAGAGCCTCCACTCAAAGAGAGTTACTGGAAATAATAAAAAGACACAAGGTAGCTTACTTAGGTCACATGCTTAGAGGCCCCAAATATAGCTTGTTAAAAGAAATTTTAATGGGTAAAATTGAGGGGAGGAGAGGTCCAGGTCGCAAACAACACTCATGGCTCCGAGATATCAGAAACTGGTGTCATGTCAGCGACATCTCAACAATAGTGAGAAGAGCAGAAGACGGCACTCTACACATCGTTGGTCACGAGAGCAGATAACCGCCTACACGCTGCAAAGCGTATGGCACCCGAAGAAGAAGAAGAATTATTATGTACACATAATAAGTATTTTTCACGTTATTAACAATCATTCAATTAGGCAGGTTCTTCTAATTTACACGAAAATTTATTGATGGATTTTAATGGATAGATGGATGAAAAATCATATTAACAACCGTTTAACTAGCTACATTACTATAGACGTTAGCGGTTATGGCAAATTTCAGATTCCGAAACCATCTTATCTTCCTCAAACACGAACAAAGAGACTTTTTGTGCTAACAAGTGACGAGGCATATCCACTCTTACCACTTCTTTTGAAGCCTTTTGGTTGTAAAGATATTCAGTTTGAACAGGAATGCCTCATACCCCATTAGCTCGGGCTAGAACATGGATTAGGCGTAATTACCAGTAAATGCTCCAAATGAGACCAAAACAATTCGAGATATCTTTGTTAAATATCTTGCAGAGCACCTCTTATCTATCAATACCACATTTATAACAAATTTCTTGATGTATTACCTCAATTCCAAGCTTATGTCCAATAACCTATATATCCAAATAACTATTGTATGTAATCTTACCGTCTACTTTCATAACCGCGCTTATTTCCTTCCAAAATTTTTCTATCACAGTGGGGTTATAGTGCAGCTTGTATCTTTTATCCCAAATAGGGGTTGTCGCAAACGCTGAAGCTATAAGTAACTCTGTATCGCTACTCATCTTCGACCGGCACAGACGAAACCAGGTAGCAAACTAAATTTCTGTTACTATAAAGGCGTTCAAGCGGGCTTTCGACGCTGGTAAGCGGTCAAAAACTCAGGTGTGCAGGTTAGCCTGCATGCGGTACCTGCACGCCCTTGCACGCTCACTAAAAAGCCCCACTGTGTTTGCGCACATACTTAGTTTTATAGCGGTGGAATGTGTCGATACCTCAGAATTTTCCAAAATCAAATTAAATATATTTTGCCTTTTTCAGGAAGCTATTTTATATCAAAATTTGACAACACGACAACGTAGTCGATTAGTCGAACGTAGAATCCAAAATGCCAAAAATAAGTAGCAACGTTGGGCTAACGCAACGCGTATTTGGGCCAACCAACAGTGGTGTGCCAAAAGGCCCCGCAGGGCCCGCGGTGTGGGAGGGGGGGCGGGCATCTGAGGCGCCCCCGCTCAGCCTGTACTACCTCAAGCAGGTTATTACATAGTAATAACTATAAAACCCATGCTTAATTTTATATATTGTCTATACCTCATAATTGTCCATAAACAAATTAACTACCTTTTGCCTTATAAGTACCTATTTTATGGTTAAATTTGACAACACGACAGTGTGGTCCAACGTAGGATCCAAAACGGCTTGAACAAGTGGCAACGTTAAGGCTGGTCTAAACGCTACGTTTTTTCACCACGTTTTGTCCCTGCAGTTTTAAAACTTATTGAAAACGTTGCAGAAATAGAGCATCCACATAGTGCTATTTCGTATTCATGTTTACGCAGTATTGTTAGCATCATACTACTCTGGTCAATGTTTACGCGTTGCCTTGTGAAGAAGAGGAAACAAAAGGAATGTTTAAAAAGTATCCGGCTTCAAGGTGGTCGAGGAAATGGCTCCTTAAGAATACTTTGCCCACAACAAATTACTGGGTGAATTACGTGAAGAACCTAATGATTGGCAAACCTATTTAATTGTTTAAGAAATATAACAAAACGAACTAGCACAAATATGGTTTGGAGACGTTGTACTGTCAGGTCTCAAATCGACGAGATTTCTTTTTCCTATTTTACGTAAAAACTCCTTTAAGAATTATTTTTCTATCTGCGGACAACTTTTTTTTTAACTTTTCTACCATAATCTAATATACCTGCCTTTTTGTCTCTGTTACTATATTTGTTGGATCTGATATGCCAAATTCATTCTCGTTAAATTAGCGAAAAAAATGTATCGAAAGACGGAGCCAATGTCTACACGCCCCGACTTGTCTGCGCAGTTCATGGATAACAACTTTGCTCGCCAGTTCAGTTATCGCTGCAACTTACCGTCTCCGCGCGGTTCTCAAAAATGCACGGTTTATCTGTCCACACGCCTGTGCCGTTAATAGATGTATATAATCATACTGTACGTAAGGTCTATGAATTATTATTCTTCAACAACTCGGGAGAAAAAAATTATTGCGGGGGGGCCCCCGAAGACCTTGGCACGCCACTGTTTTGCAGTGTGATAGGTTAGCCGATAACTCTAAGCTCGTTATTAAAATTGAAGGATTTGGTGAACCATTATTGACCATCAATAATAATCTATTAGTTTCGTTTGACCACCCTCCGATTCAAAAATAATATGCATCCTTTTTCTCACACCAGGTTTATCCAGACAAACCTAATTGGGGATTGACCGAATTTTGAAAATTTTCAGTGTTCATATTTTTTTAAAACTTAACCCAAATAACATGGCATTTCTGACACGTTATTACTAACTAAATATTGAATTTTTTTTAATTTTGAAATTTGAATTTTTTATATATTTGACATTTTGAAATCCTTGTATAACTAAATCTTTAAAAGCATGGTTTTAAACTTAAACCTTGTTTATTTTACCTAATAATCAACCGTTTCTTAACTTTTATGACAGCCCCTGTATACCTCTGTGGAAGCAAGCTGCAGTCTAATCCATTGTGTTGCGAATACAGGAATCCCGAAATTCTTATTTATTCACGGTTTACAGTTGACTGATTTCAAAGCATGCTTTGTTGGATATTTAACCTGGTCCTTATATAGGACTGTGCAGTTCTTCAAATGCACATATGGGTCTATTAAAGAATGCTTGAGGACGTCAAGAGTCAATCCAAGGTATTGTGGTGAAATGCAGGTGGTGAATTTTAAATGGTTTCGTATTTCTTTCATTTTCAAGTGGCTTGTTTATGAAGTATATTCTGTAGAATAGATTTGTAAAAGAGCAACCATGTGTAAAGTCTTTGGTAAAGTGGAGAGGTACAATACATATTGCTGGACAGTTTGAAGGAGAATAATAATAAAATATATTTTAATGGGTTTCTGAGATCCATGGTCGGTTCTGTGCAAAGTTGTAATGTCTACAGGCCTTTATAGACCTATGAGATTACCGAATAGGTTATAAACAGCAATTTGATGTGCTTGAATGAAATGGCAACTATTTGTACCCAATCATGCATGTCGCCAGAATCTTAACATACCAATATTTATATCACTCGTGATAAGTGGCAGAAGTATCCTAATCTCGTTGTTTTTAGTTGTTTTTAGTATGCAACATGTTAACACTCCCATCAAGTTATACAGTTCATTGAAGATAGAACTTTTATGTCTCTTTAAAATTCAATCTTATCTTAATTAAACAATGCCGGGGTAGTATCATTTCCATTAAAAGTATGCATAAATACGATATTTTTCGCAATAGCACAGTTCGGTAGAAAGTAGGGGTGCGTTCCTAAATGTCGTAATTTTTTTATAGAGAGATAATAAAAAATGAGAGGAAAGCATTCTTTTAGGGAAACAAAAATGTTACACGACTTTTTGATAGAAGTTCTTCGCCTTAATCCGCCCTTAAATTCTGATTTTAGTGAAAATCACAAACCAACCCCTAACTTTGACGCAGTGTAGGACGGAAACTATCGGTCGCACATGAAAAATGTAAGGGCCAAAATTATGCAGAAATTTGTTCTCTCCATAAACCATTTGAAGTTTTTTCTGATATCACTCACCAAAACGACGCTATCTTTCGAAAATCGTCGCGAAGAAGAGTTTCCACCCCCACCCCTCGAGCGGTAAGCCCCCGAGGTGGCAAACTTAGGTGGAGAGTTAAGGGACCAATGTCTAACATTCCACCAAATTTCATTTCTTTCCGACCCTTTGCTGTCAAAAGCCTCTTTTTACGACGCAACGGTTGGACTATACCTTTTGTTCAATATATTACGTGTACCAGAAATATTTATGGTAAAGTGCATTCAAGGGGCACTGGGAATTTTGAATTTACTTGTAAAATATATATATTTTATATATTTGTTATTGGCATGGTAGTGACAGTTAATGGCGCCAAGTAGACCAGTTTGTTGTTGGTATAATTGAGGTCAGAAATATATGATTTGTTTACATTTTTTGTGTTCCTACCGAGTGCCGACACTACAAAGTATGCCTTATGCCTTCACAAGATGCCCGACGAGTCCAACGACGGTAATCCTTCTCGGCATTTTTTGCTGGGCTGGCCAGAGGACTGGCGCGGTCATTAGTATAGTCAAAATATGTATATTGACTGTGTATAATCAGATGTCAATATAGTATAAATACATCAATTTATTTTGATTTTATCCATTGCAAATTGGTATTTGCGATTA
The DNA here is from genome assembly GCA_951848785.1 of Callosobruchus maculatus. Lineage (NCBI taxonomy): Eukaryota > Metazoa > Arthropoda > Insecta > Coleoptera > Chrysomelidae > Callosobruchus > Callosobruchus maculatus. Next base: position 237,172 of record CATOUR010000332.1, read on the forward strand.
TTTTGATCTCCCACCACTGTCTGCCTTATTATAATATTATTTTGTATAGATAATTACATTTTTATCATTACTCAGGTCTACATAATAACATAACTGCACCATAAAAGTGTCGGCACTGATTGATACCCGAAGGAAATGTAAACAAATCTTATATTTCTGACTTCAATTACACCTTTTAGGCTTCAGTATAAGGCATCATTGAAAATGTAATTAAAACAGAAAGATATTTCCATCAAGCAAGAACTAAAAATATTGTACCAGTGATACGGCAACCATGTCGAGGTGAAAATGCGACCCTTTTGAGCTGAACAAAAGATAGCTATTTAAATGTCCTATAACAAAAATGTAGCTCCGTATGATATAATTATACCAATACAAATGTAGCCATCAAAGCCATATAGCAGCCCACTGTTTGGGAACTGAGGTGAAAACTTTCGTTGGAAGATGCTTATAAGGAAACATTAGAGGTGATGGTTTGTCTGCTGTTGAAAATGGGAAAAGTACAATTATATTTGATTTTGCTTGTCTTTGTCTACCCCATAAACGTTGCGTCATCCTTTTGGTCGTGGTACAGTTTTTGCTTTAGGGTACAATCGAAGGTTTGTTTCGTCGCAGTCGAATGCCCTCGTTGGATCGTTGGTTATCACCATCTACCTACCTACCACCTACCATCCCTGGTAGGAGCCAACTTTGTCAAATCATCCCCTACAGCCTCACGTTTGCCGAAGATTGTAAGCGTTCTCGTAGACACAATGGAGGATAGTCTCTTTGGATTACCGAGCTCATCCAGTATGGAAACTTGGAAACGTTAGTTCGATGGGTAGTATAAGGAACTCTCAGCTTTCTCCTCCACGTCACATTTCAAGAGCATGTTTGCAAGCCTTTTTAACAGTCCAAGTTTCCGAGGCATACAAAAACATGGAGAAGATAATAAACTGAACCAGCGACATTCTGGTAGCTTTAGTGATGTTATGGTTTCGTGAGCTTTAACATGGCCACACATGCCTGTTGAACGCGCTGTCGAATCTCATCTTCACAGCTAACCGAATTGTCGATCAGAGAACCGAGGTACACAAAACTTTGAACTACTTCACAATGGCCTACTGACCTTCTCGATGATTATTGTGCTCTCTATCTACGATCATAACCTTGGTCTTGCTGTAGTTAATACCAAGACCGTATGCTGCACTGTGTTGTTCTAAAATGTTTGATGGAGCTGCTATTTCTTCCTGAGAAACAGCAATAAGGGTTGTATCATCAGCAAATCCTAAGTTGGATATTTTCCAGTTGTCCAATACCTGTCTCATCACAAATTCAGAGTAACTGTTAATATTATAAGTGTAATGAAAACCGTATGAAATAAAATTCAGTTACATTTGCTCTATAGATTCGGCAACAATGCAATAATAATTGTTTTACAGATAGATATGATCAATGTTCTAAAAAACGGCGGTGGCTTTTCCAAAATTGAAACTACGTTCCTAAGATCCCAATCTAATAAAGGGTTCCTACACTATTGACTGACTCTATACAAAGAACAGGCAGTCATTACGGAGGAAACATAATAAAGAACAAAACGAAATGGAATTCAGATGCATTTGCATTATAGATGCGAACAAAGTGCAATAATAATTGTTTTATAGATAGACGTGATCAGTGTGCATGTGCAGCAGCAGCAGAAAGTCTTTCAAGCCGTCCTTGGCGGCTACACTCCACACATAACAGGTTCCCCGACATAAAAGTCACCGTTGCGTCGCATTTAGACCACAGAAACTATAATCGAAGAAGAAAGAGGTGATGAAAGCCATGCTAAAATGTCACGATAATCAATGTCTACAGTGCTCCATTCCTAAAACATTGCACGGTCTATTTTGCGCGATCATGTATCACTGGCCTATCACAAAATTAATTTTTTAAATGAGACATTGACAACTGTTCCAATAAACAACTTTGATTTTATTGCTAACTAGCTGTGTACTTTCTATGAAATTTGTTCGGGACTTTAGAAGCAGCTTGGGCAAGATAATGCAAAGGTTAGGAATAGTTAGAATAGTCTGCGTAACTTCTATCGAGTACGTGTATATGCCGTTATTTTGACTTCTAAAGCTGTCACAATCCTTTCTCGAAGGAAGGAAATTTAGAATCAAAATCAGCTATACATTTTCGACATTACGGCCAATAAAGACCGGTATCTCTCAGGGTTCGGTCCTTGGGCCTATCTTTATTCGCTTTTTATACATGACATCCCTTGCCCCCGCAACTGAGAAGTCTATCACTACGCTGGCGAGACTGCTATTGTTACTCAGTCGCGGACTGAAGATCTGGTGCGCGATTGGCTGCAGCTTGCAGTGGATGAGGTGGAGTAGGCGGATCGGTGGATCATCAAAATGAATCATTTGTAAACGTGAAAAAATGTGTGGTACCCCGTTAGAGGTTTCAGTGAACGGTGCTCAGTTCCCATGGAAAACCTCTGCCAAGTACCTAGGAAGCACCCTGGATAAGGGTATGATTTGGCATAAACACATTGAAACGTTAAAAACAAAAATCGAAATTACGGTTATTACGTTTCGTCGACTATTTCCTATGTTACGCAGAACCTCAAAATTGAATTTGGTGAACAAAAATTCGACTATGTAACATGATTATCAGACCAGAATTTTCTCCCTAACCGCACATGAAAAATTGGTTCTGCAGAGCACGACATTGCGCACAATCACTAACGCCCCATGGTATGTTTCTAAGATTTTTGACGATTCCCTTCACAGAGACCTTGACATCCGTTATTTGGCGATTACCTTAAACAACAGGTGCAATGACGTTATAGTCAAGCGGAATCGCACAGCTCACCATCTGTTGCGCGAATCAGTGAACTACGAAGTCGAGCAAGTTTGCAAGCATATAAAGCCGCGGCTCGCGCTGTGATCAAAATCAAATTGTGCTAATTTAGAAACAAATAAATTATTGCCCTTTTAGAAATCGAACCTCAGAATTTACCCTTTTGGTAAAACTCAAAAATTACCGAACTCAAACCGAATATGTCAAGCTATACCCTCCAATCGCCGAACATCCTCCTCTTTGCTCTCCCCCTTCCTTCCTATCTTTTTTCCTTTACTTATCGATGACTTTTTCTGGTCTTTGGGTAACCAGACCTAACAGACCGATCGACCGATGCAACCGCAATTAAGAGCAAAGGTCCACCACTTCTAAAGATTCGTTAGTTTCCACATCATGACCCGTTACTCATTACATTAGTTAAATTTTAGATACGTATATTCAAGTGTATTACTTTAAACGGTTGAACATGCTACTTTTGACTTAGTCTTGATATTTCTTGAAACATTGAGATCGGTAAGTATATTTAGTAGGTATTTGTAATACGGTACGGTGGTGTTTCCGTCAAGGGAAGAGTGGGAGTCTAGGGAAAGACAGCTCATCGAAGGAGGAGGAAAGGTCTGGTACACAAACGGTTCACTCGCTAGAGAGGGCTCGGGCTCGGGAGTCTACGGACCCCATACAAGACTTTCACTCCCTCTTGGGGGGCACACCACAGTATTCCAGGCTGAGGTCTATGCGATACTTGCTTGTGTAAATCGTATTCGGGAAATTGACGGGTCTAGGAGACGAATTACTATCTGCTCTGACAGTCAGGCAGCCACCAAAGCACTGAGTGCTTGGAAAATAACGTCGGGACTGGTCTTGGAGTGCAGGAGGGCTCTTGACGACATCTATCTCAGCTAAACACAAGGTATCACTGATGTAGGTACCCACGCTGGGGTAAAGGGTAACGAAATGGCGGATCATCTGGCTAGGATGGGATCCGGCAACAGTTTTGTGGGCCCGGAACCAGCCTTAGGACTATCTGCAAACATAGGATTAGGAAAACAACTGGAGAGTGGAACCAGAATCAACACTCTCTGAGATGGAACAACATCTCTGGTCATCTCCATCAGGCTCGGGAACTATTAGCAGGGCCTGCAGAGAGAATAGGACGATTTTGTCTCTCTCTGGATAGGAGTAACTTGAGATTGCTAGTAGGCCTATTAACGGGTCACAACACCTTCAGGCGTCACTTGTTTGTGATGAGGGTGGTCAACGACCCAACGTGCACGTGGTGTGGTGAAGAGGAAGAATGCTCGGCACACATCTTGTATCGCTGTAAAACCCTGGGTTATCACAGGCAGGCTATGCTGGGCTCAAGAACCTTGGAACCAATAGCGATAAAACGGATAGGACCTAAGAAATGTACTTGCCTTTGCCAAAAGGGCAGGTCTTAGGAACTAGCGCGGATAGAGGCGCAAAAGGGCCCATCGTGTGGCCTATGCACCAGCCACATTCCGTGCTGGATAGCCTCTGGTCCTTATTCATTCAATATAAAGACAAGGACAACAAAACATAATGCATATTTACTTTAAATATAATACAAGGACAACAAGACAAAAATGTTAGATAAGAAAATAAATAAGGTAGTTCAGTAAAAATTTAAATAAAACAAAACATAAGTTACTAAAGAAGTATTCTAAAAGCCTTGAAAAATAGTGTAGTGACTAGCGCGGACTCAGGACTGTGTGTCGGACTCTGAACAGTGAGAGCGAAAGTAACGAGTCTTTTCGAAATGGAGGAATCGTTACGTTTTTTATTTATCCACTAGTAACGATTACTTTGTAATAATTACTTGATTGCCTAGCATCACTAGTGTGCAATGCTATTCAGTCAGCTCCGAAGTCTTTGGCAGAGCGTCGTCATTGGCGCGGATTGAACTCGATGGTCGGCGCGGTACGGACAGCGGTTTTTCACCAGAACGATTAACAAATGCGATCTCGGAAAAAGTCGTACTGCGACAGGTCATCGTCTTCAGAACTGTCTCTTCGATTTAATTCCACCGCAAACTGAGAATCAGCCCAGCTCTCTCGCAGCCAGCGATCCATTAATGTCTATTTCTGCAAATGGATGAACTTTATCATGCGAGGAGCGCTTGTGTCGGTACTCTAAGCGCAGTCTGCATCAATAAATAATAATTATCCTGTTAATGTTTTTATTAGTAGTGATGAGAAAATTGAAATGAGATATGTTTCAACAGTATTCGCCATTTTTTTTCAGAAGTGCTTCCCACACATACAAAAAAATTAAGTTGAAGTATAAGTATCAAAAATTTTCAAAAACTGCACATGTGAATGTCTCAGTGGCGTATTTAGGTCCGACCGAGTCCAACCCCTTCTCTCTTCCGAACAAAAATTGTAAATACGATACTGTCAAAAGCAATATTCAAATAGGGCTGTAAAGCTTAAAACATCACCAAGGTGACCTTTTAGGGACTCCATGAAAATAAAAACTCCCAGAAAAGATGAAAGAAAAACCATCAGGAACCACTAAAACATCCAAAATCGAAGTTTCGGGTGGTTCTCAAGCCTTTTTTGATAATTACTCTGCGGCCAAAGCACCAATTTTCAAAAACAAGGTAACGTTAAGTATTATGATCCCATATCCACTTACCAAATTGCATGAATACCCAAAGATAATATATCAATATTGTAACATACTGTACATCATGGTGATGGTGTATTGTGTGTTAGTTGTCATCTATCATGTAAATGTTGGGTTAGATTTTTGATATGTAAACGTCATCGTATCATCTGGAGCTTCCGGGAATGACGGATGGGCGTTCTAGAATGTCATCTGAGGTCTCGAGTTCTCTAGATGGCTGGGCCAGTTTCTCAATATCCAGTTAAAGTGTCAGATAGGTAGCTGCCAGTTAGCGTTTCTAGGGGTATTAACTTTCAGATAAGATTTACGGGGATTCGTAAGTTTAACCTTCAATTGCTTAAACAATTTATCTTACAGTTAACCGTTAACTTCCAGATAAATATTTAACTGACATTGATAAACCAGCCCTCGATGAAGTATATAATGCGCCACGAGTGGCGTGGCAGAAAGAGTATGAGTAGTTGTTGAGAGAGGTTGAGATAAAGTTAAGAGATATTGTATTGAGTTGCGAAGTAAAATGGTGAAAGTTGTGTCCAGTTTGATTCCCTGGAGCAAAAAAAGTGGCCGTCGTGACAATATTAAGCGATTCCAAATATAACAGTCTATGTGAATATAAGTTCAGATCAAATATCGCCAACATCATTTCATAATGTAATAGAGAGAGTTTATAAGCATAAAAAATTTTTGGATCGCCACCCCAATTTCGTCGCCTCCCCGAGAAGTGAAAAACGTTTAGAAAGCTGTAAAGCATCAGTTTCAAACGATTCTGACAATTTTTATCGGATTATCATGATGTAGCAACAAAAAAAAGAATTCGAAAATCCTAATTCTCATTCCTTTCTTCCTGCTTAAAACCTCTTCATAGTGAAAATGTTCAAAAAAGGACCTCCTCCTGCTCTATAACTAGTGGTTTAGTACCTAAATATCCCCTTAAAGGCAGCGATATTTAAAGTTAATATATTTGGTTGTAAACCACTTAATTGTCACCAGATTTATGCAACTATAAGCAAAAGAAAAATTTGGAAATAATTATTAGTATTATTCGTTATAAACTCCAAGAATACTTTATGATATCATGTAAGCGAATAAGTGGTAATTTTTTAGCCGAGCTTTTTCAAAATGAAATTATGAAGTAAAATATTACCTTCATGATTTCCTTATCTGGAAAAATGCACTTATAGTACTCAACATTTGAATTTCCTCGAAAGTAAAATGGGACAAATAAGCTATTTATAAGTACCTATATATTTTGTCTAAACAGATAATCCTTCAGTCCAAGTCTACATTATCGTAGAAACACTGTGCTCTTGATGACGTTAATTGTCTCTTCTACACGTCATTGCAGTTATTTTATAGGTGAATGAGAACTGACAATAAGTACACCTAATTTCACCTTTTATTTGACCTTTACCTATTTTATAATTTCTCAACAAATGTTCAACCTAATTTCTAATAGATTTTAACTTTAACTAATAAGGATTAATGAACTTTGAGGGTAAAATGTGTTGCCGTTTTTTACCTGTTTGAGGAAAAGTTTCCTTGATAGTAAAAAATTGGAAAATCTTGACTATGCACTCAAATACTTTGAATTGATTTCTTTTGTTTATGGTCTGCCATATTCTAATCAATTTTATGAATAATTTGAATTTAGCAAGGAAAGAATTGAAATTATTTACAAATGATCAATAATTTAACCCAATTATTCTAGGAGCCATATTTCAATATTTCTGTACCATTTTTTGGTTTAATAAATTTGCATATTTATTTAAGTCTATTTTTTATTGTTAACAAAAACTATTAAAATGCCCGTTTTCAAAGGCGCGTGTGTTTTTACGAACTGTCGTATAAAAACATTGACAGTAATGTTTTCTGTGCAGCCGAATTTCAGCTTGGTAGAACAGCAATAAGTTGATCTACATATTTTCATATATACATATTATTACTTCATCGGGTCACTGATTATCTATTTTGTCCATGCACATAGACTTTGACCCGATATGTGTCAGCAAGACAAAGATGAGACAATATATTTACCTCAATTTGCCCATATTTTTCCTGCTTTCTGTTGGAGGGACTTATCCGAGCCAATTTTTTGTATAAGCGTTCACATGAATACCAATTTTTTTCCTCTACTTAGTACGTTACAACCAAAAATGGATTTGTCTACATGGCCGGAAAAATTAAAAATCTCCTGTGTAGCACAAAAAACACCGCCCTGTATATGTTGTCCACTGTTATCAAACCTACATGCTTTAAATAACATAGCAGTCTGAGAACCCGACCAACTATAATAACTAACTAATAACATGTTATTTGAATACTCTCATGAAATGTGTATCTACGATCCATCCATCGTATCTAAATGTTCGAAATGACTCATAATCCTGCTGTAATTTCCATTTAAAGGTCACTCCTCCCTGCTAGGAAAATTGATATCACTATTACTAGTCACCCCTCACTTTTATGGTGCAAACGGACGGTCGAATACGTTTTAAATAGAATATCTAGAATTTATCGCTAGATTATTGGCTAATAAAAATATCGTTTCATGACCCTTCTACCATAACTCGTGATGTGATAAAGGATGCAATAAAACTCCGGTTTAGGAAATGGACTATTGAGGGTTGCAGCCGTAAGTAATTATAGGATTTTTTTGCTAAATCCAGATAAATGTTGGTGATGAAATTTTGTTTTTAAACAACTTGTCTTAATTGCAACCTAAGTAACCAATTAATAAATGTTATTGAATATTGCACTTGATTTTTGACTTTAATGTTTTATATTCTTCAAAGAATGTGTTCGATTTTTTGTACTTCATTAACAGGTAAATGTTTTGCGTTCCAAAATATACGTGGAATTTCTCAAAGCCGCCTATATATAGCGTGTCCCCTGAATTTCCTTGACATGTGATATTTTCGTAACAAAAAAAGTTCAAACATAAACTGAGTGGAATTTTTGAAAGTACTATAGGGTCTATTATACCATGCTTTAAAAAAAATGTTTATACTTTAACCCTCAGAACTCACCCCAAACTTTGTTTTTTCAAATAGCACCTAATAGTTTTTTCTACACATATTAAGTTCCTATATTATTCCAAATCTTGCAATTCCTTTCATTTTATACACAAACCTATTTTTTTCGTTAAATCGTTAGCATAACATACATAAAATAAGAATTTGCTTGATGCAATAAACGGATAAAAATAAAACTAATTGGGTTTTCAAGTCAATGACAAATACTCATTTTAATTATTTTATGTTAATTATAATTATGAAAAAATTGGTTTGCGTATGTAGTGAGAGGCACTACAATATATTAAATAAAATAATGTCCTCATTAATGTAGAAAAAGCTGTGGGGTGCTATTTGGAAAAAAGTAGGGGGTAAGTTTAAGGGTTGAAGTAAAAAAATAACTCAAAAGCATGGCATGATAAGTCATTCGGTACCCTTGAAAGTTCCACTTGGTTTTCTTTTTTATCTGTTTTTCTCACGAAAACGCCTCAAACAAATCCTTATTTTTGTAAAGCTAGATTGAAAGTCCCAACTAAGTTGAGACCTTCAAGCTGGCAGAAACTGGGGTGCCTTTGGGCTGCTCAGTTTACTTACGGTGGGTCGTGGATCCTTGGCAACTTATTCTTTTCCTCTTATAAGAGATGTCAGGCAAAATCACTAACTTTTAACTCGAGATTACTCTAAGGTTCAAAACTTCGAGAAAAAGGGCGCCAGGAGCTTTCACCTCCAAACTCCAAGGAAGTTAGTGAAATTGCCCAACCTCTCCAGAAACACTGAAGGGATGGGTGTAGAAAAATTCAAAAGAGAATTAAACAGTAACAAGTATATTGATTTTAAAATATAATTAACTAAATAGTGAGTTGTGATATGACTATAATGGGATGACTGCTGGCCAGGAGAGTGGAATGATACAACCTGGCTTGCTTCGGCTAAGACTGATGGTGCTGGGTCAGTATGTGGGCTCGTCCAACGGCTCCTTCAGAGGGTCCCCTTTTGCAGACTGGCAGCCTCTTCAGGTTCCTTAGGCCAGACTACTCCTGCTTAAGCTCTCCCTTTTTAGGCTGTAAGGTCTCAGAGTCTGGCTCGGCCACCACTTCAAGCCGCCGTCATGCAAAGTACCAAAAAAAAAAGGATTAGTGTGTGGACCCTCTATAGAAAAACCCCGGGATCAAAATCGTTAAGCAAGCTCAGGTGTACTACTTGGCCACTGAATTGTACAGACAAAACCCCAATAGCTTAATTAAGTACAATGTCTATTTAAATTTAACAAAGATCCCATACAAAATGCTTAAATTCTATACTAAAATTATCTTAAAAGTTAGACACAAAAGCTATAGCAGATATCTCCCCCACAATGCTTCACAACTGAATCTGCATATATAAAAGGAATATAATTTTAAAATAAAGTACCAATATGGTATCAACAAAGTATCACCTAACCTAGATACTTGATAGGCCTTTCAAGTCTAATAAATAAAATAAAACTTTAAAAATATGAGTCATGAAGTGAGCAAGGCTATAGTTCACTTAAGTTCAAAGCAGTTTAATTGATTTAAGAAGAAATCAAGGCTATGATCCTATTAAGTTGCTGCTGGCTCTAGTGCTCCAGAAAATTTAGAATCTTGAAAGGTAATGCAACCACAAAAAAAAATTATCAAGCCCACAAATATTTACTAAAATGTCTCAAAATCAAATATCACAAACAATCCAGAAAATTGAAACTATATGAACAGTAGTTGCAAGGTACGAGCAACTATACTTCAATAAATACTCTCAATGTTAAAACTATAGCTCCAAAAGAAACCAAAATCTATGAGTACGTTCAGTCTCACATAGATGTACTTCGGCAGGCTGTATCGGTTGTAGAGATGGAAAATTTGTCAAATTCATACGGCAAAATTACAGCCCAAAATTTGCAAAATGTGTGTGAGCACACTCAGAAACTATCAAAAGTATACCAAAATAAAGAAAGGTGCTTCTCTCTCTCTCTAAAATTGTACGAGGAACAAAGAAAACTGAAGAAGGTTAGACACCTATGCAAAAATGCTCATTAGCTGCCCAAAATGGCGGAAACAATAAACTAAGCAATTTTTACACAGACTCTACCAAATAAAAAAAAGGTGTGCTCCTCTCTCTCTCTCAAAAATGTACAAAAGAGCAACAACAAAAAAGAAGGAATGAAGGTCACACTTGGAGGTGTCCACAAACTCTAGATGCGAAAGTACGTAAAATAGCTCGATAGCTGCCAAAATGGCGATCAAAATTGAGATAAGCAAATTTTACGTACCTTCTATATCCAAAGTAGCAGGAACAGCTTGTAGTCACACTCCTGTGAATCCTTCCAGGGTCTAGAAGTAGGTGGAAAAGAGCGTGTATTCCTTTAGATTGACATCAGCACCAGGTCAGTTCCTTCGGGAAGCAGATGCACACACTTGAGCTGAAAACGCATATTATAACACAGTACGGCATTCACAACCTGACTCGAAAATGAAACTAAATCAAATCAATGATATCGATTTTAGATACTAAAGGTTCGATATCAACGGTATGCTAGCAAAAATCCAAAAGAGTCGCTGGTTTAACAACGCAGCATACTAAACAGAAATACAGAATCCAAAAAGTGGCGGAGTATTCACAATTCACAAATAATTGTCCGTGTTACAGGGTTAGGTACTTCAAATAGAAATCTCGCGAAAAGAGAGTTAATAACTTCAAAGTCTACCCCACGACAAATAAGAGAATCTATTTCATGAACATGGCGGAAGGCCAAAAAGAAAAGACCTAGGTTAAAGATGGCGGAATGCCGGAACGATACACCTGACCTGTTGCAGAAGCCGAAGGATTCAGAAGAGAGAGCCCTCGTCGAGGCTCAAGCGGATTTGTTAAAGCCTGTTGACAAAAAAATTAATAAAAATTTCGTTACATTTTATTCATTTCATGACTACGAAAAAAAAAGAGGTTTTTGTATAAAATCAAAGGTACTACAAGATTTTAAATAAAATAAGGACTGAATTTGTATAGGAAAAACTATTAGGTGCTATGTGAAGAAACGAAGTTGGGGGGGAGTTCTAAGGGTTATAGTATAGAACAAATGTTTTGAAAGCTTGATGTGATAGACCGTGTAGCACTCAGTTTTTGTTTGAACACTTTTTTGTTATGAGAATATCATGTGTTAAGGAAATTCAGGGACACCCTGTATAAGGAGAATCGCTTATTTGTAATCGCTTTTCTGACCTAACTTTTTTTAAACTGAGCACTCGCGAAGGCAAAGCCTGAGTACAGTTTACCGAGGCTGCTATTAATATGTCAGGTTAGGGGAAGCTTGTTGATGCGGACTGAATAGACAGCACTCGCAGTCTCCACAAATACAACTCTTGTCGTTCTGTTCCAAAGCCTGTACCCTTGGAAATAAAGGCGCGTTCATACCGCTCAATTCTTGATGTATGAAGGATGGCCGCCTTGGGATGAGATGCAGCAGTTCCACAGGTTCAACTAGTAGTCATAGCTCGGTAGTGCCACAGCAGCAGGTTCCGTTTGAATATTGGTAGAAAAGTAAGAGGTCACCAACCACACATCCTGTGAGAAAGCAGCTGGAAGTGGCGCATTAAGTCACCGATGAGTCGATTTGTTCTTTTCTAGACTGCACGGATTGTTTATAAGGTAGTAGTGGCAGCAGCTCCCTAGATGTGTGAGCAATACTAAAGGCCACGTCTTATTCGGGATTTATATAGCTTTTTACATCCTAATATATCCTTAAATTTTATATGAGTGAAATTAACAAATAGGTCTCCTCATTAAAGATTTGCCGCCATTTTTTTCTTGTTTATCCGTATTTTGATAATAAATAAACTGTTGAGACAGCTTAAGAACGTATAGTATGTGGTGACATGAGATAAACCAAAAATGAGGTCACGAAAGTTAGGTTGTGTTCACAGAACACAATTACGGTAGTGTTCTGAGACCCATCTGTCAAAAAATTGATGGCAACTTGAAGATAGTAAGCTTAACCACTGGTTTTTTAACACGGTAAAATTGAGAGCTCCACTAGAACTTCCATCTGTCAGCTAAGGCCCAGTTTCACAATAGTTAGTCAACTAGTGGTTAAAAAGACCAGCGGTTATAGAAAACAATATATTGCATAATCAGCGGTTTACGTCAAAAGCTCAGGTTTGAGCTTTGTTGTGGTCAACCGATGAAAGATACACCTATTTTGGAGGTTATAAAAACATAGATTTTGAATACGGTTTGTGATGACATAAATCAAAAATAGTTTTTACCAATAAATCTGAAACATTCCAAATATATCAGCGGTTATTACTGACTGGTCATTGAATAAGTCATATGCTCATCTATGCCTGTATAGATTTAATTCGTAGGACGTTCGTAGGGCTTCCAATAGTTTTGGTTTTTAAATTGTTGTTTTGAATTCGATCGTCTGAAACAAATTCAGTTGATTGTCAAGCAAAGTGTACATAAATAAATGCTTGACATAAATCACCAAGCAGGATAAATGAATGGCAATATGTGTGTGACATCGATAAAAGCTTGATGGAACGGCCAACACCTTTAAAACGGCCTAATGATTGCTTGGCTGCAAATTGCCTTTGCTCATGCATTGTAATGTTTCAATCATTGCCAGCATTCTGCTAAAACCAACCTAATATTAATACAGACGGTTAGGTTGCGTTTATGTTCACAGTACATGAGTACACAATTGAGGCAGTGTTCCGACACCCATCCGTCTAAAATTTGGTGCCAACTTGAAGATTTAGTTTTCTCTGTGAAACAGTTCCACAACAACTTTTGGTTATCTTCCATCTGTTGACTAAGTGGTTACCAGAGGTTACCAATTATTGCGAAACTAGGCCCAAGTGATTAACAGGGATTACCAACACTAATTTGTAACTAACACTATCGTATACAAATTCACATAGCGCCTTCACCATTTTTCGAAATTCTATAAAACGTCGACTAGACTTAAAACAATGGTGAAAGCTTAGATGAATTTCTCTAATGCCAGCAGCCAGCACTTCATTTGGCGTAGCCCGTAGCGTATTCGTATAGCAGCGTTCCTGTATTTGTCCAAGTATTTGATGTATTCGCGCAAATATCACAAATATGCCTTCCCTCATGGTCGGTCAGCATTGTCGGCATAAATAATATTAATCTTATTTGAGTCATTTGATATATGATTAAAGACCGACAAGTGGACGGAAGGCGTATTTGTCTATTCACATTATTTATCCTATTTGCGCAAATAAGTCAAATAATAGATTCTCCACACATTGTCGTCTTTTTTTTTGAGAAATCGAGCAAATACACGAAAACGCGAAAACGCTACAAGTGCCAGCATAAGACGCAACTTGTTAGGAATATTTCCCTTAACTTTTACCTCCCGCAGCTGAAAGTTGAGGGGAGATGTGATCGGGCTTTTAGGGGTTCCTGATCATTTACATTCCGACATGGAGTGAAATTGTACTTAAAACTTTTCAAACCAATTCTTACACTTCTTTCAAATATATACGTGTGGAATTTTCGAGGCACTCCATAACCCTGTAACTTGGAAGCTACTAACTTGTTTCGTAATGAAATTTGACCGTGAATGACTGCTGTGGTAGGAATGAAGATATGGTGTAAGTTTGAAAATCGTACCAGCGATAGTTGAACAAAAAATACAAAATGTGTGTGGACAATGGGGAGCTTGCATAATGTCAGCATTTTTTGTCATTATCTTTGGTACCGCTAACTAAACCTATAGCTGAATTTTGCTACCTTTTTAGTATCAGGTTATTTGTCTCTATGATCCTTCTTTTACTTCCCACACCGGTAGGTGAGGGGAGTATTGCGATCGCGAAAATTTTCGATTTTGAGATGATACGCTTTTTGGGCGTTTTATGATGTCACTCACTTCCGTCAGTATGTTCGTCCGTGCGCGCGCGTCTTTGTAGCCTCGTAATCTCAGTAACCGCTCATGGATTGTGACGAAACTTGGATACAGCTATGCTATGGGGTTCTAGTAGGTAATGCTGCTATATTTTTGAAAATCGGTGTATTGGCGGCGGAGTAATTAGCAAAAAACAAAAAAATTAAATATTCCTCACACTTCGTTTTTAGGCGTTTTAAGATTTCTTGATCATTTTCTACTTTTTTGGGTAGGGGTGAAATTGGGGTGGTTGGGGGTGGGGGGTTGTAAAACTCAAAAATTTGTTGTATTCATAATAGGCTGTCTATTGCCTTAGGGGAAGAGAGTTCTAGCGGCATAATACCCTTTTTTAGGTCCACCCGATCATTGCCTACTGAAACCAAGGGACTTGAATTTTCTGACATACGAATATTGTTTTGATCGTTCTGATTGAGTAACGTGGATATTATGAAATTGACTTTAATGAAACGTTGCCACAGTGTTATTACTGTGCCAAGGATGGAAAATGCGTGTGGTTCTTAGAAATCGTGTCAGTGGCGGCGCAGCAACGATAAAAAACTAAAAATATAAAAACAGCTCAAACTTCGTTTTTAGGCGTTTTGGGACTTCCTGATCATTTTGGTTTTTGTTGGGTGGGGGTGAAATTGGGGAGGTTGGGAGAAGGAGATTTGCAAAACTGAAAAAGTGTTTGTATGCATAATAGGCTCTGTATTGACCTGCGAAAGAAGGACGCCTAGCGACTTAATACACTTTTCTAGGTCTACCGGAACATTGCCTTGCTTATCACAGAAACTGAGGGACTTCGATTTTTTTCTGATGTATGTTTCATACGAGTATTGCTTTAGATCGTTCTGCATTGTGTAACCTGAAATTGATTTTAACACGTTGGCTGCCGTGAGTGACCCACGTGTGGTCTCAGATAATCGACGGAATTGGCCACGTGATCCCACATCGGGATCACGAGCAGCAACATAGACTTCAGCCGCGTGTACCCACAGAAGGGATTCTAGCGCAAATATTACTTATGAAAGCGATAACTCGTAGCCATTATCAGCAAGATATGTATTTGGCCTGCTGATTGAGTCACATATGTGGGTACACGTGGCTATTGTTGGTGTAAGTCGTACAAACCAAAAATCTAAATTCTAAGGAAAACCAAACTTTCATTAACTGAGTACTAAAAATTCACATTTAAAAATCCTAAAAAAATAATTACTTTATACAACGATGTCCTCCAAAGGAACACGAGAGACAATAAGTGTTTTGTACACAGGGAGCATTTAATTTTTTTTTTGCTTAGCTTGTGCATGATTGCGCTCAAATTGCTGTGAAAGTTTTCCATAGCATAAGAAACATTTACCTCGTCCTGAGCTCCCGACATCTTCAATGATATGTTGAATATCTGATTTACTTTCTTTGTTCATATTTTCTGTTAGACTTTCCAAAATCAAAATCTCTTTTGTAATGAGCTTTTTAAACTTTGTGATGGTCATTTTGTCGTTTGTTAGCTCCTGATTTGTGACATACGCATTCATCAGAGCGAGCAGTACCTGTCAAAACTTGAATGGCCAGCTTTCTGTACCCGTTTATATCTCTCCTTAAACAGGTGTTGTAAGCTGTCGTTTGGTCTGATAAGTTTACAAAGGCGTTGTGCTTATTGTAGTCAATCACTGTGGTAGGTTTTTCGGTTTCTCTGTCGCTACGCCTACGTTTCACCATTTTAGAAGTGTGCTTAATACTAAGAGTGAGTTTGCCCCTCCACCATCCGTGAGACCCCACTTTCGACTCACGTAGCTGTAAGATACTCTAGGTTTTAGGCCGTTTTAACTGAAAAAGCAGCGTGGCTGATGGGACCGTTTTTTTTTTCAACACTGCGACAGTTAACGTGTTAATGAAATTTCAACACAGTATAATAATTACCATGGCGAGAATGAACAATGCGTATTGACTTCGTTTTTAGGTAATTTGGGGGTTCCTGATCATTTCGTTTCATTCAGTTGAAGTTATTACAATAAAAACTGTGTCGTTCTATACAGTTCCTACGGAGAAAGGTGCAAGAAACTATTTATACGTTGTTATCACAATTGATGGCACCAAAGCTGAGCAAGAATAATGTTGTCAGACGCTCTTCTAACAAAGTAACAAATCTACTGCAGGCTTGAAAATTGTATTAAGGTCGGTGTATGCATAAGCTGGGAATGAGAGTCTAATCGTCCATGTGGTGCGCCCAAACCGCGTAGATATCTGGATGCGGTTGGTGCCATCAATTGTGGTAACAAGGTATAGTAGTTTTTTTGTGGTGGGTATTGTTTGGGGGCAGGCAGGCTGGTTGCAAGGGGATCTCAGAGTATAGATTCATGAAAAGGGAAAGTAATAAAATATATCACCGTTATGTGTGGGAAGTACGAGTGAATCAACTTGACTCCATTTTTTTGTATTGGTCTTTCCAAATAACTGTTTAATTTACATTTTAATTTTTACTTGTCCATTTTACAATATTGACGATGAATGTTTGCTGCTTCATCAAAATAGTGTCTCGCATATTTCCACATTTTTCAATTTATAGTGAGCCGATGCATAAGCGATTTCTGATAACCAATAAATATTACAGAGAAATTGGAAGTTTGCGCCGTGGAGTAAACGTGGAGTAACAAATTGCCTGGGCTTGATGGGGACTGATCGTGGAAAATATTTAACGGAATACTTCGAGCGTGCTGGAAAATTTGAAATATGTAGCCGAAAAATAATCGCGCTCCACCAACGTTGAGAAAATATATGCATGCAACTATTTAGGCGAAATATACGACTGCTGGACTTTTTTAGTAGTAGGCTGTGCCTGTCGTCACAATTCGAAAATTCGTCGCGTTAAAGGGTAAAAAAAGTATCCTGGCCTCGTTTTCAAGAACATGCGTTATATTTGAACTGTTATAAGAGAATGCAAATTATTGATAAAAATGCGGAACTCTTCATTCATATGTGGTACAGGTGTTCAAATGTAACATGCATCTTCTATTCGATAGATAAGCTTTATTTCTCTATGGGTGCCATACGCTTTATACAAACGCCAGAAGAGTTATCCAAATAGATCTTCTGGGACTGTTGTCAGTCATACTAAAAGTAAGAAAGTACTTTAACTAGAATATTTATCTTGATTACACCCAACAACAGTAGAAGTTGGACAAAATCAACATGTACTTAAAGTAGTATTTCCCTCAGATGATTTTTCTACCAAAATTATAACAGTTCTAAATTTTGTAATCACTTCTTACTTCCAGTGTGAGTAAGAAGTATAACTTTAAAGGGGTGATACACGTACGAGCAAGTACGCGTACTTATGACTCGACGACCTTTTTCGCCTGTGTGTCACCGTATGTACGCGTACTTTAAAACCGTCGCGCAAACCGCCGGCGATCCAACTGATTTGAAATCCTGCTCGTAACTTGTCTCGGCTCGTACTGCGAGCCGCGAGCCACCACTTTGTTTCGGCAGGCCATCGATGCGCAACGCTTGTTGTGTTTGGCGTTTGTTAAAAGTTTTGTTTGTTTAGGAAAATTATCAAAATGAGTGATTTCAGCTTCACGTGTGTCACCGACGTCGAGCCGAGTAAGTTGGCGAACTTAAAAACCGCGTACTTAAAGTTCGTACGTGTATCACCCCTTTTAGAAATATAGATTCAGCGTTTGTAAATCAAGGTAGATCGAACGAAAATACATATTTCAAGCAAAAATAATTTATGTGTTCCATTCAAGTTAAACAGCTATTGCTAAACTATTTCTGAACATACTTATAAACAAACAACATGACTTATTTTTCATAACTGACGGTCCAGCCGTGGGTTATGAACACCGCCTACTGGATACCAGTACTGAGAAACGTCAAACACTAATTCGAACGGTGACAGTATTTAAGTGACAGACAGGGGTGTGCAACTCAAATGAGGACCCTGTGTAGCGGAGTTAGCGCTAGCCACCTAGCACACCTAGCGGGGTTGCGTGAATTATTGATCAGCCAACTCTGTTTCAAACAAATTCCTAAATGCATCAATAGAAGTGGCCCAATTGTGACGCCTAACGTCATTTTGACAGCCATTGTCGTTACTGACATTGTCGTTGCTCGCTTTTGTCGATTGGCGTCTTTTTGCAATTTTGCACTACTTTTGAGATTTTTGTCTGCCTATTGTTGTCTATATGTATTTAGGAATGGGTTCTAAATATTTACGCCGTTGTCTTGCGCCAAATTGCAAGAATGCGGATGCGCGAAGGTAAGTGATTTGGATGATTTATACCGCTCACCTCATTTTTGTATTGTGAATTTTGATGCAAAATTAATACAAGACTGATCATTTCTACATGAAATATACATATATCATGCATTACTAAATACTACTACTCATACTCATATAACTTGTATTACAGTTCACAATCACATACGCTGCCATAAAGGTGTGCAGCATTCCCTCTCTTTGGCAAACCGTTGCATTGAAGGTGAGGTCCGATGGTCTAAAAATACATTTTTTTTATTTCAGATATTAAATCCCATCTGATCAGCGTATACAGAGACGCTAGTTAGAATGGATTGGCAACCCAAACCTACAAATATACAAACATCTTGCCTGAATCAATATGAATAGTTAAGGAATATTACATAAATTATATACCATCAAAGGATTGTAATTATCATGAAATAGTGATTCTAGTGAATAAATCATGCTTTACTTTTATATGAATTGTTTTTGTACCTTGTGTAGCTGACTTTGTTTAAGCAATTGTCGTATTGAAATAAATTACAAAGGGGTTTGTTTACAGTAATCCATATCTAATATATTCCCATTCTTACATAATCAGTTGAATGTCCTGTATAACGTGGTAGCTTGTCACAAAAATTTACCTAACTCATTGAATACCTATTTTCAAAACTGAACTGATTAAAAAGGTTAAAACACTAATTTAAAAAAAATGGAGTATGTGCTGTGGACAATGCCATAGTTTTATTTATTATTATGCCACTTGACAATTCCATTTTTTTTAATTAACGCCTTAACTTTTTTAATCAGGTCAATTTTCAAAACAGGTAATGAATGTGTAAGGTACATTGTTATGACAAGTTACCACGTTGTCTGGAGGCTGAATAAGCTTATATGGTATTTCAAAAAGCCCGCTCTTTTCGTAACCTACCCCACCTATCGTCGGTCACCTACACCAAACTTTTTAGATTGACCTAGGTCGTGAATATCTACAGTTTCCTGTAATCGATTCGTGAATGCATTGTAGTGACACACGCAACCCGAATAGATGGCGCGGATGTAAGTCAAATGCCATGCCAAATTTTCATACACAGAGTGTCCAGTCTTTCAGTGGATATATTGTCAGTGGTGACAGATAAGTAAGGTTAAGTTGTCAATAACGTGCAACTATTATGTATTCAAATCGTGTCATTCATAGCTTCGAGTGTAGATAAAGTATAGCATTCAACTCGCGGTAATCGTAATAACTTATACTCTGTGACCAGATACTTTAGACTGGCTTGACGTCTATTTAATAAGTACCAGCTGACGAAGAAGTGCATCTCCGATTTAATTTTTTAGTAATGGTCTGAACTAACAATCCTGCAAGTCAGGACCGTCTTAGTAATACTATTTTTTTGAACAAGAAATTGATCCAATATCTAAAAATTCACAGCAAAATTCTTGACCGAAACAAATTACATGTTTTCGTTTATATATTGTTTAGCGTCAATTACTCGTCAGTAGCAGTACGGGCACTGAGTGCAGCTCTGTACGTATGCCGTCAAAGTATGTATCAAGATTTTTTTATCGAAAAATTCAAGGGGGTGCAATAGTAGCCTTGCCCTCCGCCACTGGTGTATTAAAACGGCTTCTAACGGTGAACGTAGTCGTAGACTGCGTTTCCGTGCAGCTTCTGATTTAAATAAATAGCTAATTAGTCAGTGACAGACACAAAGGGGCCCGCCTCAGCCCACACCAGACCGGATGGTGCATGACAAAAGACTTTTTACCATTTTAATCGGCGGACTGTTTGATTTTTTGTCTTCGGGTCGGGACGGAAGCTACACACGCCTCTTTGTTTGATCTATTGCTGTTGTTTTGGTTGCGTGACTGTCTTAATAGCCTAATAGGTCTTCACGCGAATGTACTTTTAATGGTCCGTCTATATCGAAATAATACGTATTATTTGCTGTTGACTTTTCTTGGCTATTAGGTCGTTCAATTTAGACCGACTATTATCACGCTCTCCGACGATCCATTGTAAGTCAGCTGTGCTAACAGGAAAAGTTGCATAAACATGCTGAACACCATAATAAAACATTTTCCTATACTCAAGAAAGGACGTTGAAATAAAGATAAAAAACTGAGTAAAAAATTTTGTGTGCTAAATATAAGGCAGTGTGTTACTGGAAAACATTCGATAGTAAGATCAAAGGACTTTTTTGACTACGACTACGGAAAGTAAAGAAAATATTTTTTTCCCTCCAAATGCTGCCATCCCCTTGAGAACTTGAGAAATAATCAAGGACTAGGAAAATACCCAAAAACGAAGTTTGGTCAACTTCTATTTGCATTTTTACTTCCCACACCGATAGGTGAGGGGAGTATTGTGATCGCGAAAATTTTCGATTTTGAGATAATACGCCTTTTGGGGCGTTTTATGATGTCTACATAACGAAAAACCACGTCACTCATTTCCGTCGGTCTGTCTGTCTGTCGGTCTGTCTGTCGGTCTGTCTGTCGGTCTGTCTGTCGGTCTGTCTGTCGGTCTGTCTGTCGGTCTGTCTGTCGGTCTGTCTGTCGGTCTGTCTGTCGGTCTGT
Source organism: Callosobruchus maculatus (assembly GCA_951848785.1). Lineage (NCBI taxonomy): Eukaryota > Metazoa > Arthropoda > Insecta > Coleoptera > Chrysomelidae > Callosobruchus > Callosobruchus maculatus. The sequence goes on from CATOUR010000332.1 coordinate 258,413, forward strand.
CTGTCGGTCTGTCTGTCGGTCTGTCTGTCGGTCTGTCTGTCGGTCTGTCTGTCGGTCTGTCTGTCGGTCTGTCTGTCGGTCTGTCTGTCGGTCTGTCTGTCGGTCTGTCTGTCGGTCTGTCTGTCGGTCTGTCTGTCGGTCTGTCTGTCGGTCTGTCTGTCGGTCTGTCTGTCGGTCTGTCTGTCGGTCTGTCGGTCTGTCTGTCTGTCTGTCTGTCGGTCTGTCTGTCGGTCTGTCTGTCGGTCTGTCTGTCTGTCTGTCGGTCTGTCTGTCGGTCTGCCTGTCTGTCGGTCTGTCTGTCTGTCGGTCTGTCTGTCGGTCTGTCTGTCTGTCGGTCTGTCTGTCGGTCTGTCTGTCTGTCGGTCTGTCTGTCTGTCGGTCTGTCTGTCTGTCGGTCTGTCTGTCGGTCTGTCTGTCTGTCGGTCTGTCTGTCTGTCGGTCTGTCTGTCTGTCGGTCTGTCTGTCTGTCGGTCTGTCTGTCTGTCGGTCTGTCGGTCTGTCGGTCTGTCGGTCTGTCGGTCTGTCGGTCTGTCTGTCTGTCGGTCTGTCTGTCTGTCTGTCGGTCTGTCTGTCTGTCTGTCGATCTGTCTGTCTGTCGTCTGTCTGTCGGTCTGTCTGTCGGTCTGTCTGTCTGTCGTCTGTCTGTCGGTCTGTCTGTCGGTCTGTCTGTCTGTCGGTCTGTCTGTCTGTCGGTCTGTCTGTCGGTCCGTCTGTCTGTCGGTCTGTCTGTCGGTCTGTCTGTCGGTCTGTCTGTCGGTCTGTCTGTCGGTCTGTCTGTCGGTCTGTCTGTCGGTCTGTCTGTCGGTCTGTCTGTCGGTCTGTCTGTCGGTCTGTCTGTCGGTCTGTCTGTCGGTCTGTCGGTCTGTCTGTCGGTCTGTCTGTCGGTCTGTCTGTCGGTCTGTCTGTCGGTCTGTCTGTCGGTCTGTCTGTCGGTCTGTCTGTCGGTCTGTCTGTCGGTCTATCTGTCGGTCTGTCTGTCGGTCTGTCTGTCGGTCTGTCTGTCGGTCTGTCTGTCGGTCTGTCTGTCGGTCTGTCTGTCGGTCTGTCTGTCGGTCTGTCTGTCGGTCTGTCTGTCGGTCTGTCTGTCGGTCTGTCTGTCGGTCTGTCTGACGGTCTGTCTGTCGGTCTGTCTGTCGGTCTGTCTGTCGGTCTGTCTGTCGGTCTGTCTGTCGGTCTGTCTGTCGGTCTGTCTGTAGGTCTGTCTGTCGGTCTGTCTGTCGGTCTGTCTGTCGGTCTGTCTGTCGGTCTGTCTGTCGGTCTGTCTGTCGCTTTTTTCTAGCCTCGTAATCTCAGCAACCGTTGCATCGATTGTGATGAAATTTGGACAGCGGTATGCTGTGGGGTCGTAGTAAGTAATGTTCCTATAATTTTGAAAATCGGTGCATAGGCGGCGGAGTAATTAGCAAAAAACAAAAAAAAATGCTGAAACTTCGTTTTTAGGCATTTTAGGGGTCCCTGATCATTTTCTACTTTTTTTGGGTGGGGGTGAAATTGGGGTGATTGGGGGGTGGGGGGTTGTAAAATTGAAATTTTGTTGCTTTCATAATAGACTGTCCACTGACCTGTGAAGGAAGACATGGCGAGATAAATAACTTTTTTAGGTCCATCCGAACATTGCCTTGCCTATTACAGAAAGCAAAGGACTTAGAATTTTTCTGATGTAAACATACGAGAGTGTTGCTTTAGATCGTTGTAACGAGGAAACTGTTGAATTGATTTTAATGAAATTTTGACACAGTACTACTACCATGGTGAAGATGGAAGGCGCGTATGGTTTTGATAAATCGTGCCAGTGGCGGCGCAGAAATAATAAAAAACTAAAAATATAAAAACAGCTCAAACTTCATTTTTAAGCGTTTTAGAGGTTCCTGATCATTTTCTGCGTTTTTTTTGGGTGGGGGTGAAATTGGGGTAGTTGGGGGGTTGTGGGTTGAAAAATTAAAAAATTTCTTGTACTCATAATAGGCTGTCCACTAACCTGTGAAGGAAGATGTAGCGACACAAATCACCTTTTTAGGTCCATCCGAACATTGCCTAGCCTATTACGGAAACTAGGGGACTGTATACATACGAGAATTTATTGGTTTAAATCGTTTTGTATTTTGTAACGTGGACACTATCAAATTGATTCTAATGAAATTTTGACACAGTGTATTGTTACCGTAGTGAGAATGGAAAACGCTTATGATGTTTGTTAAAAATCGTGTCAGTGACAGCGTAGCAATAATCAAAGAACGAAAGGTATTAAAACAACTCAAATTCGGTTTTTAGATGTTTTAGGGGTTCCTGATCATTTCCTACCAGTTTTTTGGGTGGGGATGAAAGTGAGGTGGTTGGGGGGTGGGGGGTTGTAAAACTAAGAAGTCTGTAGTATCGATAATAGGCTGTCCATTGAGCTGTGAAGGAAAGACCTAGCGGCATAAGACAATTTTAGGAGGGGGGGTGGTGGCGATTATTTGGTTGCAAGGGATCTTAGACTAAAGCATCATGCTATGGGAAAATAATAAACTGGTATCAGCGTAATGTGTGGGAAGTACTGAGTCAATCAACTTGACTTCCTTTTTTTATTTTACTTCTTTGATGACTTCATCGCAGGTCAACGACCGTGTGCTGTTTCTATGATTGCCACACTTTTCAGCAGTAGTTTCAAAAGATTCAAATTACATGTCTAAAGCGTCAATTGTAGTTTCAATCTGTTAGTTGTAATTTACAACTGTTATTTGTGGTTTCAATCTGTCAGTTGTAATTTACAACAGCTCTTTCTTCATAGCCACATATTTGTGCTTCAATTGTTTAACCTTTCTGGGCTAGAATGTAATTTTATTCACACATTAAAATTATATAGGGTAGTTTTGAGTAGCAGGACTTTACAACTCCATAGAAAAGCTGCTTTTAAGGTGGAGATAAACATATAAACATGGTTTGGCAACAGCTTCGTGTTTAAAACATAGGGTGTCAAAGTTTGGAGAACAATCATTTTTTATTAATTTCTTAAAGTAAAGAACTTCAAATAGACATGTGTTCTAAAGAGAGCCTTTCAAGATAGAGGGCTTCTAAAAATTTATTTTTTTCCCAAACTTTGACACTCTGTATCTTAAAAACGAGACTCGCTAGGACACATGTTCATATGAACTTTTCTACTTTAATTTAGTTTAGAATTACGGTCTAGGAATTACGGCTTGTCAATGAGAAGAACAAGGTTAACTTATTTTTTTGGACAGGCTATGAAGTGGTTTTTATTTTTTTCCTCGAAAACATAGTGCGATACCAAGAGACATCCATACATAAAAAAGTTGTTTTTATCTGTTTCTTCCGACATTCTTTTTATGTCGAGGCGAAAAACAGTGTCAAAGGACAAAAAATGGATTAATGACGCTTAATAAATGAATAAAAAATCATTTTTTTCCAAACTTTGACGGCTTGTATCTTAAAAACGAAGTTTTTGCACAATCATGTTTATATGAAACTTCCACATTAAGATCAGCTTTTCTGTCGAGTCTTGCTACTAAAAAGTGGCCCACCCTCTATGTGGCTGAATTGAATTGTATAGTTATTGCGGCCCATGCTCTCGTTCTCGCCAAGATGTCCTATCGGTTTTTTTTTTCAATAACTTTGCCGAAGTTTTGCTTCAGAAGCAAATTTCTTCCGCTATTTGTGAAACTGGGTGTTCTGTTATATATTTAAGAGTTTACCATTGCGGTATGATGCAACCACCGACAAAAAATAATGATCCAACGGAAATATTTAAAGCAACAAACAACGGCAACAAACAAAGGACAAAAAATAACCATATGGCCAGATTTTCAGCAAATCATTGACATCAATTTCTGAAGCACTATTACCAACCTTCTCGAAACTTTCAGTTTCGAAACTAAAGGTTCGATATATGGTTCATAAACACAATGCGCCTTAACAAGAACTTTAACTGATGGTTATCTGTAACTGCCAGGCAGTTAACTGCTACATTGTCGAGACATTGATAAACCTTTAACACATTTGACAAAGTTATTTGGAATATGTCAAGCAATATACGCAGTTTGCATATTATTTCCTATTATTTTAAGATATTTTTCAAATTATACATGATTTCTCTGACTTAAAAAAATCTGAGGTTAACCAAACAGCTGAGAACCGAGTGGACACAAAAACCTCCAAATTGGCTAATTAGAACGCAAATACCTTCTTTCAATCCCATCCGCAATGTCAGCAGCGGAGATACTTGTCGAAAAACGAGAAGAATACCTCCAGCAGAGCCAGCCGTCATAAAAAAGCTCAGTTTCGGTCTGCGAGTAGCGATTCTTCTCATATTATACCTCTTTAATAGTAATTAAAGTAGTCACAGCTCGTTAGACTAATTAAAGGCAGCTTGAAGCGTAGGGCGGACAGTCGATGGCGTGTTCTTAATGTTCTTACATCCGCAAACCCCAGGCCGTCCAGAAGTGTGCAGCATTTATTTTTATTATTTATTAGCCGGGAAGCCTAACTGGGACGACTGAGGGGTGAGAGGTAGGCAATCAAGGCTCTTCCCAGCTTTCGCCTGCTGTACCGCTCTTATCCAACAAATGAAGCGGTCTCTGGATGCCGCGAGCTCTCAGCAGGCCTTTCGTTAGTTTTTTCATCTGCTTGTTTACCGTACGTCATAGCCTACTTTCGTGAATACAATGTGTCTCACATTGAAGTCAAAAAACACTGAGATATGGAAGTACAATTGAAGGGCTTAATTTGAAACAGTGACAAGCCTAAAAAAGGAAATTTTGGATATTGGACTTTACTTTAAATAATATAAAAAATCTAGTAACAACCTTTATTGCCTTATTCTGTTGTACTCGTATTTCGATGTATAATATGTACTATGGAACTGAAATACCAAAATATTAACAAGATCACTTTAAACTTGCCCAAAAACTGAATTTATTTAAAAAATGTGGCTTGTTATCTTATTGCATTCAAATTGGATATTCAGATTCTTTCACAAAAAAACATTATTCCAAGAATTAAACTCTAACAATGTCAAAAGTTGGGTATTAATTAATCAACTAAGCAACATCACCAGCAACAGCAGTGCTGACATCCTTACTATTAAGAAGGGGTGATAAGCTGAAGGTACGATATTTATTAGACTACAGCAAAGTGCAAAAATATAACGAGCTCGTCACAATCCATAAATAAATGGCTACTGAATGCATTGTGACAAGCCACGTTTAGGAAAAAATATATACCGATGTATCTACATCACTTAAGTCACCTCTAGAGTGTCATCAAACGTTGACTCAAGTTCGTTATTGTATTTATAGGATTGCGAAAACATATTGCATTATCGGAACTGCTTGAGCTCATATCGGCCATTTTGGTGTGGCTTTTTATTTTGTCGAGTAAATATTAAAAAGAAACTAAACTTAAGCAATAGTTTGACCATAGTTTTTACCGCACCATCTATTAATGAATATGTGAAATAATTTTGTAATAGCTTACGTTATAACACTGCCTTAACCGGCCATATACAGGGTGTTAATTCAGTATGTTAGCAAACTTTAGCCACGAATAGTACTCCGAAAAATAGAAAGAAAATGTCATATGAACATGGGTTCGGAAATGCTTCCTAAGGGAGCTACGCTCCTTTGCATGGGGCACCCTGAAGACGGTTTTCCCTCGATATTCTCGAAACACTTCATAACAAAATTACGAAATTAGGAAATTAGGTACGATGGGTAAACTTTTGACAGCGAATCTGATTCTGAATTCAGAATTTCATAATTTTAATCAGAGGCGTCGTATCATACGGGAGGAGTTAAGGGTAAAAATAACCCCATTTTCTAAATGGTAATTTTTTGACATTTTGATTTTAGAATATGGTATTTCAGAGATTTCTACGTAAAAATGGTCTCTTGGTACATCTCGATAGGGCTAACCGTTTTCGAGAAAAATGCAAATTATTGAATCGATGCAGGCTATTGTAAATAAATAAATAAAGTATATCGAGAAAAGAAACGCAATGATAAAAAAACAATATTATTGAGCAATTTATTTAGCCACACTGATAAAATATATTTATAGATAACTAGACAACATATAAAAATTGAATTAAAAAGAAGATTAATATCTTTTAGTGACTCCCTTGCGCATGTCTTGCAGAGCATGGCTTCCCGAAACAAGGTTTAATATTGGAAATTCATACTCTAAACCGTTTTTCTCTATTTACCTGAGATCTGTATTTTATCTTTAAAGTACCTACTACTAAGGGCAGCTGACTGTTCGGCAATGTTGTCCAAAGACAAGTAATTCATCGATCGAGCATCAAAGCTTAGGCATTATGCTTACAAAAATTACCATTGTGCCTAAAACTGGATCAGCGGCCAAATCATCTGATAACAAGTACGTATCTTTATCAAAACCCTGTTTCCCCCGTCGTTTTGGGAAAGTCAGCTGCCAATTTAATCCCTTTTCGAGCACCTTTAGAGATCAGATTTCCAAATAATTAATTACAATTGGTTAGAAAGATAAAGTAATTCATCCACAAAATGTTGTGGAGGTCTAGAAGAGAAACGGGTCTGTCTATCCCAAAAAAACAAAACTAACACATCTCTAATAGGGTGAGCTAAAGCTGTTAGTTTTACAATAAAGAATGTAGGAAAAATCCAAATGCCAAAAAGCACCGCAATTTTATCGACGCTAGCAATCACTATAAACGCGAATTATCTCGGGAGCTTACGAACCGGAGTTTTAAAAAAACTACAATTCGTTTGACCGAACTAATAAAATTTATTTTTAAGAAGTACAATGTTTTTTGTTAGTGGTGCAAAATGAATCTGAAACATTATAACTGAAACAATGAATATATATAATACATTTCAGATAAGCAATACAATAAACAATGAATATGCTGAATATGCTGAATCTGCTGTCTAGGCTGCTTCCTCTCGTGGATGCAATGGCGTAACTCGCGTGATTGACAGCAGCAAGGAGGAACACAACCAAAAAATTAAGAACAAGCTCCTCTCATGCCCTAATTCGTCCAGGACATTATGGTCTGTAGCTAAGGCTGTTGCTCTGAACTTTACCTATTCAGCGATACCACCCTTGATCAGAGAGGATAAGTCCATCGCTTCTACTGCTAAAGAAAATGTAGACATCTTAGGGAAGCTTTTCGCAGCCAATTCTACTGTAGACTTCCAAGGACATACTCCGACCACCATAAACGTGAGCTCGCGAATGGCAGAGGTCAAATTTCAACATCGAGATGTGAAAAGCATCATCCAAAAACTAAACATGAAAAAAGCTACTGGTCCTGACCAAATTCCAGCCATTATACTTAAACGCTGGGCCGCTGAGCTTGCACCTATTCTTTGCAATCTCTTCAAACTATCGCATCAGCGAGGCGTGTTTCCCGTTTCATGGAAGATTGGCTGCGTGCAACCCATCCCTAAAAGGGGTTACACACGTACGAACTTTAAGTACGCGGTTTTTAAGTTCGCGAACTTACTCGGCTCGACGTCGGTGACACACGTGAAGCTGAAATCACTCATTTTGATAATTTTCCTAAATAAACAAAACTTTTAACAAACGCCAAACACAACAAGCGTTGCGCATCGATGGCCTGCCGAAACAAAATGGTGGCCCGCGGCTCGCAGTACGAGACAAGCTACGAGCAAGATTTCAAACCAGTTGGATCGTTGGCGGTTTGCGTGACGGTTTTAAAGTACGCGTACTTACGGTGACACACAGGCGAAAAAGGTCGTCGAGCCATAAGTACGCGTACTTGCTCGTACCTGTATCACCGCTTTAAGAAAGGCAAGAAAACCGATCCCACCAATTATAGAACTGTGTCGCTCTTCTCAGCATCATATCTAAGGTTATGGAGACTGTCATTAACATACAGCTCCTGAAATACCTGGACAACAATAACACCATAAGTGATCGCCAGTATGGCTTCCGTAAGCACAGGTCTACAGGTGACCTCCTCGCCTACATCACTCACTTGTGGAACAGAGCAATAGAAAATCATGGCGAATCCCGCGTTGTTGCACTTGACATATCGAAAGCCTTCGACAGCGTGTGGCGTGAGGGACCTTTGGTCAAGCTCACTGCCTATGGACTACCACCTGGCCTGCACCAGTGGCTGTATAGCTTTTTGAACGACCGATCTCTGTTTGTTGTAGTCATCAAACGTATTTCCAATAAACGCCGGTGTTCCTCAGGGATATGTCCTATCTACTGTACTGTTTCTGCTGTACATCAACGAGCTGCTAGAAATAACATCCAATCCAATCTACAGCTTTGCAGATGACAACACATTAATATCGTGCATAGAACCAGGCAAGCCACTATCATCCCAGGACACGGTACGTCGGCGACAGCAGCATCCCTCACAGATCAACACATATGTCAAAACAATTGTCGAGTGGGGAGCAAATAAAGTACAGTTCAACGTACAAAAAACTCAGGCAACAACACTTACAAAGAAGTTTCACGTTGGCTTACCAACTGTGGAAATGGAGGATCAACCCATAGTCGAGTCACCTTCTGTTAAGCTTTTGGGAATCAACATCAACAGTAACATGTCCTTGCATGACCACGTCGTCAGTGTTGCTAACACGGCATCCCAGAAGCTTGGAGTTTTGTTCCGCTGTAGAAAGCTATACACACCAGAGCAACTACTGCTGTAGTATTGCTCCCATGTGTGGGGATGCGATCCAAAGCACTCTCTAAAGCTTCTGGACACTATCCAGAAGAGGGCAATTAGATTGGTCGGTACGCCTAACCTCACAAAGGACCCCCACAGCCTAAAACATCCATCGCTGACCTATCACTGTTCTACAGATTCTATCACGGAAGATGTTCGAGTCAGCTTCTCTCAGATAATAAAACCAAAGGCTGTTCAAATGAGGAACACTAGAGAGGCTCTGCGAGCCCATCCTTACCAGGTCGAGGTCTCTACTCCCCGAACCAGTCTCCTCCAGCATTCCTTCTTTTGGAGAACTTCAACGCTGTGGAATGAGCTACCGGGGAATTTGTTTGCCGACGGTTACAACCTGCAGCGTTTCAAATACAACGTGCACCAATACTTATCCTCTCGCAGCGCTTCTTCAGCGCCATAGACTTTCAGCCTTTGCGGGAGGCTGACCATAAAAAAGTAATACAATGGACAGGTATTTTTTAAAGTTTGTTTTATAATGAAAAAATAAGTTCCATATGTTTTCCTTTTTTCAAACTCCTTTACGATGTGGACCCCACATAATGTGGGGCGCGTTGTTTCTTGTAAGAAAACCTTGTCCTTGGTAGATTTCTATTATTTTATTTATCACACATACTTAGAATTATCTACCATCCTGTACATTGCATTTGAATTATTTTTTATTTCAACCAAAATAATATTTTTTGTGACACACGGCCGGCTTGAATGTCGCTATATAATGAGGAGACAAATTATTTTCCGACAAATCTCGGAAGCCAGCAAACTTCTGCAACTCTTATTTCAGATGGCGTCCCCATCAGGAAGAAAATAACTAGAGGCTGAACGACCAGTAAAGAAAAAAATACTTTAAGAACACTTAGCTTTATATTTGACACGTCTTCAAAAATGTAGAAGGTAAAAATGAAATTTAGGTTCCAAGATGTTGACGCATTTTTCTCATGCTGTACCATGAAGATATACGCAGCATATTATAGTCAATCAGAACTAAGCAGCATGTATGACACTCTGTTTGTTCATTATAATTTACTTCCATCTTAACAAAATTTGAGAGGAGGCAAATATCATTCTCAGAATAGTGAAGATGTTTCTTTTTCTCTAATTAGATTCATACATATTTGTTTATTGTGCTTTAAAATGTATTGGCCTGTGGCCACCTGATGGCCAAATGTATGTCTATTTTAGCTCAACATCTGCTAAAGTGTAAATATGACGTCTGCTTAACAATGCTGCCACAGTTTATTGGTGTTTCATCAATCAGTGTTTTGTTAGTCACATACACAAAACATGTCATAATATCATAATGATTCGTTTTGTGATTGGAACAGCTCTAATCTTCCTGTAATAATGTACTCGTATCACTTTTACTTCCCTCACCGATAGGTGAGGTCTGTCGATGTGTCTGTCTGTCTGTTTGCGTTTTTCTACCCTCGTAATCTCAGTAACCGCTGCATGGACTGCGTTTGAATTTGTGTACCGATATGCTGTAAGGTCGTAGTAGGCAATGCGACTGTAATTTTGAAAATTGGTGCAGGGGCGGCGAAGTAATTAGCAAAAAAAATTGAATATTCCTCAAACTTCGTTTTTAGGCGTTTTAGGCGTTCCTTATCATTTTCTACTTTTTTTGGTGGGGGTGAAATTTGGGGTGGTTGGGGGACGGGGGGTTGTAAAATTGAAAAATTTGTTGTATTCGTATTAGACTGTCCACTGACCTGTGGAGGAAGGCCTAGCGACATAAATAGCTTTTTTTAGGGCCATCTGAACATTGCCTTGCCTCTTACAGGACTTAGAATTTTTTCTGATGTAAACATACGAGTATTGCTTTAGATCGTTCTGTATTGTGCAACGTGGAAACTGTTGAAGTGATTTCAATGAAATTTCGACACAGTATTATTTTCGTGGCAAGGATGAGAATGCGTATGATTTTTATAAATCGTGCCAGTGGCGGCGCAGAACTAATAAAAAAGCTAAAAACATAAAAACAACTCAAGCTTCGTTTTTAAGCATGTTTAGAGGATTCTGATCATTTTCTACTTTCTTTGGGTGGGGGTGAAATTGGGGTGGTTGGGGGTTGGAGGGCTGAAAAACTGAAAAATGTGTGGTATCCATAATAGAATGTCCATTGCCTGTGAAAGAAAGACCTAGCGGCATCATACACTTCCTTAAGTCCTTCCTAACGTTTTCTTCCCTATTACAGAAACAGGGACTCAGAATTTTCTGTATCGTGTACTTTGGAAATAACCGAATTGATTTTAATGAAATTTCGACACAATATTATTACCTTGGCGAGGATGGAAACCACGTATGGCTTTCAGAAGTGGTGTCAGTGGTGGCGCTGCAATAACCAAAAAACTAAAAATACAAAAACAGATCAAACTTCGTTTTTAGGCGTTTTAGGGGTCCCGGATCACTTTGCCTACTTTTTTTGGATGTAGGTGAAATTGGGGTTGTAAAGCTAAAACATTTGTTGTATTGATAATAGGCTGTCCAGTAACATGCGAACGATATACCCATCGGAATGACGCAATTTTTTTAGGGGGGATGGGGATGATTTCGTTGCAAGAGGATCTCAGTTTATAGCTTCATGCTATGGAAAAGTAATAAACCGGTATCGCTGTAATGTGTGAGAAGTACTGAGACAATCAACTTGACTTCATTTTTTTTTGGTTTCAAGCTGCACATATATGATTTAAACAGAAATTTGATGTAGATATCTGTTCATTGTATGGCTATCTAGCTTGATTATCTTTTTCAAAACAGCAACATTGCCACCTAAAAACGAGATCGTAATTGAAATTCCACACTTCTTTGCTAGTATGTGGGGACGAAAAGTTTATACCTTGAGTAACATTCCAGCGCAAGGCAATGATCAAATTAAAAAGGCGATAATAAAATGTTTATCTTGCCCAAAATTCGCATTTTTGAGTTAGCGTTAGAGGTAGAAATGGAAGTAGAAAGTAAGGAATATTGAGAAGTTGCTGCTTCCCTAAACGTTTTCTTGGGTTAAAGGGCGTTTTGCATAGCCTCAATTATATTATAATTATAATGTTACTGCAGTAGCTGTCCAAAACAAAACACGTATATGTTCAGCTAGCTAATTTCTTTCTCATTTTGATATTATTTGAAGCGACAAGTATTTCAATGATTTCTTTTTCTAATTGAGGTTAGCAGGAGCTGTTTAAAAAACTATTGCATTTCTACTTTTCTTTTTTCATTCTATCACTGCAGATTCTGATTTTTCGAATTTGAATAGTACAATCATGACTTTTACATCAATATGCCAAAATATTCATTTTCTCAGAGATCAGGAGCAACAATTTCTTAGTTTATAGGTCAACTCTACCAAAATTGATTTATTGGATTTAGTTCGACTTTTTCGAGATTTGAGATACATAGATTTTTCTACAGCAGACCTGAATATACAAACGTAGCCACACTGTTAGGGTCTGATGAAGGTTTCCTACCTCATATAACCGTTCATTAACATCAGTCGCCAATAGAAAGCCTGAATTAATGCTTGAAAGTTCACATCCTTTCTGAAACAACCAATTTCCTTTTTGATGCAGGACGTTCGTTAATTTTATTTGATTTCACGCCTACAATGATGAGCAAAAGTAGTGTGCCATGAAATTCATGTAATGATGCATCTTATTGGAAACTCAGAGGAAATAGTTTCAAGATTAACATCAAACAAAATAATCTTTGTTTATTTGGATTATTAAGTTCAAGGTGATGATGATTTTATATTGATTCCAGTAACAATATTCAACAGAACTGTACACAACTTTGACAGTTTACGTAAGATGGAGAGGTTATTCTGTTGGTCTGACTTTATGTTTGTCCACCGTCTGATCGATAATCCTTGGCTTCTCTATAACTTGGAAAGTGCTAAAGCTATTTTAATAAAATTTGTCACGGCAGGGATGAAAAAGTTTCATACTTTTCGAAGATGCATTCACTGGTGGCTGAGACATAGTAGAAAATGGCGTCAGACATCCTGACTCAGTACTTACCACACATTATCGGTGCTAACAAAAGGTGTTCCTCACCACACCATCCTCATCAAAAAAGTAGACAATGATCAGAGAAACGAAGTTTGTAAATTTTCAAGCTACACGTTTTAGGATGATATGTTGCTAGGTGATTTAAAATTGCAATAAATTTTTTATCTATTTATACTTACTATACTTTTGTATTGTTTTTTCTAATTGTCGGCTAGTTCTTTTGATGCGTTTTTTTACGATGTGTGAAAAACTACGTCACACAAATCTCCGTCATTTTCATTTTCACAAAAGCTGCTCTTTCTGTGATATGCTGCATAACAGCTCTAAATGTCTCTACCGGTATCGCTCGAATTTCTGCTTCAATATTGTTCTTCAACTGAAGAACCGTTTGAGGTTTATTTCTATGGACCTTTTCCTTCAAGTAACCTCAAAAGTAAAAATCTGGCGCTGTTAAATCGGGAGATTGGGGAGGGTATTGAATGTGAGCCTGCTTTGAAATTAATCAGTCCCCAAAAACTTGTCTTAGCAAGTGCATCGTGGCTCCAGCTGTATCAGATGTAGCTCCATCTTATCGAAACCACATATCTAACTGGTTTTGAATAGCTGAAATTAAAAACGTCTGGATAATTCCTCTATAACGTTCTCCCGTAACAGTTACTGCATTGCCATCGTCAATTTCCAAGAAGTAGGGGCCAATGATTCTTTGAGATGTCACAGCACACCACAATGTACATTTGACAAGGTATAGCGGACGCTGGTGTATGGCCCTTGGATTTTTGGTGCACCATATTCTACAGTTTTGGGTATTCACGAAACCGTTTAAATGGAAATGGACCTCGTCACTCATTATGAGACGACTGACGGAGTCCCTTTCTTCTCTGACAAGCTGTTGAAATCGCCGTGCGAAATTGAGTCCCTGGGCATAATCTTGAGGTTGCAATTATTGTTGCACAAGCTGGACTTGGTATGTAAAATATCGTACATGTCCTAAAATACGCCTAAATGAAGTTCGGAACACTCCCAGTTGCTTTGATCTTCGCCGAGTTGATGTTTCAGCGTCTTCCTGTACACTCTCCTCACACGATGTATATTTGCGTTTGTAAATGCAGAACGTGGTCTTCCAGTTCAAGGCAAATCGGAGACAGAGCCTTCTTGTTAAAAACGGTGAATAATATTATTATAATTATTTATTCATACTTAATTTTGCGTACAAATAAAGGCCACCCTTGAAGGTAACACCTTGTGTAAGGGTTTTGGCTGATAGTAATTAAATACATTAAATTTTGACACTTCGTGACAGATCCAGCAACGTAGCGGTCCTCAGCTCTCCAGCCTCACATGTCCTCATCGTCGGGGCCACCCTCATCCTCCAAGGCCATCATGGCACCCAAACATCCGGTCTATGGAGTCTCCCACGTACTCTGCCACGCGCAACATAACAAATCGTACATTTTCCACCCACCGATAATTTCAAACATTGACAATGTCAAACAAACTGCCCACCCACTCCACCACCTTGATTTCACCCCTTCAAAAAAAATGACAAGGAACCAGGAACCCCTGAAATACCTAAAAACGAAGTTTGGAGGGATTCTAATAATTTTTTGTTTTTTTTTGTCAATTTCTCCAACACCAATACGTACAGTAATTTCCGATGGGCCGTTACTCTCGTGAAAATATGGGTGATATGCTCTCTGAAGACGAACTATGTAATGATTATGCTCCAAATAAAACTGCACAATCCTTGTTCTCTGGTTTAAGTTGAGCCTTTCCATTTTCAAACTCCCATGTATGTACTTCAAAGATCTGGAAATAAAATCAGAATTATTTATCCAAGAAAAGAATCACAATTTTTTGAAACCATTTAGGAACTTATGGCCCACTCTGTATGTATCAAATTGTTCCACAGATATAAAATTCAAAGTCAACAATCGGACATAGGTCTAAAAAGCACAGGATATCACCAAAGTCAAAGTGTTTTATGATACAACAAATATTTGAGTTTGTTTGAGTTTTCAAACTACCCACCCACTCCACAACCTTGAATTCACCCCTTCAAAAAAATGGCAAAGGACCAGGAACCCCTGAAATACCTAAAAACGGAATTTGGAGGGATTCTAATAAATTGTTGTTTTTTTGCCAATTTCTCCGACACCAATGCACCGATTTTCAAAAGTATAGCAACTATTTCCCACAAAATTACTTTACGAAGACACCAAAGTATTTAAAATATAGCATATTTACATTTATCAAAGTCCACTAAAGATCCATCACACCTACAGCAAATAATTTATTATTTATTTATATTTATAATTATTATAAAGTCTCACAAATACTTATAACATGTACGTCCTTTGACCAGCTCTATCCTACTACCTGCCTCACAAATGTAAATCATAAATATTATGGTTTACAAGTTTATATATGCCTTTGCTGGTCATCCAGTTTTGACTTCTTTTTCTACTTTAAATGACTTTTAAGAATTCTACTAGTTGCTTACTCTGATTGTCATCTATTATTTAACACCTTACATTTTCCGTGAGTAGTGATTTGTTAGGGGTTGGTCGACAGAACAGACATGTGTACCTAGGACACGCAGCCTTGGGAAATAGGTTGCTATTTGTAGAATGTTTTTACCGGCGTGGAAACAAATTTGATTTGATTTTAAGTACCAAATCATACTACTGGATGTAATTTGTAATTAAATTGGAAGTCCACAATAATTCATTTAAACCCATAAGCTTATTTACTTCCAATTTCACCAGAACAACCGCTCAAGCTGCTTGCAGCAATCGTGCTATCTATATTACGATGACATTCATAATTGCCTCTCTATCTACATGTTGGGAATGTAGCTTGGCATACTATGAAATCAGATAGAATCGAAGAAAGTAACAAATTGCCATTTTTAATTGAAGCGAACATTAATCTTATGTAATTGCACATACACTTTATGTGATTCATTAAAGATAACTGTTCAAATCCGTGTACAGTTTTACCATTTGAAGAACCTGCACTTGCCACATGCTGGTTTGCATACTATTAACCTGCGCTAGATATATCTAATCAATTTAAATAAATCTACATGCCATAGCTAGCTTTATTTGCGGAATAATATTTCTAATGCATCTGGTTCTACATCCCCAAGCAGAGGCGGTTGTAACATGACAGTTGGGCTGAAAAGTTCATAGACTGACACATAGATGGCGTTATAGTACTATAATTTTCGGTTAGTTCTAAGCATCATCTTGAGATATAGCGTTGTCAATGTGTCAATGAAGCAACTTTTGATAAATAAGAATATCGTGTCTTGATCAAATATTACTTCTTGGAAAATAAGTAATGGTGAAGCTGAAGCTTGCCCTGATAAGCATTATCCAGACTCTGCACCAGGAAAATCAAGGGTTTAAAGGTGGTCTGTTAAGACAAACAAGACGAAATGAGACAATGCCACGCAAAGGACATCCCAAAGACGCTGTTACAGACAAAAACGTCAAAAATGTCCTCAAAATGATGTTGAATGATCGTCAAGTTAATCGAGATATTTGAGACTCTGAAGATACCAAAGGCTGTTTTACTGTTTATTTTTCATTTTCAATTCAAGAACCAAATACAAGAAATTCAAAATTGCTGCTACAATTATCAATTAAAGTTCGACTATGTGTCTGACAAAATATTGCACCTGCGCTGGTTAAAAAGGGACAACATGTTTAAGCACAGCTTGCTTACCTATATTCTTGAGAAAATTACTAAATACATCTAATCCACCGTATCTCTGCGAAAAGTAAATGTTTATATGAAAATCCCTCAGCATACAAGTCAGGCCAAGTCTAACTTTGGCCATGCCTCTACATTCAACAGCACTTTTCAGTCGATGCTTCACTTATTTTACTTACCTACTTACTTATTAAAGCTGCTCAGAAATTTTAAAACCTAAATTAACCCTTTAGGTTTATTAGAGGCGTTTTAAGTCATCTGTTTTTCTAACTACTATATATTTCAATAAGCTTGCTCACGGTTACTGTGCCTATTTTAATTCATGTATTGTTTACTGTCTCTAGACTAATTTTGTTCACGATCCATTCGTAGCTGCTTATAATTCTATGTATGTTTCGTCTGCGATAGGCAGGCACGTATTTAGGGAGGAGGTCCAGGGGGTCCGGACCCCCCCCGAAACGTTATAAAATGCCGTCTAAAAAATGGAATCCCCAAATTTGCACCTTCCCCCCCCCCCCGCAATTTTAAGGATTTAAGGTGGCAACTCTAATCTGGACCCCCCCCCGAAAGGTCAACCAAGTGATACCCATAATCTGAACCCCCCCCCAAAAACCAAATCCTGGATACGTGCCTGGCGATAGGTTATATATAAGAATAGCCACGTGGCTAAATTTCGCCTGTTATGGGTTAGAAAATAAAAACGGTTTTTATACTATTGTTAATCGTGCATAATATTTGGGGTGTTCACAATTGATTAAAATCAACAACGTCTTGTTGATTCGAAGCAAAGTTTAGCGATTATCCACTACACTAAAGACGACTTATTCCATCGATATGTTACAATGGATGAATTTTGACTCAACTATTACACTCCAAAGTCCAATCAATAGTCATCCAAGCCAAAGTTTACGGAATGCATATTCCGTAAACTTTGTCCAAGCGAACTGCACGTAATGAATGGACGCAAGATTCGAACGACAAAGTTATGGCATCAATATTCTGTGATCGGCATGGTATTATATCCATCGATTATCTCGATGTGTTCCGCCGAATATTAAGAATACCTTGGATAGACCGCGTTACAAATATCGAAATTTTGCAGCGAATAAACAAGGACCGTGGTCTCTTGACCACTATAAAGAAATGAAACACCGCCTATCTTGGACATATGGTGAGAAATAATAAATCTGCTGTTCTGAAACTAATAATAGAAGGCAAAGTCGAAGGTAAAAGAGAGTGGACGGGATTCGGCTCTCATACGCGGCAATTATACTCTATCCACTGAAGAAAAGGAGTAAAAAATTATTTCAAACCCTTATTTTGGGACTTTACTCGGATAAATCGAACTTAATTTTTCTGTTTATAATAACATCACTGCTCTCAGTATGCAGTTTTGTAGACGGTGTGCATATAACCCTTGACCATACAGTAAAAATTTACATATATTGTGCATGGTTACTCCGTTTGTTCGGTGGATAAGGTATAGTATATAGCATTGTTGGAGCTTGAAATCAAGAAGAAAAAAGTGCTTTTTCATCAATATAATGCACCCTCCCACCCACCCAGGAATCAAATAAAATACGATACGAATTGCTTCCTCATCCATTGTACTCTCCAGATCTGTCCTCTAGTGCCTTCTTCTTATCTGCTAACCCCAAAAGAATACTCGCTAGGCAGAGAATGAAGTGATAATCGCCGAAACTGAGACCTATTTTGGAGCTAAACACAAATCGTGTTATCAAAATGGTATGGAAAGTTGAGTGACTGCTAAACTTCGTTTTCAGGCGTTTCGGGAGTTCCTGGTCCTTCTCCGTTTTTTTATTTTGGGGTGGGTGAAATTGGGGTGTGGGGACGGGTGGGGTATTTGAAAACTCAAATATTTGTTGTATTCATGAATACATAATATTCATACATTGCGTTGAAAAAATTGACTTTGGTGATGTCTTGTGCTTGTTGAACCTACATCCGATAATTGAATTGTATATCTGTGGAATAATTTGATGCCTACATATTATAATCCTAACATATAACATGGAAACTACTATCTTGTTTGTGATGCAATTTTAACCCCGCATCACTACCACTCTTCCAGTGGCGGAGGAGAAACAAAAACAACAAAAAAAGAGAAATTTTAAAGTTGCTCAAACTTCGTTTTTAGATATTTCAAAAGTCTCTGATCATTGTCTACCTTTTACGAAGACGGTGTAGAGATAGACGAGCTCCAAATTTTTTGTTAGCTCCAATAATGTTTAGAAAGTACTGAGTCAAGACACTTGATGCCATTTTTCTACAATTATCTATAAAACTTTCTTCTTTTTTTGCTTCTGCATGTAAACTACATCTGAACGAGAATAAAACCGGATATATTTTATTTGTAAAAAATGCAAAAAAAATTGTTTCAGATCCTAACTTTACTACTTTTCTCAATGACAAGAGGAACCGGAGACAGACAGACAGACAGAATTGGTCAGTAGTAGATAATTATACTTTCGGGGGTTTAAATTAGAGCAAATATAGTATCTTTTATAATTACTGTGTTACCCAATGAGGTATTTGTTTTTGATCACGTGACGTGCGATTCAAAATTTTCACTAGGACACCCTGTATATTTGTGACTTTTTGTGTTCCTTTCTTTAAGTACCTGTAGCTCTTGAATTAATCACTTTAGACCCCAAGTGTGCGAGTTTGTTGGAATTGTTTTATCGGGAACAACACAAAAAATCACAAATATACAGGGTGTCCCATTAAAAATTTTGAATCGGATGGTACGTGACCAAAAATAAGTATCTCATTGAGTGACACAATAATAAGAAAAGATACTATATTTGCTCTAATTTACACCCCCAAAATTATAATTCGCTACTACTGCCCAGTTCCGATATATTGATTGTCTTAATCGTCGTGGGACACCCTGTATATAGATTCCAATTTACGATTTGAAAGCCATGTTGCGTATTTAAACTTTCTTATTGTAAGCTCAAGTTTTTATACGTCATAGAGTGCTATTTTAACAAGATGCATTAAAATGAAGCTGTGTGAGTGTCTATTACTATCGCGTCTAAGTTATGCTGTTATAGTTTTACTGGCCACCCTTCTCGAATTGATATAAATATATTTGCTTATTTTTTTACCTGTACCTCGCACAATACTAGGAGGTGAAAGTATTCTCAACGCCAAAAAAAGTTAAATTTGAGGTAATACGTTTTCAGAACGTTATTCGCATTTTTTTAGACTTTCAGTATTTTCTTATTTTTCGGAACTTTCAGTATTTCCAAAACAACAAAGAGGTCATGCATAGTGGGACCAACGAATTCGAATAGGTTAGAAAAAGCAACACCCATGCTCTAAGAGGCATGTGGGTATTTCCAAGATGCCGTTGTTATTATTTACTGTGTTCACAAACACGATGTTATTTTTTACAGAAATCCGCAGGATTTAAATCCTGTGGAATTGTTTAAAATACTCACACTTACACACTGTTGAAACCCAGGATTCACTCAAAACTATATAGCAATTAACCCGATCAACCAAAAAGGTTACTGTTTTTATTGGCCATTATAATAATGCTGTTATTTTCAGGGTTCTTTACCTGTTATCTTGTCGCGGGTATACAAGGGGTATTACCAAGCTGCCGCTTTAGGATTGTGGGGACAAACAAAATCTTTGTTTACTTCTTCTAACCTATTCGAATTCGTTGAGTGGGACAGAATATAACTATTGAGTCGTGTTGCTTGTATGTGAATATGATGTGACAATGCACACAGCGAACAAAACCAGTAACCGTGGCCCCAATCCGCGATCTGTCAGTCGTTCAGTCAATTCAGGTGAGATAATGGACGTCGCTTGTATCCATCAGTCTGTCTTTGCAGAGAATAGAAGAGATACACGGAAATTGCATTCACTCACTTCATGCTGGCTTGACGGGAAGTTTTAGTTTCGACCATGCCCCTATACTGCGAACGTTGTTTGTTGCGATACAATGATATGTTCGCCAATTCGATGCGGAAGAGGATCAGTCATCGGGAATAGGAGGTTTGGATTTACGTGGCTGTTGTGATCAGCTTTGCCACCTATTGAGATACATTCGGTAGAATATTGGAAAAGTTAACATTAGACGTATTTTTCTGTTTTAACTTACTGAAAAAAGTCAAAAATCTGAAAAAAAGATTTTTCAATAACATCGGTAAATTATGATTTCAAAAATACGCTTCTTTTTAGTGCAACTTATCACCTCCAATGTCTGTTCGCCTATACGAATTTAAAAAAGAAAGAGTTTCCTTAATCTTTGCTCAAGTGGTTTAACCACTGGGGCATTGTGTTGTACAAATCATGGGAATGAGTGGCCATTATACTGAAAATACTGGGCATTATTAAGAAATGTTAGAAATATTAAAGCGTTACAGATTTTTTAAATCGGTCCAGTGGCGGCGGAGTAATTATAAAAAACGAGGATACCATGGTCCCCTCTGTAACTTGGAAATTTCTAGTCGGATTTCAGTGGAATTTTATAGTAGGGCGGAGAAAAGTCATGAAAATTGATCGAGTAGTGTCAGAGTAGAAAAAATATGCCAAATTCTCAATCTTCAGTTTAAGAGTCCTGGTCATTTCTCTATAAATTGATCAAGGATTTAAAACTAAGGTAGGAAGGAGATAGTGGGTTGGTATCTCCAAAAAACCTGGGTATTTTCAAAGTACTTCCTTCTCTATGAATCTTGGGCACAGGCAATTCCCTGTATTTTTCTTACATTCTAACGCAGTTGAACATGCTCTCATCTGCATTCAAAAAGACGAAAGTCAAAAAATGGAGTCTAGCCATATGGCTACTCTACCCAACCGACACTGAGTCATAAATAAGATAATAAATAAATCCTAAATAAATAAATACATCATACTTGACATTTATAGGTAACAAATTAATTAATGATTGTTCGTTTAACAGATGCTGTTTAATTATCTGGTTTCTTGGAAATAACTACGAAATTATTTGTAAATCATAAACTGATGACATTTATCGTTCGGCATTACATTCTCTAAGCCACCTTAGTTTTTGTTATCAAAAACGCCAGACCGAACACGAAATATTTCATACTGCATTTGTTGCCTTGTTGCCTAGCAACCAATGCAAAGCGAAATTCAGTATAAAATATAGCTTCTTATCAAATGTATACTCTTGATATGAACATTTTTTGATTTTGTCGTAATGCTCTAACGAATACGCACGAGAAAAAAAATGCGAAGATTTGAGTAATTTACTGAAAATACATAACACTTGCTGAGCACAAAGTTTGACATATTCCATTGTTATCAGTCTCTAAAATCATTTTTTCTTTCAGGTAGGTCTCAACAGATTTATGCTACATACATTAAATATGGTAAGTTGATTTTATTTACCTCCACTATACTCACATCGACCTTTAAAGTACTACGCATAAATTTAGTTTTTTTTCTTTCACGCAAACGACGCCCAAACGCAACAGAAGCAATGGCGGCATGACATAGTGATAAATAAGTACAAATGGTCTTTAAATATATGTTTCCTTTGCATCCATAAGAAATAATTGTTTTGATGACTCTAAAGGTAAAAGTCTGCGCGCCGCGAACACGCACCGCGCGTTCGTTACGCGTTAGGTGTTCGTTTACATTTTGCCGTCCGACGAACATTACGCGATCCACACTGAATGTGCACGCTCAAAAACCACACCTTATCACGTTCCTGACCAAATCTATACGGCGAATATACAAAGCATTCGTCGAAAAGCCGCGCGTAATGTGTGAGCAGCGCGGCGCGCATATTTGTACGGACCTTAAGAACGGATTCCATCAATATGTGCTTTTGACAACTTGTTTTACAAATTGTACTACTTCTTCTACCCTTATGGTTGCTGCGCGTTTGCGCAACAAACCAGCTCGGTAAGAGGAAGATTGTACTAACTAGCAACGAAGTGAATTGGTTCTCGATGTGAGATATTCATAGTTCATTATTAAAAACAATCCAAAATTTTATCGCACATATTTGTAACTTTTATGCTATGAGAACTGTGAATATGAATATCACTCATTTCTTATAAATATACCACACTACCACAGTATACTAAACAACCAGCACAATATCTCTTCAGGATTTCCTATATAAAAATGGTTTCTACAAACTTTGACCTTGATGGCGCTATTGTGGGTGTGAAGTCTGGGTCATCATCATAGTTACAATATCTTAACAGACATGTTGTGCACTCGTAAAAGGCATTAAGTCGGAGCTAGAGTATTGCCGACGCGAATATTATCAATAGTTTTGAGAACTGTAGCTCGTCATCATTCGCGATTTACTGTAAGCTAGTAGAGCTCTTGATACTCATATCCAGCAACTGTTTTGTTGTATCCACCCAGCGTGTAGGGGGACGGCCACGGCGCCGCCCACTCGGGACATGACTCTGAACTACAAGTTTCTGGGTAGGGATGCAGAGTATCGATACTGATACAAATTCGATATTTTTTGGCCAAGCATAGCGCCAATGGTGGCGCGTTTGGGTCGTACAGAAAATTTTGGGCAGTTGATTACACTCCTCAATAATTCATTATTTTCGATACCAATACCCCTACAAAAGTACCGATATCAGCCTGGAATCCCTCAAAAAATATCGATGTCAAAAAGACTGATACAGTAATTTTCAATTTTTAATTAATATTTTGTTGCTATTCAGTTAACATAAACTAGAAAATATATATACCTGAAAATTTGCAAAAAAATTAAAATCCTCTTTTAATTGTGATTAAAGTACTTACTATTCATAAAAATATAGGGAAGAATGTCAGGCGCTATCGTGCTTTGAAGTGTACTGAAACTGATCCAAAAGTTGTACTGAGTTCCAGAAAAACGTTCTAAAAAACAGTTTAAAATGACATAAAATACCATCAATAGGCTTGTGCAAAATTTAGCTCAAAAGCTTGCTGGCTGATCAGCTGTTACAATCAAATCAGTTAAGTCGTCTCAATCGATCCGTGAAAATAGTGTTCGTACATTTTTGAGTACATAATATGTTATTTGTATGTTATACACTACCGTCCAAAAGTTTGGAAGCAGTAAGAAATTTTATGAAAAAAAGATAACGTATCTACGTAGGAATTTATGTCAATGAAATGATAATAATAATAAGAGTAAATGAAATTAATATGTTCTGAAACAATTTTGTCGTTGGTTTGGACAGTCACAAAAGTCTGAATCAAATTTTGCAAATTTTGCTTTCATCAGAATGACCACCTTTCTTTTTTGTCACTTCTAAACAAATCTTTGGCATCCTTCTAACCGATTTATCGAAATACTGTGTGCTCAATTTTTTTTTCCATTCTTCTTGAAGGTATACCCATAGTTCCGTAGCGTTAGTTGGAGAACGATTTTTCACCCTCCTGTCGAGCTCATCCCACAACAACCCAATCGGAGACAGACTTGGTGATTGAGCCGGCCATTTCATGATTTTTTATTACTTTTTCTCGTTATTTTCGTATTAAAAATTCTTGGCACAATTTCGACGTGTGTTTGGGGTCGTTACCCTGTTGAAACGTGAAGTTGGGGCCAAAAACATCCAGCTCAGACTCAGCCTTACTTGTTCATTTTTCCATCTATTTTACTAGAGTACCAAGTTTACTGCCACCAAAATATCCCCAAACACTTCCAAGGCCTTCTCGTCCTCAGAACGACGCACAAATACTCGTCTATTGGATCCGAATATTTGAAATCTAGATTTATCTGTCCAAAGGACCCTAGGACACTGCTCAATCGCCCAGTTTCGGTGTGTGCTGGCCCAGTTAAGTCTATCCTTCTTATGTTTGGCCGTTAATTTGGGTTTTTTGGCCGCTACACATCCTCTTAGTCCTGCAGACGATAATCGTCTTTTAACGTTAGTAGCAGATACTGGAGTTTGTCGTGTCACATTTAAAGCAGCAGTGATTTGTGGAGCAGTTAGACGTCGGTTTCGTTTAGTTGTATCCTTCACCACTAAGAGCACAGATAGCACCTCGCTGTTCCATAGTAAGCTGTCTTCGTTTTGCCATGTTTAACAAAAAAATTCAACTTAATCGACTTCTCGGTTATTTTAAAGCACACTAGATATGAAACAACAATCCCGAATGGATCCTTGATTGCAACTGACAAGCCTCTATTAAATAAGAATGTAATCCACCATAGTTGCAGGCAAAACGGTTTTCCTTGCTAATTTAATGATTATACCTGGAATAATCCTAATGACCAATAAAATTTTATTAAAAAAGGTGGTTAGGTTATATTTGCAACAGATTTGTCGACAAATAGCGAAATATGACTGCTTCCAAATTTTAATGTGATTGCTTCCAAACTTTTGGACGTATGTACTTACTTTACGGGATCATTCGAAAATCTAAAAAATCTTTTCCCGCAATTATCAAAATTATTGTAATTATTTCTGCAATGTTTAGCAGCATACACTGTCAACACCGTGTACACAAAATCTCACAGCGCACGCCTATGCATTTTATCTCAATAATGAGCAATTCCGTGCGTCGGCCCTGCGTCAATGGTGTCCACCGACACTTGTGCCTCTTTTAAGAGATACACACCCAAAATGGCGGGACGCGCGCTGAGATATTGTGATAATTGTTTGGTATGCTGTGGTTATACCATGTTATGAATGGCTTTGGCACTATCAAGGTATCAAGTAAAGATTTTCCAACTCGTCGAATGTATAGGAATTTGAGTTTCACAAAAATACCAATTGCACTGTACTATAATAAAACATTTTTTCCGATACCATATTGCCACGCGTTAAGATATTTACGTACTATTCCTAACATTTGGATTAAACCTCAATTATTGCCGAGCATATATTTCATATCAATTATCCTTGTGTAGTATAGAGATTTGATCCCATTTTACAGGTATTTCGACTCCTAAATGTGCAAGCTGAGAACTGATTTTGAAAAGGCAGAGCACGCGATAGAAACACTATTTCTTTTTAACGATGCCCTCTCAACTTTCCACGTATAACATGAGAACAACAACTAGTACGTTTATTAAATCGTAGAAGGCCGGGAAAATATAAAGGCATACAATAGCGCAGAGCTTTCGGCCATCCCCAATATGCATATTCACGTAATATCCAGATTCCAGAAAGTTATTCAAGTTATTTCAAGCACGCGTATACCTAGTCGATTGGGGCAGGAATGACGGACCGATAGCAATATAGATATAGATTTTAATATAGATTCTTCGACCGAGATGTACGGCAGAAGAGACGTCCGGTACGTTCCGATCAAATTTTATGAATATTTGTATATTCAGAGCTTCCAGAAACTCCTCAAGTTCAATATAATACTCCAGACCTACAACCAGTGCCATTTGTAGCAATGAACAATGGTAGTTGTCCGAAACGATAACATTTTACTTTGGACACGGATAGGTGGGGGAAGTATTGAGTAAATTTTAAATTTGAGCAACAAATTTTCGATTTTGAGCTTTTGGGTGTTTTATAATATCTACATAACGAAAATCCACTTCACTCATTTTCGTGGGTCTGTCTATTGGCGTTACTTTTAGCTGCATAATATCAATAACCGCTGCTTGGAATGTGATGAAATTTGGGTGGCGATGTGCTGTGGGGTCTTAATCGGTAATGCTGCTGTAATTTTGAAAATTGGTGCATTAGCGGAGAACAAATTGGTAAAAACAGCTAAAAATTATTGTTGTTGCCTTCGGATTTTATATACTATGGAATAATTTGTTGCGTATTATACATATTATATTCCTATAACCTGGAACTTGAAAACAACGAACTTATGATAGTGATAAAATTGTGACGCCGTATGACTACCGTGGAGGAAATGGTAACAGTGTATCGTTGTTGGAACTATTACTAGTGGCGAAGGAGAAATGTACAAAAAAAACTAAAACTTTCAAAATCAAACTTCGTTGTTAGATGTTTCAAAGGTCTCTGATGACGGTCTGCTTTTTTAGCATCGATGTGTGGGAAGTACTAAGTCTAGAAACTTGATGTCATTTTTTTGGGGGACTTATTATCAGAGATAAAACAAGGTCGATTCCCAGAACCCTTCAAATACCCTATTTGTTTACTGATAGTCTTGTGTGCAATATGGTTCATAATGCATGGGATTGTATGTATCGACATATTGAGGCCCAATTTTATCAACACGGGCATTTTGACCAATCAGAGCAGCCCATTCCAGAACTTGCATCTGTCAGACTTCTCTGAAAATTATTGATTTCTCTTGAAATTTATTTCAAAAAGGTGAAAAAAGACATGCTTTATATATAATCGACCATTGTGAACTCTCTATATCTTTTCAACTCTGATTTTCCATCCTAAATGGGTGAAAAATTGCATTTTCTTGTTTAACAAAAGCTTTAGCAATTGCTAATCTCAACCAATCAGATTCCACAAAACCGATACATTTGATCACTGGACCAGATGTACTGTTAATTTAACAGTTAACAGGGATTCAGTCTATAATCAATCTGACTGCAATTGCAATTGGTAATTATACAATAATTATAAGGTAAACATTAAAAATCTAGCATTAATTTGTAAATCAATCACTTTGTTCTGATTTTCTGCTATGATTTTGATCTATGAATTCTAAAATATTTTTGATGAAAGTGTCATCCAGCTTTGACGTTTTGTTTCCAATATTGATAAAATACTATTGGATGATACTTATTAACGTAGCCCTCAATACCCAATAGAAAGCTTTTGCTAAACAACATCCAATAGAAAAGCTTTGTCAAAGTCTTTGTTGAATATGCGTGTTGATCAAATCGGGCCTAATATAATTTCTGAAGCGTAACGCCCGGTTTTCTGTTCCATCGCCCCTTACTGGCCCATTTTTAAGAACTCACATATGCTGGAAGATAAACTTTACTGACGTTTCGCTCCCTCTGTAGTTTCCTCTCTCAAAGTACAAAACTGAACAGAAAAATAATTTAGGCTGTTAAGTTGTACCAGCTTTCATTTTTTGTGAACTAACTACCCAACTAGATATATAACATATAACTTGACCAGAAACCTCAAACTTGCAGCAGCAATAGGCAAAAATAACAATAAACAAAGTATGCTTAAATGAAGCTAAAAATAAACTTGAACTATCTTGGGCATTTGTACAAAAAATAATAACACTAGGTAAATGCTAATCCACTGTTCTGCGAGAACCACCGGAAAAATTTTAAAGGGGTGGATTATTTAAATTCGTTTGATCGCCAAATTTACGATACACTAGAAAATAAGCTTAAATTTCCACTACTGTCCAATTTTATCTGGATTTGCACTTACAGATTGTTGTATCAATAATATTGTAATAAACAAAGTTATCCCTGTCTCTTGAGGGATACACCACGGTATTCCAAGGAGAACTATTATATGCGATTTTAGCTTATACCTCTCGTATTCAGGAAAAAATTCAGAGGCCTAGAAGACGGATTACTATCCGCTCTGACAGCCAGGTAGCCTTAAAAGCGAGTGTTTATAGGTTTAGGCATTTCTGGACATCTCCGTCAAGCTAGAGAATTTTAGCACCACGGGCCAAGATGAGGCAGTTCTGTCTCTCACTGGACAGAATCCGGCTATGGTCTTCTATCTGGCCATAACACCTTCAAATGTCACTTGTAACGTATGTTGAAAAAGTTTTGAGAAGTTTTTCAAAAAATTAAAAAAATATCTCACAACAATATATTTGAACTGTAACAACAACTGCAAAAAATAACAATATTTTTTAATATAAAAATGATAGTAAAGTACTGCTAATGGGCCATAATCTTCCACGGCTCGCAATTTCCTCTTAATGTTCCTCATTAGGTTTTGGACAGATTCTAAATCAATTTCTCTGATTTTTAGCATTATTCTTCTTCTTAACTGTTGTTCGTTTTGAGCTTCTCAGCATTGTTATAAACTTTGGCACTCAGTTGGGCCCAAAAAGTTTCGATAGGTCTTGCTTGAGAAAGATTGGGAGTGTTGTCGTTTCGTGGTACACAAGGTATTCCGTGTTGTTCTAGCCAATTTCTCATACGCAAAGCATAACGACTTGAAGCCAGATCTAGCCAAAACATTATATTGTCATTAGCATGGTGGGTGTTCATAAAATTGAGTAGTTTAGGCAAACATCTTTGAGTATAGACATCTGCGGTAACCGCTTCGGCCCTAACTCGTTCAACCTACGGTTGTGAAATACCGTTGTCTTGTATAGCGCACCACACTAACACTTTGTTTTTAAACTCTTCTTTTCACTTAAATTTTACATTATCTGGACAGGCTTCAAAGTCTCTTGTATAAAAACCATCATTACCTTTGATTTCTGATTTCGAAAATGTGAAATACTTTTCATCGTCAAGAATAATTTTTGCGTTGCCAGCAAAATGAGTACGACGTAAATTGCCACAGCATTGAGGAATTCTTTCTAACTGTTTTGGGGAATACTTTGGACATTTTCTCCATTTTCGGAATTTTAAGTTATTTTCCTTCATTTCTCTACAGATTGTGCTAGCATTGACGTGAAAAATGCGTCCAAGTTTTCGTCTTCCAACTCGATGTTCACTTCTGTTGACCATTCTTTGAAATGTAGCAGCATTCAACGCTCTTGGACGCCCACTTTTTGGTAAATTTATACAAAGAATACCTTTTTCGCATTCACGGATCGCTCGATAAATTGTGGCAAAAGAAATATTTTTATCTTGATATAGGCGAACTATTTCTTTTTTTTTCAAGTCGTCCAACTAGATGTAAATACTCTTCCGAATATCTAATTTGTACGACTTTTTGACAACTTATATCATAACCTAAATGATTTTATTGTTACGTTTAGATGTCGACTGGTTACCATGGTAACGATTTCTGAATTGTTTCCAACGGTAAAACTACCTCCCGAGTTTTGAAAAAAATTCTCAAAACTTTTGCAACATACGTTATGTAATGGGGGGATGGCAAGCGACCCGACGCGTACACGCTGTGGCGAGGAGGAAGAATCCTCGTCAGTCGGCACACATTCTATGTCGCTGTGAAGTCCTTGGATTCGCAAGCAGACTATACTAGGTTCAAGAGTCCTTGAACCTGAGTATATAAGATGGGCAGGACCTAAAAGGCCATCCTCACCTTTGCGATGAGGGCTGGACTTGGGAACTAGTGTAAGAAGAGGTGCATAAGGGCTCGCTTGTAGGCCTATGCACTGGTGGTTCTAGTCACCAGAAAACCTCTTTTTCTTTCGTTGATTAATGCATATGGATTGTTTGTCAACGAATAAATTACTCTTCTAGAGTTGTTTGCCTTGTTAAATATATCGGCGAAATCTAGAACACCTGAAATCAAATTTTGTATACCTACCCCGTTACTATGAGGGTTGCTATATACCTCCGTCAATCCACCAGTACGCAGACAGCTGTTTCACGCTTATTAGCGATCATCAGTGCGCCATAGGTCGATTGACGGAAGTAGAGAGCATCAATTTTTCCATGTTTAATAAACATGTGAAAGATGTACGAGTAAGACAGAAGGAATTCTGCCGGTGCGCCATCTAGTACCCGAAGGTGACGGCAACCAAAGAGAGAAATGCTACTAGCAGCAGTAAACTCTCCTTGGTGAAACGACAAGGCTCGTTCGCTTTTTGCCACTAGAGGCGCGGATTTTGACGCACGCAGCGTAAAGCCGATATACGAGGGTTGCTCTATACCTCCGTCAATCCACCAGTACGCAGACAGCTGTTTCACGCTTATTAGCGATCATCAGTGCGCCATAGGTCGATTGACGGAAGTAGAGAGCATCAATTTTTCCATGTTTAATAAACATGTGAAAGATGTACGAGTAAGACAGAAGGAATTCTATGGCGCACTGATGATCGCTAATAAGCGTGAAACAGCTGTCTGCGTACTGGTGGATTGACGGAGGTATAGAGCAACCCTCGTATATCGGCTTTACGCTGCGTGCGTCAAAATCCGCGCCTCTAGTGGCAAAAAGCGAACGAGCCTTGTCGTTTCACCAAGGAGAGTTTACTGCTGCTAGTAGCATTTCTCTCTTTGGTTGCCGTCACCTTCGGGTACTAGATGGCGCACCGGCAGAATTCCTTCCGTCTTACTCGTACCCCGTTACTGCTGTCCAGACTAGAAGTCTGGACGTGTCTAGACGTGTACAAGAGTCCAGGATGACTTTTAAAAATCCGTAGTATAATAGCCAATATTCTATCTAGTGATGTTAGTAACATCTTTTGATTATCAATATCGTACTCATTGTAGTAAAAGTCGAATTCGAGACCACCGGGACTACCTATATTGTCCTCATCAACTTAGAAAGTGGCTGAAAATTTACAAAGTGAAAACAAGTATGGCGTCGGGAATCACGTTCGGGTTAAGAGCCATTTTCCCGCCTCCAAACAGTATACAGCCGTGCTAAACGGCCGAAATATGCAAATGAGAAATGGAAATTTTAATTTTGGATGCCTGAACAAAACGGAGATGGCCGTGCGACGCCGCGTCCGCATGCCAACCGGACTCTTTTGTTTCTGACGACGTAAACAAGCAAGAGCGTACAGAACCGTTATAACAGGGAGCGAGGAAATCGTAAATTCTGCACTTCTAGATGAGGCATAATTTCAACTTGCTGCAAGAGCTGGGCAGAGCTTAAGTGCTTTTTGAATTTTTGGTGAGTGCTTGAAGCACTTTGATGCCTGAAAAGCCTTGTGTTTCAGCCTTTTTACCTCACTACTAGTGTGGAGAGAAAATATTGTAATCGCGAAAATGTTAGGATTTTCGGGTTCCAAATAAGTTATTCTTCTATATCGTTGCTACCTGGTTTAGTACCTCATCGTTCACGACAATCTTTGTCATAACTAAATATTGTTTGTTGATATTTTAATGTCGTATTTTCGACAGATCCTTTGTAGCGTAAAATTACTAGGCCATCGTTATATAAAATAGAGTTTAGGGTGGTATTTTGATCAAGATGTATACCACCAGGGCATTTCGTTTTCTTCTCTTTATAATGGCATCTGTATGTTGTATGTTAGATAATGTTGGTGAAATACAGCAGCCTTGTCTAACGGCCCTTATTTACTAATATTTCTCGAGTTAATTTTCCTCCATATCTGTACCAGTTTTGTTGTCAGTGTATATACTTTTTATTGCTCTTATTAAGTCTTTTGGATCCACTGTTCGTTCATAATATTCCATAATTTACATCTTACATTAGTAAGTTTACATGCGTCTCTTTGTTCTCTGTGTTTTTCTATAATTGGTTGTATTGTGAATATTACATCTATTGTCGGTATGCCTTTTCTGAAACCCATTTGCATAAATTTTATAAGCGGTATTATTAACCTATAGCCTTGTTATTCAGATCGCAAAAACAAAAAAAACAAAAAGAGACAAAAAACTGTTCCAATTTTTTATAAACTTTGTATACTATATAAAACCATACGCTAAATAATAATAACTAAACTGATCCTCCTCGATAATTTTGAGGGTTTTTCTTGTCACGTTTCTTGAACAGCGAGATTACTTTCGCCTTTTTCCAGTCGTAAGGGATAGTGCAATTTTTCCAGCATTTATTAAATAAGTGTAGTGGTTTTAGGTACAATAAGAGTCCGCCGTAGCTCTGTATTAATACCGTCCATACTATACCGTATTCAAATCCAAGGTGCAGAAGCTTGTAAACAAACAGGATACCACGCACGCCGCCCGAGTAAGGAGGCATTCATTGCGATTGGCCGAAAGGCAATAAACACCTTGGAGGCTTGCCGCTCTGCCGCCCGTCTGGGTCGTTCAACAGAGTACAGGGTTGTATTTTATTCAGTATTCAGTTGCTCCGTGTGTTTATCATTGTATACGACGCGTCGTGTTAATGATAGCGTACATCGTGCTTTTATTATCGCATACCTGCCGTGTTGTTGTGCGAATTTTAGTGATATCTGTGTTGTACTGTTGTTTTAATAGCTACTAGTGGTGTTTGTGTTATTCACCGATAACTTGAAAAATATATTGAAGGATGTCTAGTAGTACAGATACTGCAGATGAATCCATGGACGTGGCTACAAGCCAGGATTTAAGTCTACCACGCTTGGTAGCACATACACTGCAGATGAACCCATGGATGTGGCTACAAGTCAGAATTTGAGTCCACCAAGGAAGATGTCCAAAAAGAGCCATTTTGACGTGAGGCTTAAACGTATATAAATACGAAACCCAGAAAAAATCATTAACAACTGCTACTGACGGTATTGTGGAAGAGGTTGCACTCAAAATAGGTATCTGCAAACGGAGTGTCTGTAAAGTGGTGCGAGAATACAGAACCATACACTCTTTTGCTGCACTTTTAACTAATCAGAATAGCAAACGTTGCATTGACCTCGAGGACCATGGCGATAAAAGTGCAATTAGGAGAAAGGTGCATCAGTTCTTTTTCCGAAATGATCTTCCGACTATTGACAAAGTCCTGAAAGAAGTGAATGACGATAATGACTTGCCCAATTTTAAGCGACTTATAAGCTATTAAAGAAGCTTAACTTCGTATTTGGGAAACGAGGAAGGAAAAGTCTTAAGGGAGGATATACTTGACTGAAGTATTGACCCCTTCTCAACTGTACCCCCAAAATGAAGGTTCCTAAGGTAGTAATAATATATAAAATCTAAAATGCATCAATACAACTTTAATGGAAGAATATGTTTCATAAATGCTACCACATACGATACTATGGACTTTATGACTGCTATTTTGAATACGGCTCTGGCGACCGACATCCACAGGCCAGCCGAGCGCGTTTTATTGTTTACAGCCACTGCACGGCGGATTTGAATACACTTCAGTCGCTTTTCTGGTTTTTGTAGCTTTAAAGGTGTTAGATCTATATCATCCAAAGCTCTTACGTCTTCTTTTTGTATTGTTACTTCATACCAAAGCTCATTTATCTGATATCTGATAATCCATATTTTTTCTTATTTCTAGAATTAACACCCTTGCTTTGGCAAACGCTACGCTTTTAAAGTGTTTAGATTTTTTCATGTAAGAAAATGCATTTGACGTACCGAGTCAATCTGCTTGATGGCATTTTTTCCTATTAACCAGAAAGGTACACACAGTGATTGCGTGCAATTGTGCATGGAGCTCAAACGGAGAGCATCATTAATCTTCATTTGCCGTAAAGTCGCAAGGTGCATACACCAGTCCAATTAAGGGGGCAACATTTGTATAAGAGATGTTATCTCCCGCATCTCCGCGACCATTGTGCGTTAAAGGTTGCATTAGAGCATTTTTTGTGGCACTGCTAAAAGGACTTCTATGTTGGTGAGAAGGCGTATTTTGTGCAGATTCTTTAGAATGTCCGACATTGTTACGTAAAAGGGGTGATTTAAATTCGAGTAAGTTGGATTGAAATAATGAAGACACTAAATTGCATTGCATCGAAGATTATTCCAGTAAAAAAACGGTGGGGTCAAGTCTGTACTTCCCATACAAGGATGAACAAAAAATTGGAAACATTCGCACGATTTGAGGCTAATAAATGTCATGTGTTAGTATTTTTTTGCGTAACCTATAAAATTAATTACTACAAAAGCAATCAAATTTTCGTTACAAAGGAAATGATTTCCCCCTACACTCCAATTTCACCTCTCACCAAAGAATGGAGGAGGAGAGCATTGTGATCGCGAAAATTTTCGATTTTGAAATAATACGCTTTTTGGGCGTTTCATGATATCTACATAACGAGAATGCACGTCACTCATTTCCGTCTATCTATCTGTCTACATGTCTGTCGATATCTTCGTGTCTGTCTGTCAGCATTCTTCTAGCCTCGTAATCTCAGTAACTGCTGAATGGATTGTGATGAAATTTGAGGTAGCGATATGTTGTTGGATCGTAGAAGTGTTGCGTATATCGTTCTGTATTGTGTATCCTGGAAATTATTAAACTGATTTTGATGAAATTTTGACACAGTATTATTACTATGACGAGAATCGATAACGAATATCGCTGTTAGAAATCGTGTCAGTGGCGGAGCAGCAATAATCAAAAACCTAAAAATATAAAAACAGCTCAAACTTCATTTTTAGGCGACTTGAAGGTTCCTAGTTGTTTTCCACATTTTACTTTTCACACCAATAGGAGATAGAGGGGTACCATGATCTGCAAAAAATTTAATTTCTGAGATGATATGCGTTTTGGGCACGTTTTATTATAGCTACGTAGCGAAAATCTACGTCACTCATTTCATTTTTTGGCTTTTTTCTAATATTGGATTGTGATAAAATTTGGGTAGCGATATGCTATGGGGTCGGAGTAGGAAACGCTTGTATAATTTTGAAAATATGTGCAGTAACGGCGGATAAATTGGTAAAAAACAAAAAATCAATAACCCTCCAACGTGTTTCCTAATTTTTTTATTATTTCACCTCCACTAACGTGACTATGCATATTCTCAGAGGAGATGTTCGGGTAGGCCTGACAAAGATAAGATGTCATTAGGAACAAAGTTTTGTTCAGATCCTGAACTGCAGAGCAATCTTCATGTATGAAAACCTAGGTTTAAAACAAAAGCGTGTTTTGTTGAATAAGAAACAGGTTTTTAGTAACCAAAACTGTTTTAAACAATGAAGATCTTGTTTAATTATTTTCAATATATATGAGTATATTTAATACACTACTCGTTTGCCTTAAATTTCAAAATATTGCTATGGTAGTTCAATTTTGACATATTGGTCTCTAATGATCGTAATTAAAAAAACAGTTGTAGGATCAATTTTTCGACTAGAGTCAAGAATATCAAGTTTTTGTTTCATGATTTTTATTATTCATCGGTTCTTTGGTATTACCATACCTCCACGCCCTCGTCCACAGACCGTCTAATACATTAGTTTAAAATAAACTTTCAATTCACCAATGTTTGGAAATGGGAACATTGCAGCTATTTTGGAAAAGTACTTATTACCACTAAAGCAAGAAGGAAAGTTTATGGTTTTTTTGTATACTTTTTTTTCGAGATTTTTATATTTTGCCTCTAGAGGCCCGATTATTAAAAGTAGTGAGGATTTATCATCCTATGCAAATCTAGTTTAAAAGTTTCTTATATACTTTTATAAGCATTGTTCCGCTACTACTATAAACCTTTTCTATCCTTGTTGCACTAGCATCGTGTAGAAAGACATTATTCAAGAGATATTCAAGAAGAAACCCTTTTCATGTTACAGAAGTCCCAAAACCAGCCGACTGGCAGGCAGACCTACATAATCATATGTCCTATGCCATAGAACGTTAAAGAAGTATTAATCTCAAATTCGACATATTTCGTGATTCAAATACCTCCTTTACCTATTGGCATGGGAACTAAAAAGTATCAAATGGTAATACAGTCATCCGCCGCCTTAGATACTTTAGTTTGCTAATAAAAACAGAGAATAAAGCACAAAGACAGCAGTCAAATTATCTTGCCTCATTACCTTTATACGCTGACTTTTAACGAAGTAGATGGCTAAGTGGAGAGACTTTGTTCAAGATTTCACCCAGAGGATAATTTAATATCTTAATCAATAAAAGTGAGGTTATTTCCCACCGCCCTAATTACTTTAATTTTGTTTTACGTCTTCTACGCTCCAAGGACTCGTTTAAACTTGGATACTTCGATGTTAAGTAGAATCTTCTGTGATAGTTTAGGTTTGTCTTTATTCTGCAAAAATCTTAAAAAGAAGGTTGATACCTAAGGAAAATCTCAGCAAGTGGTGTCCCACACTGCTGTCAGCTCAAAAATGTTAGGAATAAGATACGTATCACATATTATACAGGGTTATTCACGTTATTCGACACGGAGCATTATGGCTAAAGTATATGATAAAAAGAAAATAATAATTTCGTATGGATAGAGACTGACAAAGGCTACATTTTAAAAATATGCTCATGTTATACAGGGTGTCCCAAAAGCACGAAACGTATCAAAGTTATGTTTTTTCAAATGGAACACCCCGTATATTATTGCATACTCAGATTCCTTGGTGAATTCTATTGTGACTTTATATATCATACATGGGGACTTAAAGCGAACCGTTTAGGTGTAAATCACCATTTTCGGTATAAGTAGATATCAGGAAAAAATTTGGAAGGCTGTGACTTTGCCGTATCACTAAGCATAAAATGCGTCAGCTTTGATGAGACTGTCAGATTTAAGTTACATTTATGCTTGGAGAAATCGGTCGATTAATTAAGGAAACTTCGATCAGCGTTAACTTGATTTTTTCAAATGGGAATGCCCATTTTTTTATACGGTTGAACGTAGAATTTGATAACCTTTCTAATTATATAAGGTTGTGAATATCAATCTCTGGTAGTTTTCATTTAATGTTAAATTTTCAAACAAATCGGCGTTTCTCAATTTTCCTACCTATAAGGAACGTAGCAGGCCATGAAATATAAACAAAAACCTGTTCAGGTAGGATAAAACAACTAACTTAGCTGACAAATACACACGAACTAGACTAAAGGGACAAGATTATAAAAATTACTCACAATAAACAAAGTCTAACCAGAAACAACGGCGGTAACATATCTTTGGTCAAAGAGAAGCTGGAGTATGGCAGAAATGGATTTTTTCACGGCCACTAGCTACTGCGATGTACTAGAGATTGGCAATTTCCAAAACCATTGAAAATTTTGAAATAAAATAAAAACTACTAGAGAATGTTGTAAGCAGTTTATTATTTTCATAATAGAATTTCACATTTAATGATATAAAAAAGTATGCAATTCTGTCAAAACTCAAGTCAAAAGTACCTCTGACTGGAGTTCTGAAAATGCTTTAGTACCTATTAGCAAGATCGCAGAAAATGAAGAATGAATTAAAATTTGTTCAAATTATAAAACATAAATGGCAGAAAATTTAAATCTGATTTGTCAGTATTCCTTTTTTGCAATATTGCTAATAGATATTGAAAAATAGAAGGGCTCCAGTCAGAGGTATCGACTTCGACGCAAATTAGTACTTTCTTACACCATTACATATGATTGATAGTTGCGTGCTGGAGCAACAGTCGCTGGTTGTTTTTGTTTCATATCAGGGTTTTTAATTGTCTTGACAATTTTCAACCTTAGTAAGTTACGGTAGCCATTAGACTGTAAAAAATATCTATTACTGCCACACTCCAGCTTCTCTTTGACCTCAGAGATGTTATTGCAGTTGTTTCTGGGAGGGTTGATTTCTTGTAAAGAATATTTATAATCTTTTCCCTCTAGTCTAGTTAGTGTGTATTTTTAGTTAGTTGTTTTCTTCCACATCAACAGGTTTTTGTTTATATTTCGCGGCCTGCTACGTTGCTTATTGGTAGGAAAATTGAAAATCGCCGATTTGTTTGAAAATCAAAAATTAAATGAAAACTACTAGAGATTGATATTCACAACCTTATATCATTAGAAAAGTTATCAAATCCTACGTTTAACCGTATAAAAAAAATTAGACATTCCCATTTGAAAAAATCAAGTTATCGCTGATCGAAGTTTCCTTAATTAATTGACCGATTTCTCCAAGCAGAAACGTAATTTAAATTTGACAGTCTCATCAAAGCTGACGCATTTTATGCTTAGTAACACGGCAAGGTCACAGCCTTCCATATTTTATAATCTCTGTGATATTCAATTTTACTTATTTCGAAAATGGTGATTTGCACCTAAAGGGTTCGCTTTAGGTCCCATGTATGATACTTAAAGTCACACTAGAATTCACCAAGGAATCTGAATATGTAATTATATAAGGGGTGTTCCATTAAAAAGACATAACTTTGATACATTTCGTGTTTTTGGGACACCCTGTATAACATGAAAATATTTTTAAAATGTAGCCTTTATGGGTCTCTATCCATCCGAAATTATTATTTTTTTATCGAATACTTTAGCCATAATGCTCCGTGTCGAATAACGTGAATAACCCTGTATAATCGTACGCCTGGAATAATCTATATAAACAAAATAGCTAAAAAATGCATTTGCTTTTTATTAAACGTTTAATTTTTTGAACTAATATCTGCACTTCGTTGAAGTAAAACAATAATAATAATTCTTAATAATTATAGAAAATACAACAGATCAATAATCGTTGGGCCCTCCATGTTGACGAATGCACTCCTCTAGCCTAAGTGGCAAGCTCGTAATCTGGTTGTTGATAAACTCTACAGGTACAGCCGCCCAAATACCCAAACTGCCCTCACAGCATGTTCCAGTTCATTCAGCGTGGTCGACGGACTGGGTAAATCGCCTATTTGTCGACCCATACAATCCTATACTTTATCAATTGGCGATAAATCTGGTCATGGTGTAGGCCAGGGGAGTACCCTGATCTCAGCTTCGTGTAGGAACCTCGTCCATACCCTTGCAATATGAGGACGTGCATTATCTTGCTGGAAGCAACCCTCTTCGAGGCCTTGAACATCTGGAACGGCAATTGGTTCTAACACCTCATTCACATAACGTTGCGCAGTCATTGTGCCACGAATCACAAGTGAAGGTGACTTGCTGTTGAATGCAAAGGCACCCCAAACCATCAAACCAATAGGACAGTGTATTACATGGCGCTCAACAGCAAACTGGAGATCACGTCGTACCCCCGTCGTCGTCTTACGCGTTTGCGTCCATCATGTGCCCCAGACAAATGGGGCTCCCTATAGCTGCATACCAAGCGTCAGCAACACCTCGAGTGGGTCGCATTCTGTCTCGAAGGCCCAGTAGTCGTAGATGACGATCTTGCCGGTCTGTAGTTCTTCTACGTGCTCCAGAACCTCTAGGTCGCTCCATTCGCTCTTCTACGATTTACGCGCGCCATTTTGCTACAACTGTAGCCACACTTCACCTCATGGTCAGCCATAATTGCTCTGAAAGGAGCACCAGGTTCTCGTTGGCTTACAATCCGACCACGTTCAAAGGGGCTTAACTGCGTGAACTGGGGCTGTCGTCTTCTAGGGGGCATCTTTGCACAACCAATTCATCTCTTTTACACACCAACTGTAATGCTTTGTTTTTACACGTTTAGAGCTTTTTGGAGCTGCCATGTAGATAAATAGCGTCTGAATGAACAAAAAATTTTTCATGTGTATTAGAGATGGTACTGGAAAGCTGTGTATAAATTTTCAATGCAAATATCCCTTTTTTTAGGTGTTCGGTTTTCACTTGCGAGAAGTAAGCAAATAAACGAGATAACTGAGCTTTAAAGGAAATTTTGTTAGAAGCTTAGTTTAAGGACAAATTTCGATTCTCAGCGAACCCCCTTACCCATAACCATAACTTTTTCACATTGTTTCATTGATCCTTGTCTAAGAGCCTATGGAATAAAAATTTGCAGCTTTCTATCTTTTAAAACCAGAATTTCTGCATGACGCGCTCTGGACAAGATTCTTTTACTTCATTTACTAATGATAATAGTTTGGAAGCAAGGTGACAGTTTGAAACAACAAACTACAACCAGCATGTAATTGAAGGATCCAATGTAAAAAGTACCTAAGTAAAATTTTTCAGTTTTTGAGAAGAACGCTTCTGGTTTATATTTCTCTCTATATTGCCTTTCCGATTAATCATTTGATTTGTCATAATCTTGTATTTTATTTCTTGGAGTGAGCGACCTCAAGTAGAAGCTAGTTTATTGGTCTACTTTCCAAGATTTTGTATTTTTCAAAAATGGACTTCGCGACTTTTTTCTTTGGATTCCAAAAGGGAAATAAGATACTGTAACATACTTTAAAGCATTTTTATTTTATAATGTATGAGAATACAAGATACATTACAAATACAAAAGTTATTCATA
Source organism: Callosobruchus maculatus (assembly GCA_951848785.1). Taxonomy (NCBI): domain Eukaryota; kingdom Metazoa; phylum Arthropoda; class Insecta; order Coleoptera; family Chrysomelidae; genus Callosobruchus; species Callosobruchus maculatus. The sequence goes on from CATOUR010000332.1 coordinate 298,607, forward strand.
AAAATCGGTGCCAGAGTCTATTGCTTCATAAAGAAGTGAAATGTGACATCTTGTGCTCTTTAGGCCTGTCCAATTGTTGCTTTGCAACTGTATACTTGTGAAATAATTTGATACATATATGTACAGGGTGGGCCATGTAAGATAACCCACTATCTTATCTCAGAAACTAGAAGACTAGAGATAGGACAAAAAGTTAAATTGTTTGATAAGTTAGACTTCAATTTTATTACAATTTGGGTATACAGGGCGGCTCTTTCTGTTTCTGCTGTCGAGTTTTTTTCAATGTCTGTCTATTTTTATTTATTTTTTTTAGAAGAGATAGAGACAATGAGATGAGTAGAGGAGGAGGAGTGCTGATAGCAGCCAAGAAGAAATTAGTTGTGCAAAAAGTAACCATTAACTGTGATATAGAGTGCTTACTATTGAAAGTTAAATTTAAAAATGATGTCCTTTATTTGTGTTGTGTTTATATTTCTCCTAGGGAAACTGTGGAGTGTCTACAACAATTTTTAAATAGTCTTAATGATGTTTTAGAAAGTAATTCAAAGGTACTGATTATGGGCGATTTTAATATCCCTTATTTTGAAACAAAAACCTGTGATAAGACAAATTTGCTCAATGAATTTCTTCATCTGAATGATCTCACTCAGCAAAACACTGTTTCTAACCATATGCAGAGGAAACTTGATCTAATATTATCAAACACAAATATTTATGCATTAGAACACTGTGAGGATCCTCTTGTACCTGAGGATGTGTATCACCCATCATTGTCATTTTTATACTCTCTTCACTCTTGCAGTAGTACAGATAATAGTACTGTCAGGCCATCTTATGTCTATGATTATTCTAAGGGTAACTTTTACTTATTATACCAATTGGTTTGCGGTATTGATTGGGCAAATATGTATGATTGTAATAATGTTGATAATTCCCTTGACATTTTTTATTCAAATTTATATAACTGTATAGATCAGGCAATACCAAAAAAGATCATTAGAAATAATTCTAGTAAAAGGAAATATCCGGTATTCTTTTCCAGTGATTTAATTAGGAAAATAAAATGCAAGAACAAACTACATAGCCAAATCAAAAATAGTAAAGATAGACCTTCTTGTAGACTCGAGTATAGACTGTTAAGGGCTGATATTAAACGTCAAACTAAAGAAGAATTTAGGTTATATAATGAAAATATTGAGAGAAATGTTCATGCTGATCCTACCAGCTTTTGGTCATTCATTAAGTCTCGAACCCATAAAGATGGGGTTCCAGAAAGAATAAATAGCAGGGACCAGTGTTTCATTGGCTCTCAAGATGTGTCAAATGCCTTTGCAGCATATTTCTCTTCTGTATTTGGCCATGCTAGTTCAATAGAAACAACCGATTGTCAAGGTACTTTTTCTTTTTCAAAAATAACAGAAAAACATATTCAAGAGGGTGTAAGGAAGTTAAAAGCCAAAAAGGCATGTGGAAGTGACAGCATTCCAGCTTACATTTACAAAGGGTGTGTTGAAAATCTCTCTACACCCTTAGCTTATTGTTTTAATTTAGCACTTGAAAACAATACTTTTCCTGATCGTTTAAAAGAGGCTGTGATAACACCTGTTTATAAGGGATCAGGGGATTCAAACTCAGTAAATTGCTATAGGCCCATATCTGTGCTTAACTCGCTTGCAAAGATATTTGAAAATATTTTATATACTGATATAATGCAGACATTCCAGAAAGAATTTGCTATACAGCAGAATGGTTTTTTGCCTAACAGATCAGCGGTAACAAATCTATGTATATTATCAGATACAGCAGCAGAGGCTATACATGATAATAGTCAGCTAGATGTCATAATGACAGATTGTGAAAAGGCATTTGATAAAGTTGATCACAGTATTCTAATTGACAGATTGGCTTTGTTTGGCTTTTCCAAGTGCGCTTGTGAGTTTATTAAGTCTTACCTACATCTAAGAAACCAACGAGTTAAAGTTGGGAACTGTCTCTCAGGTAGTTTTATTGCTACATCAGGTGTACCACAGGGAAGCAATCTTGGCCCTTTGTTATTTTTAATTTTTATCAACAGTCTGCCAGCATGTATTAGATTTTCAGAGAGTCTGCTCTATGCAGATGATTTTAAGATATTCAAAAAAGTGTTGAGCCAAAAAGACTGTCAACAACTGCAGAATGACTTGGATCAAGTAACTCTCTGGTTTAGTAATAGTGGAATGTCAGTAAATATAGATAAATGTCAGGTTATTACATATACTCGTAAAAAGAATGCTATTGACCATAAATACACTATCAATAATCGTATGCTACCAAGGAAAACTGAATGTAAGGACTTAGGTGTTGTATTTCAAACAGATTTGAGATTTAATAAGCATTACGAGACTATTGTCAATCGAGGATATAGGGCACTTGGATTTGTAATAAGGAATACAAGGTTCTTTAGGATAAATACTGTTATCAAATTGTATAACTCTCTTGTAAGACCACACTTGGAATATGCAGCTGTGATATGGTCACCCCATGCAAAAACTCATTCCAATTCCATTGAAAAGGTTCAAAAAAGGTTTTTAAGATATCTGCATGTTAAGAAGTATAGCATATATCCATATATGATCTCATATAAATCAATGCTAGTTGACTTTAATCTTGATACTTTATGTCTAAGAAGATCTATACAGTCGGTTGTATTTGTGTTCTGTATCATTAACAGTATTAAATACAGTGAGATATGGCTTATCAATAGAATTAATTTTAGGGTGCCTAAGATAGCTTTAAGAATAAGAGACCTAAGACTGTTTTCTACATGTACTTCGAGTTGCTCACCAATTCGAAACATGTTAGAGGAATGTAATATTTTATTAGAAAGCTGTGATATAGACTTATTTACTACTAATGTAGCAGAAATCAAAGCTAGCTTTAGGCAAATATTTATAAACAGTATGTATGCCTAGTCAATAAATGGATATAATTTTAATTATGCATGTGGTCTTAGCGTAAGTCTGTTAAATGTACAGGTACTTGTTCTTTTTTGTTTCTTTAGTAAGCACTCTTACATTGTAATTACTTTATGTGTTATGTGGGAGTATAAAATAAATAAATAAATAAATAAATAAATAAATTTTTTGTGTCAATCTAAACCTTTTTTCGAAAAATCAATGTTTCTGAAAATGACATTTTAACCGCTCTGTAAGACACATGTCGCTACTACTATGATGTGAGAAATCTACTAGGAAATGGAAGTTATCGACTATTGTATATTTATTGAGAAATGATATCCAGGATGTTTTTATTTACTTTTTGTATCCTGACCGTTATAATCCAATCTTTTTGCAATAAAATCCTGGGATACGGTCAATAATATATTTAAAAAATATATATGTATATGATGGCCAACGTTTCGACGCTAGAAGTGCGTCATCTTCAGGGCGTGTGTGATATATGTATAAACTACATCACGATAGTCTCAAATATTATTGCCGGATGGTGTAGGCTACTTGATACTTATTGAGAGACACAGTCTCGTGATGTAGTTTATACATATATCACACACGCCCTGAAGATGACGCACTTCTAGCGTCGAAACGTTGGCCATCATATACATATATTTTTTTTAAATATATTATTGACCGTATCCCAGGATTTTATTGCAAAAAAATCCAGGATGTTTGCTACAGTCATTGGAAGAAGCAATTTTCCAAACACCGATATCTTAACTATTTCAAATGGAACCCACTGTATAGTTTTGGCAATACGCGATTTAAAAAAAAATTAACGTCTGATGTCAGTCAAAGCCTGCTATAGGTATTTTGAATTTCCGTAAGAGAAATATCGGGTTGACTTATTATATGAATGCAAACTATGCAAAATCTATCAACTTTACGTATAGGACATGTTTATATGAAAATACAGAGAATTAATCAGACAATACTAAAATATAGAAGTGGTCCGCTCCATCGAATTTTCGAATGTCATGAAGAAAAACATGGCGTTGAATTAAAAAACTTCAAATTATTTGGAAACTTTAGGCATAGGACATACTTATATTAAAACATAAAGAATTAAGCAAAATTCGGCCAAACTAAAATATACAGGGGATTCCATTAGAAATAGTTAAGATATCGGTGTTCGAAGAATTGCCTTCTCCAATGACTATAGCAAACATCCTGTATATTATTTCCCAGTAGATATACAAAAGCCGTTAAATTCCATTTCCTAGTTGAATTTTTACATCATAGTAGTAGTGATATGTGTCTTATAGAGCGGCTAAATTGTGATTTTTAGAAACACTGATTTTTCGAAAAAAAAGTGTAATGCCGATTTACACAAAGACTAGATAGAGTTTGAAAGAACTTTGCAGCAGAAATATTTGGATTTAAGACCTTAATCTGAAAATCGATAAATATACCTATGGGGTGTTCCATTTGAAATAAAGAAGACGACTTTAATTCAGGCACAACAGGCCACCCTGTATATACAAAATTATAATAAAATTATAAATATAATAAAAAGTCTGACTCACGTCAAATCACCTTTACTTCCCACACCGATAGGTGAGGGGAGTATTGTGATCGCGAAAATTTTTTGTTTTTGAGATAATATGCTTTTTGGGCGTTTTTATGATGTCTACATAACGAAAATCCACGTCACTCATTTCCGTCGGTCTGTCTGTCTGTCGGCCTGTCTGTCTGTCTGTCTGTCTGTCTGTTGGCGTTTTTCCAGCCTCGGAATCTCAGTAACCGCTGCACGGATTGTAGTGAAATTTGGGTAGCGATATGTTGTGGGGTCGTAGTAGGTAATGTTCATATAATTTTGGAAACCATTGTGCGGGGGGGCGGAGTAATTAAAAACCAAAATTTTCAAATATTCCTCAAACTTCGCTTTTAGGCGTTTTAGGGGTTCCTGATCATTTTCTACTATATTTTTTGGTGGGGGTGAATTTGGGGTGGTTGGGGGGTACGGGGTTGTAAAACTGAAACATTTGTTGTGTTCAGAATGGGCTGTCCATTGACTGGAAGTGAAAAACCTAGCGGCATTATACACTTTTTAGGGCCATCCGAACATTACCTTGCGTATTATAGAAACGAAGGGATTTGGAATTTGTGATGTATACATGTACAAGTATTGTTGTAGATCGTTCTATATGGCGTAATGCGAAAATTATTGAATTGATTTTAATGAAACTTCGACACAGTATTACTACCTCGTCGACGATGCAAAACGCGTATGTTTTGGAGGAATCGTGTCAGTGGCGGCGCAGCAATAATAAAAAAACTAAAAATATAAAAAAGCTCATGTTCGTTATTAAACGGTTTGGAGGCTCCTGGTCGTTTCGCATCGTCCAGTTGAGGCAAGAAAACAAACTATGGCGTTCTAGTTCCTAAGGAGGGAGATGCAAGAAACTATTTGCGAGAGTGTTTGTGTTAGATTTTTTTGCGGGCGGGTGGGCGATAATTTGGTTTGGTTGGGATTTGAAACTATAGCTTCATGCAATGCGAAAATAATAATATGGTATCATCATTATGTGTGGGAAGTACTGAGTCAATCAACTTGACTCCATTTTTGTATTTAACTTTTTGTTCTATCTCACACAGTTTCTGAGATAAGGTAGTGGGTTATCTTACGTGCCCCACCCCGTACATATAATCCTAACATTTCTAACGTGTAACTTGGAAACTACTGTCAGGGTGACAAAATTTTATAATTCGAAAATACTATTATCCAAGAGTGTAGTTAAAAGTACAACGTAAAAACGATGCCTTAAAATGCTTGGCGTGTTTCAGTCGAATGTAAGATAAACAACTAAATATCTGGCCGATATTATTTTCTAAACAGTTTAAAGAGCGTCACAGTAATTTAGGCGGTTCGTCACGTTAGAATAATGAACAAAGTTGGATAATGTTTACTTGATGCCTGCCTGAAAATACGTCCGTCCCTTCAGACTAGTCGACCACAAAAAATCATTTCATAGAGAACCTAGTGATACTTCGTACAATAAAGTGGTCTAGTGAATTGTTGGTGATTGTGCAACAGCTTGGGTGAGTTTATCTCACAGGGTACCCAGTTCTACTAATTGTCTCTTTGTTTATTGATATATCGATTTATTTCATTAGTTCATTTGAGAACTTGTTATTAGACAATTGATAAACTGTGGTACACACATTTCTATCATTAATGGTTCTATAATTCAACTACTGAATGTCTGCGATATGAAAACAGATAACAATCTCGAAGCACGTCGCGAGTAGACCCTTCGTGCTGAACTAGTACAAAGGAGTGGATACTTTGCGAGTGGACCCCTAGTATCTTAGTGAGTTTTCCTCACAGTTATCATGATAATTCTCCGCCCTAGTGAGTGGAGCTCTTGGAGAGGTATTTCGCGTGTTGACCCTCAATACCAAAGACCCAAGGGCTTCTCGAGTTATGTTATATGATTTTTGCATAATTCTGCAGTGTATTATTTCCTCTATTCTCTTGGAGAGGTATTTCGCGAGTTGACCCTTAATACCTATGACCCGCGAGATGTTTGATTTATGTTCTGTATAATTTGTATGACCACATAAGATGTGGATATGATTTTATCCGTTTGGGGTTAAAAGATATATTTGCTGTGTTATCTATTTATATTTGTGTGTTTATTTGTTCTGCCTGTTTTTTCAATCACGCCAGTATAAAATAACGACATGTTCTTTAATTTAACATATGTTAACCCATTTCTTTTTATTTATCATTCTTCAATTAATTGGTTACTCAGGTATTTTTTAATTTAATTTACAGATGTGTCGTCTCGAGCGCTTTTCCTGAAACAGGCCCAACCTTTTATCGATGTTAAATTAGGTAAAATAAGTTATCGTTTAAATATTGAATTGTGATCTTACCTAATTTATTTTGATCATTTGTTTATTGATTGAATTACTACCTTATTAAATATTTGTTTTAAAAACACGCCCAGAATGATCATTTAATCATTCATTTTTTTATTTATCTCCTACACTACTAGCTTAATTGTGACGAAATGTTTACACCGTTTTACTGTCGTTGTGCATCGTTTCTGGAAATCTTGTCACAAAAAACGAAATATTTCAATATCTTTCTTGATGAGGATGGTATTGGAATAGAGGATCTCAATTTTTTTGTTAGCAGCGATAATGTGTGGGAAGTACTGAGTCAGGACACTTGACGCCAGTCTTTGTTTAAAGAAGGATCCGTTGAAACCTGACCCGGCATCTTGGTTTATTCTAAGAAACTGACTCAAGTAGCTACGTTTGCATAAAATAAGTATTATGATTTCTAGAGGTAGAAATAAACGGCTCCAATTTCCTGTAATGTTAATTTGGTACTTTGGCGATGCAAATGAGGGATTATTTGTCACCTCGAGAACAGAACGAACGCTCTGCACCAAAAACACGCTGCTGATATTATAACCGTAACGGTTTAAGAGCTGGCTACAGAACAAGCAACATGCCTCCATCAAAGGAATATTTCACCTGGAATATTTTTTTTTTCAGATTCAATAATAAAATTTTTGGATTGTGTCAGTTCGTTGCTGCTTCTTATTTGGTTAAAACATTTAGCGTTTAGATTCAATAAAGAAATCTTGGGATTCAATCTATGTTTTTTTTTATAACTGAGCAGACCGCGCAGGCAGAGCTTAAATACCAGAGTACCGCGGCTGCTGTAAAAGGGTTATGTTAGGGGAAGTTTGTTAACGCAGGATTTGAATGGGCCAATACCCGCAAGCCCAATAAGTACATCTTCTGACAGTTCATTCCAAGCCTTGGACACCCTAGAAATAAATGTGCGGTTGTACCGCTTAGTTCTTGATGCAGCGGTCGCATGGGTACATCTGATAGGAGCGGTGAGCGGCGGAATGATAGAGGATAGCTCAAAGGAGCAGATTCCAATGGAATATCGGTAGAAGAGTGAGAGGTCACCAACAACACTCCGGTGAGAAAGTGGCTGGAGGTGGCGCGTTAAGGCCGGGTCGCCAATTAGTAAAAATTGCCCTTCTCTGGACGGCATCTAATATAGACAGGGTAGTAAGAGCAGCAACTCCCCAGACATGACAGCAATACTCCAGGCAAGGTCTTATCTGAGCTTTATATAGCGTGAGGAGGTTACATGGTGAGAAATACTTTCCGGCTCTAAATATGTAGGTACCCAAGCTTTTTACCAGCAGGTGTTGCAATTGACGCGACGTGTTCGTGCCAGATCAGATTTTCTGTAATGTTGACTCCTAACAGCTTGAATGAGTGACTCCTTGGCAGAGCCCGGTTGTTCATTAGAACCTGGTGTTGGCTTGGGCACTTCTTGTTTGATAGCATACAGTACTTGGTCTTGGAGGCATTAAATTTAACCATATTCTTAAGCCCCCAAGCGGTAGTGGTATCGAGATCCTTTGAAAGTGAAGCTGCCACTGCTAGTCTTCTGCGTTCCAGCTCGACCACAGAGATCGGTCTATTGCTCAAAACTGTGGATTGGGTTTGTAGTGCTAGAGTAGATCATTAATGTGAAGCAGAAACAATGTTGGAACCAATACCGATCTCTGCGGAACCCCGGCATTGATGCTATGGAAAGAAGAGGAAAAGCCGTTTCTTTTGTCAAATCGTTTTAGGGCCTAAAAACATCTTTAGATTCATTTTGGTGGCTGAAATTACGACGAAAACACCAATACATTAAAAACAATTTATAACAAAAAGATAAAATACACATTCACTTCTGTTGGGTCAGCGATCTTATTTTTTTAATTGGATCAGGGATCCTATATGTGAATTGATTCAAGGATCCTATTTGTGAATTGATTTGTGATCTGTTGGTAAAATCTGTTGAGTGAAAGTATGCTGATGTTATATGTAAGGAGTGATATAATTTCTCCTACATATCGCTTTGACCACAAATTTACGGTAAAGTATCCTACAAGGAAAGAATGGGGGACAAGCGGCAGGCGGCCTTTTGAGGAGAGAGGGCCAGCCTGGTACACGGACGGCTCACTTACCGACGAAAATTCCGGTCTATGGGCCAAAAACAAAGCTCTCCCTCTCTCGTAGAAGATACACCACGGTATTCCAAGCAGAGATATACATATGTGGTTTTAGCTTGTGCCTTTCACAAAATTCAGGGGCCTAGCAGGCGGATCACGGTCTGCTTTGACAGCCAGGCAGCATTAACAACATAAAGTGCTTGTAAATTTACATCAAGGCTCGTTCTGAAATGTAGAAAGGTCTTGGGTGACTTTTCGACAAGGCATCAGGTGTCAATTATGTAGGTGCCGAGTCATGCTGGAGTTAGTGGCAATGGAATGGTAGATGTGCTCGCAAAGCGAGGGTCGAGGAATAATCTAGGTCCTGAACCGACTGTGAGACTGGCAGTAGAAGGAAAAGAGGAAAGGTTTGGCTGCAAAAACAGCATCTTATGAGATCGAGAGGAATCTCGGGGACATCTCCGTCCAGCTAGAGAACTTACTTTAGAACATCTGGCCAAGATGGGGCGGTTCTGTCTCTCACTGGACAGAAGCCGACTAAGGTTACTTGTCGGCCTGCTATCCCACCATAACACCTTCAAACGTCATCTGTGTGTGATGGGATTGGCAAGTGATCCGACGTGTACACACTGTGGCGAGGAGGAAGAATCCTCGGCACACATTCTATGTCGCTGTGAAGCCTTTGGGTATCACAGGGAGACTATTCTAGGTTCAAGGGTTCTTGAACTTGAGGATGTAAGATGGCCAGGATCCAAGGCCATCCTCACCTTGCGATGAGGGCTGGACTTGGGAATTAGGGTAAGGAGAGGTGCAAAAGGGCCCGCTTGTAGGCCTATGCACTGGTGGTTCTGGTCACCAGAAAGCGTCTCTCCCCTCTTGTGACTGTTGTGAAGTCAAATTTCTTGGTAATCTAGGCATATGAGGCGAAATGGGGGCCAACTTCAGAATTTGAGCGAATAATCTAGATATTTGCGTGGACCTCTGTTTTGACCTTGTAAGACGTGTCTCAATCTCACATCATATCGTGCCGGCGTCATGAGGCATTGAGATTCAAATGTCATAAAAATCGGTTTTTTACAAATATTCCGTTTGCTTTGCGCTCCAAGACAGTTTTAGTTATTATTATTATATTATATTTAAGCGATTTTCAATATCATACGCCGTTTTTGAGATTTTGAAGCGTGGGGAGTCCTTCGCTCTATACGTGATAATTCAACCTGGAGAGTGGAGTATATTTGTAATAATAATGGTTATTACGGTAATTCATTATTAAAAATAACAGTCGAACCTTTTCCAAATAAGACATTTGGAGGTGGTGGAATGCATGTTGCTGGTACTGTAGTCGGCTCTTCATCTGATGCGGCAAAAACATCCGACTAATATTATAATCGTAATAGTCTGCGAAGATGTCGCTTTCAAGAGCCCGTTCATCCCTCCCTGGGATATTTATGTAATAATATCACCCCGGCGTGTCTGTTCGTGGCCCTGTTGCAAATCTATGCAAATTAAAAGGCAGTAGCACCAGTGGGGTGCTGCAATCAGGCAGATTTACGGGTAGCGTCGCCATTAATTGCTTCTCTTCCCATTAATAATAAGAGGAATTATATATAATATAACCTAAATGACATGATCGAGATTTCGCCTAGGCCGCTTAACACTCTTATTTAAAAAATGAGTCCCCCAATTTGAATCATCAGAATTGGACTATGAATACTGCGTTGGTCAACTTATTCTTCATTATGCTCCTCCTTTTCTTCCTTTTCTTATACGCCGTCGGCCAGTTTTGCTTTTGTCATTGTTCCTTGTTTTGTTCCCGTTATCGTTCTAGTTTCCGTTGTCGTTGTTGTCGCCCTCATTCGATGTCGAATTCGAGTTTTCGTTCTCGTTGTCGTTATTGTTGTTTGGTTGTATTTCTCGTTGTCATTGTTGTTGTTCTAGTTTTTGTTGTCGTTGTTATCGTTCTCATTCGATCTCGAATTCAAATTCTCATTCTCTTTGTCGTAATTTTTGGTTGTGTTTCTATTTCTAGTTTTTGTTGTCGTTCTCGTTCTTGTAGTCGTTCTCGTTGTCGCTATTGTCAGTCTCGTTCAGATTCGAATTCTCGTTGCTGTTGTTCTCGCTTAAGTTCCTGTTCTCCTCGTTGATATCGTTCGTTGGTTGTGTTTCTCGTTGTGGTTGTTATCATTTTTGTTGTCGTTTTTGTCGTTCTCGTTGTCTTTATTGTCGTGTTCGTTGTTTTTTTGCCGTTCTCGTTCTTGTTATCGTTGACGTTAATGTCGTTTTCTTTCTCCATTAAGTTCTAGTTCTGGTTCTGGTTCCAGTTCACATTGTCGTTGTCCTTCTCGTTTCCTTTACATGACACTCTTCATCATTCTTGTTCCATTTCATCTCCTTGACCTTGTTCTTCTTCTACTCCTTCTTCCTATGCTTGTGCCTCTTCTTCTTATTGGCTATCTCACTCCGAAATTTGGCAACCTAGTTGGCAATTTTGACGTGGAAAGTCGCAGCAAACTTTTCTGCAAACGCGGTATTCCTAAGCTGTCACTCATCCAAGTACTGAACGCACTTGATGCTGCTTAGCTTCAGAGATTCCCCAGAGGCGCTCGGTTTGTTATGGTACTGCCGTTCTTTGACGATATTTGCAAAAAATAATAAATTTGATGAACAAAGCCAATAACAAAGGAACCTCCGGAATTTCCAGAACTACACCTTTTAGGACAGTAATAATTGCAACATCCGTGATTATTTCTTTACATTGCTATTGTATCATATACATAAGTTTTACGCGACATAGAAATGTACGAATAAATGCTGTCAGTTCCATCCAACTGTTAGGTTAGGTTAGGTTGAAAGTGAGTGGGGCGACTATGCGGGCCTCCTTCCACTGCGGCTCAGTTGTGTCTATTGTGGCTCACACCTGTTTAGAGTTCACAAAGCAGTCCTCACCTCTTAACGAAGGCGATGATCGTGAAGGGTGAAACTTCTTTGAAGTCATAAGGTTCCAGTTGGGCAAATCCAAATGACTGGAACCTAGCTCTCTCCAGTACTGGACAGCAGCACAAAATGTGCTCCGCTGTTTCGTCCTCCACGTAGCAGAAGCGACAGTCTATTTTTTGTTCAGGACCCAACTTCCGCATGTGGTTCCTCAGACGACCATGTCCCGTCAACAGACCAACTAGAATGCGGAGATCGTTCCAGTTCCATTCTATAACCTTCGGGGAGGGTGAACTAGAAGGGTATTTTATGAACGTGTAGTAGCCCTGGTGTATCTCGCCAGTGCAAGGGTGCTTTCCTCTCTGCCCAAGCTGAGATGGTTTTTTAGCGGTGCTTTTTGCAATGCTCACAAATGGTTCTGGTCCTATGAACGCATACTCAGATCCTCCTCTTGCGAGCGCGTCGGCCAATACATTGCCTTCCACTCCGCTTTGGGGGAACATTCAAATCTTGTTTTTATTAGAGTTGGCCATGGATGCCATGCTCGTTATAATTGTTAAATGATTGAAATTAATATTTTAGTTGTGATACAGTGTCAATTAGCTATTACAGTTGGCAATTAGCAAATTGAAAAGCACATGTCAGTTACAAAAATAATCCGAAAATAAAAAGACTATAATAGTTATTACAAGAAGGTTTATTTGTGAACGTATCAAAAACGAGAATATATATTTTGGCTAAGCATGCAAAAGTGATTGACTTTTGTCTTATGTTTAATTGATTTCCAATTACGACTTCCTGTTAGTTCTTTCTCGTCCTTCGAGTCCTTCCATCCTTGACTTATAGGTCTTTTCCAAGAAAGTTCAAACAGTATAACAAGCACGATAGCTTTGGCCAACTCTGAGAAACTTTCAGGATTTGGCAAAAATGTACTTAGTATTATTAGGAATCGTTTTACTACTTCAAATCGAAATAGCTCCATAACTGTTACATGTATGTATGGAGAATGCTTAATAAAAGTGGAAGTATTTTGTAAGAACTTTCTGACGATCCTATAAAATACAGGGTGTTCCATTTAAAATAACAAAAGAGATATTCGCAAATACGTCCCGAACTGTTCGGGACTAGTTCGGTTAAAAAGGCGCATGCACAGTATGATTACGGGCGTGCGCGGTATGTAAATCCTTATGTAAACTGATTCTGTGATTTAAACTGAACCAGTTTACATACAAGATTTACATACCACGCACGCCCGTAATCATATCATACTGTGCATGCCCTTATTAATCCGAACTAGTCCTGAACCAGTTCGGGACGTATCCGCGAAAATCTCTTATGAAAATTATGGCCGTGAGTTTTGGTTCATTCTGTATACAAAATCAAAAATAGCAGAAAATTGATAATTTTAGACAAAACTAGATAACCATGAAATTATTCTAGCATGGAGGATCAAACCTCCAGTTATTGATTTTTTAAGATACAGGATGATGAATTCATTAAGTTTTAAGTGGTCATGTCTCTAAAATTACCCTGTATAAGCGAGCACAATTTAAATTTGGGATAATATATAGGGTGTTCCATTTATAAAAATGGAGTCAAGTTAATTGACTCAGTACTTACCACACATTACGATACCAGTTTATTATTTGCCCATGTAGCATGAAGCTATAGTCTGAAATCCCCCCTTGCAACCACAGTTTTGATTCTGCATGCGATGCGAAACGCTCAGGATCCTAAAAACCGTCTAAAAACAAAGTATGAGCTGTTTCTATATTTTTCGTTTTTTGATTATTGTTGCGCCGCCACTGACACGATTTTCCAGAAAATGACGTGTTTTCCATTCTCGCCGCAATAGTAATTCCTGTGTCGAAATTTCGTTAAAATCAATTCAATCATTTTCGCTTTACGCAATATACATAGACGAAATTAAGCAACACTCGTATGTGTAAACATCACAAAATTCTAAGTCCCATGGTTTCTGTAATAGGCAAGCCAATGTTCAGATGAACTTAAAAAAAGAATATGCCGCTAGGTATTTTTTCCATAGGTCAATGGACACACTATTATGAATACAACAAATTTTTCAGTTTTACAACCCCCCACCCCTCAACCACCCCAAATGCACCCCTACCAGAAAAAAGTAGAAAATGATCAGAAACCCCTAAAACGCCTAAAAACAAAGTTTGAGCTGTTTTTATATTTTTGGTTTTTTTATTATTGCTCCTACTGACACGATTTTTCCAAAACATACGCGCTTTCCATCCTCGCCGCGGTAGTAATACTTTGTCAAAATTTCATTAAAATCCATTCAGTCATTTTCGCGTTAAGCAATATACAACGATCTAAAACAATACTCGTATATATGCAGGGTTATTCACGTTATTCGACACGGAGCATTATGGCTAAAGTATTTTATAAAAAAGAAAATAATAATTTGGGATGGATAGAGACCCATAAAGGCTACATTCTAAAAATATTTTCATGTTATACAGGGTGTCCCAAAAGCACGAAATGTATCAAAGTTGTGTTTTTTTAAATGGAACACCCCGTATATTATTACATATTCAGATTCCTTGGTGAATTCTATTGTGACTTCATGTATCATACATGGGACTTAAAGTGAACCGTTTAGGTGTAAATCACCATTTTCGGTATAAGTAGATATCAGGAAAAAATTGAATATCGCAGAGATTATAAAATTTGGAAGGCTGTGACTTTGCCGTATTACTAAGCATAAAATGCGTCAGCTTTGATGAGACTGTCAAATTTAAATTGCCTTTATGCTTGGAGAAATCGGTCGATGAATTAAGGAAACTTCGATCAGCGATAACTTGATTTTTTCAAATGGGAATGCCTAATTTTTTTTATACGGTTAAAAGTAGAACTTGATAACCTTTCTAATGATATAAGGTTTAATTTAATTTTAAATTTTCAAACAAATCGGCGTTTTTCAATTTGCCTACCTATAACCAACGTAGCAGGCCATGAAATATAAACAAAACTTGTTCAGGTAGAAGAAAACAACTAACTTAGCTGAAAAATACACACGAACTAGACTAAAGGGACAAGATTATGAAAATTACTCACAACAAACAAAGTCTAACCAGAAACAACGGCGGTAACATATCTTTGGTCAAAGAGAAGCTGGAGTATGGCAGAAATGGATTTTTTCACGGCCTACTAGCTACTGCAATGTACTAGAGATTGGCAATTTCCAAAACCATTAAAAATTTTGAAATAAAGTAAAAACTACTAAAGAATGTTGTAAGCAGCTTATTATTTTCATAATAAAATTTTACATTTAATGATGAATTAAAATTTGTTCAAATTATAAAACATAACTTAAATGGCAGAAAATTTAAATCTGATTTGTCAGTATTCCTTTTTTGCAATATTGCTAATAGATATTGAAAAATAGAAGGGCTCCTGTCAGAGGTATCGACTTCGACGCAAATTAGTACATTTTACACCATTACATATGATTGATAGTTGCGTGCTGGAGCAACAGTCGCTGGTTGTTTCTGTTTCATATGAGGGTTTTTGATTGCCTTGGAAATTTTTAACCTCTAGTAAATTGCGGTAGCCAGTAGACAGTAAAAATATCTATTACTGCCATACTCCAGCTTCTCTTTGACCTTAGAGATGTTATCGCAGTTGTTTCTGGGAGAGTTGATTTGTTGTAAGGAATTTTTATAATCTTGTCCCTTTAGTCTAGTTAGTGTGGATTTTTCAGCTAAGTTAGTTGTTTTCTTCTACCTGAACAAGTTTTGTTTATATTTCATGGCCTGCTACGTTGGTTATAGGTAGGCAAATTGAAAAACGCCGATTTGTTTGAAAATTTAAAATTAAATGAAAACTACCAGAGATTGATATTCACAACCTTATATCATTAGAAAGCTTATCAAATTCCACGTTTAACCGTATAAAAAAAATTAGGCATTCTCATTTGAAAAAATCAAGTTATCGCTGATCGAAGTTTCCTCAATTCATCGACCGATTTCTCCAAGCATAAACGTAATTTAAATTTGACAGTCTCATCAAAGCTGATGCATTTTATGCTTAGTAATACGGCAAAGTCACAGCCTCCCATATTTAGTAATCTCTGCGATATTCAATTTTTCCTGATATCTACTTATACCGAAAATGATGATTTACACCTTAACGGTTCGCTTTAGGTACCATGTATGATACATAAAGTCACACTAGAATTCACCAAGGAATCTGAATATGCAATAATATATGGGGTGTGCCATTTAAAAAAACATAACTTTGATACATTTCGTGTTTTTGGGACACCCTGTATAACATGAAAATATTTTTAAAATGTAGCCTTTATGGATCTCTATCTATCCCAAATTATTATTTTCTTTTTTATCGAATACTTTAGCCATAATGCTCCGTGTCGAATAACGTGAATAACCCTGTATACATCACAAATTTCTAAGTCCCTTGTTTTCTATTATAAGCGAGGCATTGTTTGGATGGACCAAAAAAGCTGAATTATGTCGCTAGGTCTTTCATTCACAGCTCATTGGACAGCCCATTATGAATACAACAAATTTTTCAGTTTTACAATCCCCCACCCCCCAACCACCCCAAATTCACCCCCAACCAAAAAAAAGTAGAAAATGATCAGGAACTTCTGGAACGCCTAAGAACGAAGTTTGAGGAATATCTATTTTTTTTGTTTTTTGCTAATTACTCCGCCGCCAATGCACCGATTTTCAAAATTTTAGCAGCATTACCTACTAGGACCCCTCGGCATATCGCAACTCAAATTTCATCACAATCCATGCAGCAGTTACTGAGATTACGAGGGTAGAAAAACGCGACAGACAGACAGACAGACCGACAGACCGACAGACCGACAGACCGACAGACCGACAGACCGACAGACCGACAGACCGACAGACCGACAGACCGACAGACCGACAGACCGACAGACCGACAGACCGACAGACCGACAGACCGACAGACCGACAGACCGACAGACCGACAGACCGACAGACCGACAGACCGACAGACCGACAGACAGACAGACAGACAGACCGACGGAAATGAGTGACGTGGATTTTCGTTATGTAGACATCATGAAACGCCCAAAAAGTGGATTATCTCAAATGCGAAAATTTTCGCGATCACAATACCCCTCACCCATCGGTGTGGGAAGTAAAAACATAACTTTGGTATGCCGGAGTTTATTAATAACCCTGTGTATTATAAAATAATTCTAAAATGTAGACCTTAACTTTGTCTACAATTTTTTTAAAATTTTCTTTGAATCTGCCATAGTAACGCAGGTATCAAACTTCGGTGTATAAATTGAGCAACCTGTATGTATGAATGTGTCTACTCAGGCTTAAGATATTACGAGCAATACCAGGCGCATTTAACATTCAAATATAATACCTCTTATTATTATTCAAACAATATGCCACATTCTTCATTATCTATGGAAAACAAGATTCAATATTAGTAGAGACAATAGCCATTGTAGGTGGTTGGTAGCAGCATTACCGCTTTGGACGTTCGTCCAGTAGTATACTGTAATCTCCTCAGCTTACAGAGGGCTATCAAATATTCCAATTATGCCTGGCAACACTAATGGCCGACCAACAGCATACCGACAATGTTCATTTAACCATGCATCCGACAATGCAAGAGACGCCCGACCATACGCATTCTGTTGACATCTACAGGGTGGCTAAATTAAAATGAAAAGTTAAGCTTTCACAATACAAGATTTTCCAGGTCTGGGTGTCAGAGCATGAATGTCGCAAAGGAACTGAGAAGGTTGACTAAACCACTAGAGGATTCATAGACTTTGAAAGGTAATCACCAAGATTATACTGCATGTTAGTGCTATTTACTCGTCTTATAAGAGATCTTCAGTAAAAGGGTGCAAGAGAAAACCAATTATGAGATAGGAAAAGCAGTACAGTATCCAATTCAGACAGACTTACTTAGTAATAGGCTATGAGGATAGCAGTCTTTTTAATTGTATAGGGTTTATGATAAAATCGGCTTGATTGCAAGGACAGAAGCTCTCGCACACCCGGAAGAGTGAGAGAGAGTCTACCCGCTCAAAAGCTGATATCACCTGTTCGGCGTGTTCCGAGAGACTGAGATCGCGTCACAGGGCCGGTACCTATATTGCCCGGATTGGGAGTGTGGCATCTGCTGCGCTATGCACCGCCGATGTCTGTGGAACTCCTGCGCGTCCGAGAATATTTGCGTCTCTTAAGGCGGGTAACCATATTCTGTTAAGCTTATATGCTTCTTCTTTGTTGTTGGAGTTGTTCTTATGTTTACAAATCTCAATGGACTCCCTGTACAATCTGGCGTAATAAGAGGAGGTCATAGCCAGAACCTGTGTCTCGTCAAACTTTATCTTGTGGTGACCGCTTTCTTGGAGTGCATGCTTAGCAATACTGCAGATTTTTCTGTCTGATCTAATAGGCAATTTGATTTGTGTTCCGAAACTCTAGTTTGTACCGATCTCCTTGTTGTTCCGATGACTTTCAAAAGTACATGGCATTATAAATCCTTGGTCCTGTCCACGGATGCGTTTGGTCCTTTGCCGATCTTGAATGCTGTTATATTTGCCCAGCTGGTTTGTATATTGTCCTAATACTCTCCTACTGCAGTAACCTTCCAATTCTGTCTGTGACTCGGGTAACGTAAGTTAGGAAAGCTTTGGCTACTGGTGGTGGTTGTGGTTGCTTTTCTACACTACCAGCTAGCATAGATCTTGTTATTTGCTCTTCTGAGTAGCCGTTTGCAATCAACGCATTTTTCAGATGTTCGAGCTCGGCACTTAGTTCGGCTGGTTCACACACTCTTCTTGCCTGTCGGTGTTTTGATTATTCCAAACTTCAGGCATGGATGGTGGTTCGACTTTTTGTGCAAATAGCGCTCGATGGTTTACGTGGGTTTCATGAACTCTGTTTGTTCCAAGGTGGATTATATTGATGTGCTAGTAACCAGAAAAGGATCAACCAGGAAACCAATGCACACCGATCGCTATTTTCACAACAACTCGAACCACCATCGATGCCAGAAGCTTGGAATCATCAAAACACTGACAGAACGGGCAAGAAGGGTGTGTGACCTAGCCGAAGTAGGTGCCGAGCTCGAACATCTGAAAAATGCGTTGATTGCAAACGGCTACTCAGAAACGCAAATAACAAGATCTATGCGAGCTGGTAGTGTAGAAACCACAACCACCACCAGTAGCCAAAGCTTTCCTAACTTTCTACTTTTTTTGGTGGGGGAAATTGGGGTGGTTGGGGGAGGAGGTAAAAATGAATAATTTGTTGCATTCATAATAAGTTATGCACCTGTGAAGGAAAGACCTAGCGGCTCAACAAACTTTTTTTGACCTATTTTTTTTATTTTGTCCTCTAGGAAAGTTAATCAAAGTCCACTTGAAGCAATGCGTTAACTAGATTATTCATTTAAAATTATAGGTTAGTACCGAATCACCTATATAAACAACGCATGTGCGGATATACGCGAATGACGCGACTTCGGCTGGACCCTCCAACGAGACAAGATGGCTGAGGCGCGTAATTGACCGTGGCGGTTTCTGATCATATATTGCCCATGATTCTTCTTTCCCTAAAGTCCATTGATATACCATTGACCAATAGTAGCGCTTACTGACGTGCGATTGACAAATAGGAGCACTGTCAGGGCGCGATGGCATTATTGGCCTATTGTAGTCGGAGCAAAGGGTGCTGCGAGGAGCCTATTTTTTTATTCGGAGCAAAGTCAGCTGCCTACAGATCAGGCAACCGGTCGCAGCTAGAAATAGGTACTTGCTCTACATACACAAAGTCTAAAAATTATTTTTTGTCTTCTGCTTTTGGAGATCAACGTCAACAATAACATGTCCTGGCATGACCACGTCGTCAGTATTGCTAAAAGGGCATCCCAGTGAGCTTGGAGCTTTGCTCCGCTGTAGGAAGCTGTATACACCAAAGCTAGTACTGGTGCTCTACAAGGCACAGATCCGATCACCGCTGGAGTATTGCTCCTATGTATGGGTATGTGCCTGCGAAGCACTCTCTAAAGCTTCTGGACACTGTTCAGAAGACAACAATTAGACTAACCGATATGCCTCACCTCACAAAGGACCTCCACAGCCTGGAAGATCGAAGAAGAGTGGGTGACCTGTCACTGTTTTACAGATTCTATCACGGAATGAGGAACACTAGAGAGGCTCAGCGATCCTACCAGGTCGAGGTCCCTACTCCCCGAATCAATCTCCTCAAGCATTCTTTCTTCTGGAGAACTTCGACGCTGTGGAATGAGCTGCCGGGGACTTAGTTTCCTGACGGCTACAACCTGCAACGTTTCAAATCTAACGTGCACCGACACTTATCCTCCCGCAGCGCTTCTACAGCGCCATAGGCTTTTAGCCTTTGCGGGGACAGACCATAAAAAAAAGGAGGGCGCGCGGCATGCGCCTTAAGGGGCATGGGTACACACAGTTATACATATAATATGTATTTGCATGTAAAACGCGGATTCCCATTTCGAACAGAACTCACTTGTTTTTAAAACTACATACACAGTATTTCAGAAGGTGATAGAGATTAGAGAATGACATATATGAGCAATTTTTTCGAAAAAGTTTTTTAGTGTGCAAAAAATACAATACAATACAAAATCATACATTCTTCAAATGTCTGTAATTTAACAACCAAACACGACATCAAAACAAGGTCTCCACAGTAACAAAGCGCAAGCTTCAGGGCCGTGTCAACCCCGTGTGTACGGTGTGCTCCGCACACGGGCGGCAAGCCTAAAAAGGCGGCGGCGCGGCGCCCATGATATTTCGTTCATCTGGATAACTCTGTCTTTTTTAGACTCCATTATTTTGCGATCAGCTTAGTCTCCTGAATGTCCCACTTCCCACTCGATACGCCGGTTACTGTTAAGTACCGCCCACTATGGGACATGCCACTGACACCAGCCATTCAGCTGTCCTTTAGAGGTGTTAAAATATATATTTAAAAATGATTTATTTGATACATTCCCCAATATTTCTTGCTCTTATAATCCCTTTAACACTTTCAATATCAGTTGTAAGCGAAGAAAGATAATTTTTAAAGCTAAAGCTCATTAAAAATTACTTAAGATCCTCGATGAACCAGGAAAGACTCAATAATTTGGCATTAACTTCCATTTAATCTGAATTATGTGGAAAACTAAATACAGACCAAATTATAAAGGATTTTGCAGCACTTAAAGCAAGGCAAGCGTCTTTTCTATAAATTTTATATAAAAATAGGTACATCATGTTTTATTTTCTAGGAGTTTTTGTTTTTAAGTTTAAATTACATAATTATCTGTTCTGTTTGTTTTTTGTTTATGTTAAAAATATTAAACTTCAGTTTTAAGAAATATTTTATATTATTTTGTAGAAGATTTTGTTTTTAAGTTTGAAGTACATAATTATGTTTTGTTTTTTCGCTGTCTAAGTTTAAAACATTAAACTTAAGGTTTCCAAAATCTTCAATTTTGTTTTTTGGAAGTTTTTGTTTTGGAAGCTTAAAGTATAGTAGGTTAGTAGGTTAGACTAGTAGGTTAGTAAGTTATATGTTTCGTTTTTTCGTTGCTTAGTTTTAAGGATTTTTATTTATGTGGCATTTGTGTAAAATATTAATTTTTTTACAAAACTAAAAACTAAACGTCTCTGAAATTTTGTTACCGTCTCTCATTGTGCTTGGGGTAATAAGGGGCGGCCATTTATCATTTGCATACGGGCGGCAGAAACACTTGGCGCGGCACTGGTTGCGCCTGCGAAGCACTCTCTAAAACTTCTGGACACTGTCCAGAAGACAACAATTAGACTAACCGATACGCCTCACAAAGGACCTCCACAGCCTGGAACATCGGAGAAGAGTGGCTGGCCTGTCACTATCTTGCAGATATCACGGAAAATGTTCGAGTGAACTCTCTCAGATAATAGCAGCAAAGGCCATCCAAACAAGGAACACTAGAGAGGCTCACCGAGCTCATCCTTACCAGGTCGAGGTCTCTACTCCCCGAATCAGTCTCCTCAAGCATTCTTTCTTCTGGAGAACTTCGACGCTGTGAAATGAGCTGCCGGGGACTTTGTTTCCTGACGGCTACAGCCTGCAGAGTTTCAAATCTAACGTGCACCGATACTCATCCTCACGCAGCGCTTCTACAGCGACATAGGCTTTCAGCCTTTGCGGGAGGCTGACCATAAAAAAAGGGAGGGAACAGCCCCTATCCATACCAGTCTATACTAAAGGATGAGGAGGTTAAAGTCAGTCTTTATACTTCCAAATGCTCTGTTTCTGGAAACATACGGCGCCAATCATCTCTTATTGTGATCCACGGGATTAATAAACGTGACGGGACAGTCACGCAGAATAAGTCACCCGTGCTCATATTGCCAATCCTCCTTTTTTGCGAAGCTGTCATCAATAGAATTGAGGCGGCACCACCTATTTCGGTGTCGATATCAATTCGGCGCCGTTTGTGTGCCCTTTTGTATGTAAACTGTGATACTTTTCATTACGGCTGCTGCTGTCGTGTCGCTTCTATCTACCGATCCGTCTCCATTGCACATTCTAATTTGAAAGACAGAATCGATGCTGGGACCAGTCAATCGTATAGCCGAGCCACAGACCTCTCAAATCGGAAGATTGGTTTTCATTCGGTACACTGTTATGATACCTAGGATACCCGAAATGATTTTTCGGGTACGTTTGTCGATACAATACCCGATTATTACTCGATGTTATCAACATCTGTTACTTGAATATTGGAAAAAGCAGTATAATTGACAATCGACATTATCATACACAGAAACAAATACTGTTGCGTTTTCAATTAATTGTTAATATTTGGATGTTTTTACATCGCTTCAAATATATTTACAGTTGTTGCAAATCCATGTCATTGAATGAATTTAATCCTTATATTCGAAGTAATCACAGGTACGCCAATAAATTCAAAATAATTTTATTTTCGTTCTAATGATATGTATAATCCTTCTTATACTACTATTGACATATAATCAAAACATCCTTTTATTTTTGAAATTTACCTTGTGTTTCATTTAAGCAAGCATACAATCCATTCGATGTACAAAAATTATTTCTGCAACAGCAGTTCCTGATAATTCATCTGACAAAAATTAATTTTGTTTCAAAAGGTAACTATTACGCGAACAATAACCCATGCTTTCAAAACACTGTCTATGCTGTTAAAGAAATTGGTAAGTAGTATTCGTACCAACAACATCATATATCGAATTCAATGGCCCTTGTTGTTCGCTGAATTATAATCAGTATTCGGTGGGACTGATGTCCCAATTCAATGAACGTAAAAAGGAAGAACAGAGGGATCATCGGCGCCAACCCGCCAACATGGACATGGTTGTTTCGTTGTTAGCCGTGTTGTGTCATCTCGTGTTTTTGCGTATTGCATCAGCAATTGTGTGATTTAAATGTGTCCAGTTATATATTAAATGGAGGACCTACTGAGAAATTGAGGCTTAGAAGAGCTAATATCCACATTTGAATGTAGGTATTTAGATTAGTCAGGCAGTTATATTTCAGGTAAAAATGCAACAACTGGTGCAGGCTTATGTCTAATTCTTATATCATGCTCCTTATAACTTCATACAAAATCACCATTAAACATCCAAACGAGTCGATCAGCTATCCTCGCAATAAAATGTGTTGGTCCAAGGAAAAGAAAGTAGTCTAGAATCAATTACAAAACACAGATTCGATTCAACGACAGGCTGCGATTGAATCATTCATTGGAATCCAACATTTTGTAGTTGAATCGACAGTACGATATAATTCGTTACCAACTATACACTTCCCATTGGATAAAACATCGCTGTGTTTGAGGAATGCTGAGTGTAACGTTCCATTGGATCAAAGCGTAAGTCTTTGACAAAACTACAGATTTTTCTGAGTGTACGTATTCTAAATTTATTTTAAATTGCCAACAAACTTTTCTAGATTTCTTAATTTAATTTAAGGGCATAAGGGCTCAAATAACAGTGGGCATGAAAGCAGTGAGTGCAAATATTGACAGTCCGTTATTTAGAGATGAGAATACTGTATGCTGTCGCTAAAACATTAATCGTTTCTTGAGAAAGAGGCAACTGGAAAGACAGATAGCGCATCTGTTTGGTGTACCCAAATTTAGCCAAACCAGCGAAATATGATTGCGTCTATATATGCATACCTGCATTTTTTCACTGCAGGGTGACATATCTGACAAATAGACTATAATCGCCCACAAACAGTACCTTTCTCATTTATAAACGCCAACAGAAATAAAAGTCGTATATCTTTTACTTCCCACACCGATAGGTGAAGGGAGTATTTTATCGCAAACATGTATTCCATTAGACATTTTTATTTCACAATTTCCAGTATCTCTTATTAAAACCGGCACCTTTCCTCACTTGGCTATTGACAGTCATGTTAGGTTAGTGATTATGATTATGCTAAGATGTCTAACTTACAAAAAAATAAGTAAAGATGATTGACTCAGTACTTCACACACATTACGCTGATAGCAGGTTATTATTTTTTCATAGTACGAACATATAGTCTAAGATCCCCTTGCAACCAAATCATCGCCCGCCACCCGCAAAAAAGTGTGTTATTTCGCTAGATATTTCTTTCACACTTTTACAACCTCCCGCCTCCCAACCACCCCAAAATCACCCCCATCCAAAAAAAGTAGAGAATGATCAGGTACCCATAAAAACTAAAATCGAAGTTTGAGATGTTTTTATATTTTTTTTTCTTATTACTGCGCCGCCACTGACATGATTTCTTAAAACTATACGTATTTTCCGTCCTCGCCAAGATAATTATACTGTGTCGAAATTTCATTAAAGTCGATTCAATAGTTTCCACGTTACACAATACAGAACGATCTAAAGCAATACTTGTATTATTACATCAGAAAGTCCCTTAGTTTCTGTAAAAGTGTATTAGGCCGCTAGGTCTTTCTTTCACGGATCAATGCGGAGCCCATTATGAATACAACAAATTTTTCAGGTTTACAACTTCCACCCTCAAACCGCCCCAATTTCACCCCCACCCAAACAAAAATTAGAAAATGATCAGAAACTCCTAAAAACGCCCAAAAACGAAGTCTGAGGAATATTTCATTTTTTTGCTAATGCACATGCAACGGTTTTCAAAATTATAGCAGCATTACCTACTACGACCCCACATAATATCGTTACCCGGATTTCATCACAATCTATGCAGCGGTTACTGAGATTACGAGGCTAGAAAAACGTCAATAGGCAGACCGGCAGACCGACAGAAATGAGCAACCTGGATTTTGGTTAAATGTAGAAATCATAAAACGTCCTATGTATATCACAAAACACTATTTTGCTTATTTGCCTTCGTCTGCAAGGGCGTACCCAGGTAGGGGCAGGGGGGGGCAGCTGCCCCCCCCTAGAAGATTAAATAAATGTAATTTTTTTTGGCAAATAAAAATTAAAAACGTGTTACCTACTCTGCGCAAAATGAAGTGTTGGAAACAAAATATCTTTTCAGCCAGATTTGTTCTTTATTTTCTATAGTTAAATATTCTACAACATTCGATATAGAGTCTGTATAGTGAGTCGTGTCGGTCGTGTCACAACGTATTTATTAGAATATTTTATATGGCGACCTTCAGCCGCCGTCAAACGAAACGCAAAATGTTTTGATCAAGTTTTGATACACTTTATTTATTTCTTTATTTCGTTTTTATTATTTGTTAGTTATCACTAACAAATGAAAGTGTCAGTAATGATTTATAGTCGATAATTTAATTTCTAGAATCTGATTTTGATTACGAGACAGAATAAATAAAAATTAAGTACGGTTTTGATGCAAGTTTGGTTTTATTATATAATTTTTGTTTTCAATGCTATGCTAAAATAAAATAATATTCAATATGTTGCATATTATTTTAAGTAGTATATATCTGTACAGATTTAGTTTAAGATTCTTAGTGTTCATAAAATAAAATAGTGAAAGTATCAAACTCAAATTTCATAGCATATTCTATTCAGTGCTTACAACTAAATTATTTTTAAATTTGCCGCGGTTATTTCTGTGCCGCGACTCACTAGACAGACTCTAGTATACTGTTAGCGATGCAATATAATTTAAATCTCCCACAAAACCGTGGTATCTCGTAGTTTCCGCTTCCGACGAGACAATCAGAGCCATATAGGATTAAAGCTGAATATAATTGGAAGAAAATAACATCTAACGCCATCTAGTTTCGGACGGCAGTACTTTTTCCAGTAAAAAGAAATAGGCTCAATGTATACTGTATACGGTCAATAGAGACATCTAGTATTGAATAGCAATACCACGAAGAATATTCTAGCATGGACTATTCCGGAAAGAAAAGACAGTGATAGCATGTATTATAAGACAAGGATGGAAATAGAGTCGAGCTCGAGTATTTTCTACATATTTCGGGAGCGAGAATATTTTCAATATATAAGCGGAACGTAAGGCAGAGCACGTGAATTTAGTTCGAATACAATTCAGTTCGGAGTGGAATACGAGCGAATATTTCATACGCCATAGATAGTGTCTTATGGTTTCGTTGCGGAGACACGAGATTTACGTTTACTGCGCAACAACTGGAAATATTACTCCGTCAAATGGATATCAGGAAATTCTTTGAAAGAGGTGAGTCAAAACAAAACACTTAAGTACATACTTAATATGATTATTTGATTTGTTTAAGGGGGGCTATGACTCTCTTGTAAGTGTATATCTTAGGCATTACTTACAATATTTAAATTTATTAATTACAACACGTGGTTTTGTTATAATAGCTAAAATAACATTTGTGAATATTTTGTGATAAAAAAGTTAAAAAAAAACATAAAAGAAAGATCCTTGCAATATTTTGGATTTATTAATAAGATCATACCGACAACAAAATCCCTTTTCTCTAACGTCACAACAAGTGTATTATTTCAAATTACTTACCTAGTTTTGATTATTTGGCGTTCAAACCATATGCAAGAGAATGTGAAACTTGATCTTTGATTTTCGTCCTATGCAACCCGCCTAAACACTGTAAGGGTAATTCTGTGTATCCATTTTTTAGGGAGGCCACGCGAAAAAAGAAAAAAAGGTCGGGAAAGTAGCAGTGGAAGCGATGAAAATGACAACCATGATAAAACCACTCATGTAATGCCAATATCATTGCATGCTAACATTGGACAAGCGTCAAATTCTTCAGTAGAACCTCTTAATATATCTGTTGCCGACTATTCTTCTCCATCGACATCCCAACAAACTTATGACGTCAACGTCGATCCTGAAATTATAGTGGACGATGGCTGTCATGAAAATGATCTGGGTCGTTATGTTGGATTGGCTACCCAGCTATCGACGGAAAAGAAGAGGGAGTTGTTACAAAATCCTTGGATCCCGCCCAGAAATTACGATTTTGAAAGTGATGCAAGCCATTTAAAAAGAAAATTTAATCATGCTTGGTTGGATCAATATTCACCATGGCTAGTATATTCCAAGCGACTAAAAGGTGCTCTTTGTAAGTATTGTGTTTTGTTTCCTCCGCCCATTAGCACTGTGAGAGGAATTTTGGGATCGTTTATGGTCAGGCCATATATAAAGTTCAAAAATATGCATGAAGACTGCCGAAAGCATGCAACGACCAACCTTCACCAAACGGCGACAAATGCTGCAAAAAATTTTCTTGAAAATGTTCCTGTAGACATCCAACTGCAAAGTGGACACCAAAAAGCAATCGATGAAAACAGACAAATATTGTCATCAATTATTTCTTGTATAGTATTTTGCGGTACACATGATATGCCTCTTAGGGGCAAACAAGCAGATGAGGGTGTTTTATTAGATTTATTGAAGTTGAGAATCGATTCAGGGGACAACAAATTAAAGAGTCACTTTGAAAAGTGCCGTCGAAATGCAATTTATACTTCGCCAAGAATACAAAACGAACTAATAAATTTATGTGGCGAAGTTATTCAGGAGAATGTAATTAGTGAGGTTCGGAAGACCATGGCTTACTCAATCTTAGCTGATGAAACAGCAGACGTATCTGGGAAAGAACAGCTGTCAATAGGCGTGCGGTTCTACGACGAAAGCAAAAGTAAAATCAGAGAAGAATTTGTAGGGTTCGTTGAACTAAAAGCACAAAATGCTTCCGCAATCGCCGAAGCAATTGACAATTTCTTAATTAGTTCTAACCTCTCCAAAGAAGATTGCGTAGGGTTTGGATTCGATGGCTGTTCTACAATGGCAGGAAAAGAGGGTGGCGTACAAGCCATTTTGAGAAAAAAATATCCTCGTGCTTTATATTTTCATTGCTCAAGTCACAAACTCAACCTTGTTGTGAATGATGCGAACGCAGTGCCAGAAATTAGAAATACTGTCGCCACTGTAAAGGATGTTATAACGTTTTTCAGAGAATCGACTACACGTCGAAACTACGCTCCAAACCTATCACGATTATGTGAGACGAGATGGTCCGAAAAATATAAATCAATCAGAAAGTTTTCTCAACATTTTTCAGAGCTCGTGAAATCTCTAGAAACGTTATCTGTAGAGGGAAATTATGCCACCAGAAAATCTGCATATCAGTTGCATTCAGCCGTTACAAAACCAGTGTTTATTGTTTCTCTACAAACAATAGCCAAATATTCAGCAGTTATAGAACCAGTAGTTAACGCACTGCAAGCTAAATCGATCGACATGATCTCGGTAGGAAAACACATTAAAAATATCAAGGACATTCTCAGAAATGACCGCGAGTTTCCTGATAGAATAAGTAATGAAATACTTCAAAAAGCACGAGCTGTTGCAATGGATTTGAACATAGAAATTTCGGTTCCACGTCTTGCTCATAAGCAAACACATAGAAGTAATCCGCCATCAGACAATGATAACGAATATTGGCGGCGTTCCCTGATAATACCATACATTGATTCACTCATTTCATCATTGAATATTCGATTCTCCCAAGAAAATACTCCGGCGTTTGCTTTAAGCAGGCTACATCCCTTGTATATGACAAAAACCAGCATTGCAGACCTACACAAAAACGCAGAATCATTCCAAGAATTTTATAACCTGGATATCACCGGGGAACTGAACCTTTGGCATAATTTATGGGTGACGAAGGCTTTATCAGATGATCAATTAAAGGACATAGAAGTAGTTGATCTGTTCAAAGAAGCGAACATTTTTTACCCTGCTGTCAGAAAGGCATTAATTATTTTAAGCACTATCCCATGCACCACGGCGACCGTAGAACGGTCCTTCAGTACGCTGCGAAGAGTTAAAACGTGGCTAAGAAGCACCATGGGTGAAGAAAGGCTTACGGGTTTATGTCTGATGAGCGTACATCGCAATTATTTAAAAGACAACAGTGAGTTTATTGAAAAGATTGTCATAGACAAATTTTCGGCAAATCCGAGAAGATTACTGTTAAATTAAAATAAACATATATAATATTATATATTATACATAATGTATAGTATAATTATTATGTACTTATAATATTTGTTTTGTGTCATCATAAAAGTTAATGAATAAAAGTCAATTTTCGAAACAGGTATAAGCACTAAGCAGCCCCCTGCCCCCCCCTAACTGAAATCCTGGGTACGCCCTTGTTCGTCTGTCCCTCAATCTGTCATCTTCAGTCGGTACTGATATGATTTGAATTCTGTTTGTCCATGCCGAATTCGTTTCGAGCGTAATTGAAAGATTTTTTTGGGTGTCAACGATTAAGTATTTTCATTAAATGTTTCCTACATTGCAAGTTCCTTCCCATTTACCCAATGACCTTTGAGAAACGTAGTACCTGAATATGATCCTGTAGTTTCCTTTAGGCTCATTATTAAAACCAAATGTATTGAAAGATAAGCTTTATACTAACGTTTTGGTCAGTTCTGTATTCTTTATCAAAATATACATAGTAGATTATTTCAAATTATTTGTTTGTCAGAGACAACCAAAAAACATTAGTAAGAAGTTTATCTTTCAACGTATGAGACTTTAGTAATAAAATATAACGCGATCTTTGGAGTATTATTTTTTCATATTTGTTATTATTTCGTTATTATGGTCAATTAATGGCTATAGAAGATTTACACATTTCTAGCCAGCTGGCAGGTCTTTGGTCAAAATGCATCAACAGTCACAACAATAGATGGAATGCCACTATTATGTGTGAAAAGCAAGAGAGGATACTGATATAACTGCTCTGGTTGCTACAGTCTTATCTTCCCGCCCATTGTTCTATTTGCCTTGTAATATTTTGTAGTTACTTGTTTCACGGCTACCAGTCCGATTGTTTGAACGTGTTCTGGTTAGTTGATCCGAAGCAACCATTCAGAAATTAGAATGTACAGCTAGAGTTGCGAACTGTATTCTATTAGTAGCATATCCATCTTCGTATTCGTAATTTTGAATTCGTACGCAAATAAACAGTGTCTCAATATTTAGTTTACTTGTAATCTTCATTTTCTACATGGTAGGTCGCCCAAGGATTACGGGACAGCCAACAAATAAACCCGCGAAATGAGTGACATGGTTTTCGGTAATGGCAAACGGACTTATCACGAAATTGAAGTAAAACTAAATCAAACATTTCCCCATCATAACAAGAATGACTAAGATCTACCCTCAATGCTGCCTTTCTCGCTCGCTCTCTGATTGTACTCTTCCTCAGCAAATGTTAGCCCTCATGCGGCATACATGCGTCTTACGCTGAATCCACATCAAACGAACAAAAACCAAAACAGAAATAGCAAGTTTGGAGGAGTTTTGATAGTTTTTTGTTTTTTACGAATTTCTTCGCCAATGCACCAATTTTAAAAATCATAGCAGCATTACATACTAAGACATATCTCCCAAATTTTATCACATTCCAAGCAACGGTTACTGAGATTACGCGGCTATAAAGACGCCAATAGATAGGCAGACCGACGGAATTTTTTGCGATCACAATACTCCCCTATCTCCTATCAGGAACTATGGTATGTGAAAATTTCGTTAAAATCAATTCAATAACTTCCATGTTACACAGTACAGAACGATCTAAGGCAACACTCATATATGAATACATCAGTCACTTGGCTTCTTTAACAGGCAACGCAATGTTCGGGTGGACCCAAAAAAGTGTATTATGCCATTAGATCAAGGGACAGCCTATTAGGAATAATTTTTCATCTCATCTGGCTCAATATCACCCCCACCATAAAAAGTAGAAAATTTCGAGAACCCCTAAAACGCCCAAAAACGAAGTTTGAGGAATATTTTAAATTTTTTGTTTTTTGCTAATTACTGCCGTGAACCGATTTTCAACATTATAGCATCTTTATCTACTACGGCTCCACATCATATCGCTGCACAAATTATCGTCACAACCCATGCAGCCATTACTAAGATTATGAGGCTAGAAGAACTAACAGACAGACTGACGGAAATAAGTGACGATTATATATAATAAAATATCCAAAAAGCGTATTAACTCAAAATCGAAAATTTTCGCCATCACGATACTCCTCTCACCTATCGGTGTGGGAAATAAAAATGGATATTTGCTCAGTAGAATGCTTGGGTGCATATGTCTAGATTTAATGGCAAAAAATTATCAAATGGGCCGTCTCTACCGATTTTCTGTTTTCCAAACCTGACCAAATAGCTATGTGGTGGAGCTCAACGTTGTAACGAATGCTTATCATGAGGGCCTTCAAAAATATGACTAATTAAAAGGAACAAAAAATTGGAAACACGCTGAACTAAATTTATCGAGTTAAAAAGAGGTTATGTAGAAAAATAAAACGATTTTTGCCGAAAAGAGGTTTTCTTTAAAAGTCACACTCGTAAAAGCAGGATAGGTACCTATTATCATAAACTAATAGTGTCCGACCGAACATTCGGTTTCGGTTTCGGCCTAGTTTCAGCCAAAAAAACCGGTTTCGGTTTAGTTTCGGTTTCGGCTACCATCCGGCCGAAACTACGGCCGAAACCGAAACTAAATTCGTTGGATTTCGCGCTGCGATCGGACGCCCTCGAAGCACTAATCGAAGAAGTGCCATTTTGCTGGGTAGATGTTGGTAATAACTTATCATCATTATATTATCATAAGTTAAGAAGCCTACTTATCGGAGCCAAGCTTGCAAAGAAACGCAGGTATTAGTATTTGAGAAAGGTTCCCCTAAAATTCACGATTGCCTTACCGACGACTGTTTCCACTGAACAACTACTGAGTGCTACTAGTCAAATTTATCCAGACTGAAGAAGCAATGTGCAAAGAAAGTTGATAAATTATTGTTTCTCGCTTACAATATTACAATATTAGATTGTTCAGTTATGAATACTGATAATCAACAATAGCTGTAGCTCAATGAAGCTCGCAACATTTTCTTAAACTCAGAGAAAACTCCTTACTTTCAAAAATGCTTAGTAGTTGTACTTAGTACGAAGGTACTTCTGAAATTTAGTTTTAAGGCAGCTAATTGATAAGAGTGTCATAAGGAATGACCAAAATTTGAAATGTTATTTAGTAGATACAAAATATAATATAAATATAAAATAGTTGAAATTTCGTTCAGATTAACTTCTTACTTCAAAAAGTATAACTAATTTATTTTAAATAAGGTGTGATAATGCATGATACGTTATTCATTTTTATATCCACGAAAAAATTACTGACGTTATATTGATGTCTCGGTTTCGGCCGAAACTGAGACGGAGGCCGAAATTCGGTTTCGGTTTCAAGCGTAAAAAGTAGTTTCGGTCGGACACTATAAACTAATCATAGCACTCCAAAATAGTCTAGACTTCATTCACTCTTGGTGTTTAGATAACCGGCTAACAATAAATACATGCAAATGTATAAGATACTACGATAACTACCATATCGCAGATGTTAAATTTGAGAGGGTAAGTAGGTTTACATTTTACGAAAAATTAACTTTTAAGGAACATGTTATGAATTCAGTCCCATGAGCTATAAAGCTACCGAATTATTTTGTCAGAAACTAAACTGGTCTAACTTGCTAATGTCGGTACCTTAAAGTTGCTGTACTTTACTTTCATTCAAAGTAAGCTGGAATACGCTACACTGATCTGGTATCCAACCTATAAAAATTCGATCGATGCAATAGAGTCCGTCAAACCTAGAGCGTCAGGTATGTGTTTTTTAAATGTTACAGGTTCTACCCGGAAATAATGTCTTGCTGAAAATACTTCACATTGTGAACCTATAAATGCGACGTGGCAAACGTGCTGCATCATTTTTGTTCAGCTTAGTACATATTATCATAATTGACTGTCCCTTTGTACTGAATAAGACAATTTTTACACCCCTAGGCAAATTAGTCGTCAACACTTCTCATTCTACTGTAACTTGTATCATAAGATATATGCGACAAACATGATTATATTCTGTACCAAGAAGTAAACCCTACTAAAGGCACGCAGCAGGGGCGGCGCGTGCCTCGAAAAAGTGGAGGGGCCAAAAAAACAACTAATATACAGGGTGTCTCTGAATTTCCTTGTCACGTGATATTTTCTAAACAAAACAATGTCTAAACGAAAACTGAGTGGAATACTTGACAATACTACAGGGTCTATCATACCATGCGTTAAAAAAATTTTGTACTTCAACCCTTAAAACTTACCCCCAACTTTGTCTTTTCAAATAGCAACTAATAGTTTCTCCTACACAAATTAACTTGATATTTTATTTAAAATTGTACCTTTTATTTTATACAAACACTATTTTTTTCTTAAATTCATAAGCATAAGATAAATAAAATAAATGAAATAAGGATTTGTTTGAGGCGTAATTTTTCCTTAAGAAAAAAATATAAAAAAGAAAAATAAGTAGGCCTTTCATGCTTTCGAAAGATGTTTCTTACTTCAACTCCTAAAACTTAGCCCCTACTTTTTTCCAAATAGTAGCACCTCACATCTTTTCGTACATTAATGAGGTCGTTATTTTATTTAGTATTTTGTAGTGCCTTTGACTTTATACACAGATCAATTTTTTTGTAGTCATTAACCTAAGATAAATAAAATCAGCATTTTTTTGAGGTGTAATATTTTCGTAATAAAAAAGCATAAAAAGACATTTGTTTTCGAAAGCATGTTTTATAGATTAGTCGGTACCCAATCCAATTAGTTTTATTTTAGTCCGTTTTTTTGCGTTAAGCAAGTTCTTGTTTTATTTATATTATGCTTGTGATTTTACAAAAAAATAAGTTTGCGTATAAAATCAAACGTACTGCAAGATTTTAGATAATTTAAGGACTTAATCTGCGGAGAAAGAACTGTTTGGTGCTATTTGGAAAACGAAAGTTGGGGTGAGTTTCAAGGGTTGAAGTACAAAAAAAAAGGTTTAAAAAGCATGGTATGATAGATTCTATAGTACTATCAAAAATTCCACTCAGTTTTCGTTTGAACTATGTTTTGTTACGAAAATGTCACGTGTCAAGGAAATTCAGGGTCACCCTGTATATAACAATTAGTAGATATAGCTACTTTGGATTTTACCTAGAAATTAAATCGACGACAGACAAGGTTTGTTGCAACTAATTCACACTAACATCATATATACAAACACAATCGACGAAAAAACAGCTTAGTAGAAAATTTGGTACAATCAGTATACTGCATCACACATTGAAACAAACAAGCAAGCAAAAAAGACGAAAACATCCCGGCACTCGCATGACCGCGATGATTTGGTGGGAGTGGTATGGTGCACAGGTATAGTATGAAAAAATACTTGATCGTGTGATTTGTATTGGCCAAACCTTTGGTGGTACGCATGATATGATTTTGAAAGAGAGAGAAAGGAGAAAGAGCAAAGCAGAGAGAGCGAAATGATAAGAATAAAAGATGCAGAGTGCTGGAAATTGGAAAATAATGTAGTTATAATCTACTTTGCAACAATGAAAAAATGGGTATGTACTTATACAATAAAATTTAATAATATATATAATAAAGTTAAAAAATGGACACGTAAAAAATAATTTTCTATTAATTTTTTTAACTCCTCATAAAACGTGGGGGGCCTCGGCCCCCCCGTGCCCCCCCGACGTGCCGCCACAGGCACGCAGTGATTATTGATCTCGTTTGATAGCCAAACTTATTGAATATTCTAACTGTGCCTGCGTTTTTATTTTAATTTCAGATTGTGTTATCATTGCAATATTTTTGTTGTGTTCAAGAATGCGTTCAGTCTATCATGTGTTTTTCGGTCTACCTGCACTGACTGTTGTTGTCACTTGATTGCCTCTGATATTTTAATTATATTTTAATCCCATTTTTATTCATATACCTTAGCAATTAGATTTTTTAAAATATTGGGTGGGTAAAAATTGCAAATTTTTCGTGCCTAAAATGTATTCTCTAAATATTGGCCTATGAAGCAAAAACATTATCCTAACAGAAAGGCATCCTGATTGTCTACAAGAAAAAAACTGCAGATACCATGGAAATATAATACGTCTACCTTCACTGACTGTTATTGTCACTTGGTTGCCTGTGACATTTTAATTATATTTTAATCCTATTTTTATTCACATACCTTAGCAATTAGATTTTTTTTAAATATTGGGTGGGTAAAAATTGCAAATTTTTCGTGCCTAAAATGTTTTCTCTAAATATTGGCCTATGAAGCAAAAACGTTATCCTAACAAAAAGACATCCTGATTGTCTACAACAAAAAAAATGCAGATACCATGGAAATATAATACGATCAGTAAAAGGCAGGCATTGGTAGGAAAACAAAGGGGCGATGATAGCGGAAGAGCGGGCAAAGACCGGGGAAAAAGGAGTATGAAAAATGTCGGCCGTCGAACAGCTTCGGACATCTTGAAGCTATTAAACGCTGAAGGGCCGCTCTTTGGACGGCCACGTCTGGCTGCTTCTGCGGTCGAGAATTTTTAATATAAAAACCCACGTTTTGAGGGCCATTCTGGTGTAAATTCTCCCTCTCTTCAGTCACTAACCAAGGCGTAGAGCAAACTTGGGAAAGGCACACTACAATGAGTTACTTAGTTGGCTTGTTCTGCATCGTTACATTTATTCTTTTTATTCTTTAGCTCAGAATGTAATTCTAATTTTTTGTTCACAGCTGGTTCTGTTACTTCCCACACCGATAGGTGAGGGGAGTATTGTGATCGCGAAAATTTTCGATTTTGAGATAATACGTTTTTTGGGCGTTTTATGATGTCTACATAACGAAAATCCGCGTCACTCATTTCCGTCGGTCTGTCGGTCTGTCTGTCAGTCTGTCAGTCTGTCTGTCTGTTCGCGTTTTTCTAGCCACGTAATCTCAGTAACCGCTGCATGGATTATGATGAAATTTGGGAAGCAATATGCTGTAGGGTCGCAGTAGGTAATGCTGCTATAATTTTGAAAATCGGTACATGGGCGGCGGAGTAATTAGCAAAAAACAAAAATTACCAAATATTCCTCAAATTTCGTTTTTATGCGTTTTAGGTGTTCCTGATCATTTTCTACTTTTTTTTGGCTAGGGTGAAATTTGGGGTGGTTGGGGGTGGGGGGTTGTAAAATTGAAAAATCTGTTGCTTTCATAATAGACTGTCCACTGACCTGTGAAAGAGGACCTAGCGACATAAATAACGTTTTTAGGTCCATCCGCACATTGCCTTGCCAAAGGACAGAATTTTTCAGGTGTAAACGTACGAGTATTGCTTTAGTTTAGATCGTAACGAGGAAACTGTTAAAATGATTTTAATGTAATTTTGACACAGTACTGCTACCGTGGCGTTGATGGAAATTGCGTATGGTTTTTATAAATCGTGCCAGTGGCGGCGCAGAAATAATAAAAACCTAAAAATGTAAAAACAGCTCAAAATTCATTTTTAAACGTTTTAGAAGTTGCTGATCATTTTCCGCGTTTTTTTGGGTGAGGGTGAAATTTGTTGTATTCATAATAGGCCATCCACTGACCTGTGAAGTAAGACCTAGCATCATAAATCACCTTTTTAGGTCCGTCCGAACATTGTCTTGCCTATTACCGAAACTAAGGGACTTTTTCTGTATGCTTTAGGTCGTTCTGTATTTTGTAACGTAGAAACTATTAAATTGATTGTGATGAAATTTTTACACAGTATTATTACTGTGGTGAGGATGGTTGTTAGAAATCGTGTCAGTGGCACCGTAGCAATAATAAAAAAACTAAAAATATGAAAACTGCTCAAACTTCGTTTTTAGATATTTTAGGGGTTCCTGATCATTTTCTACCTTTTTTGGGTGAGGGTGAAATTGGGGTGGCTGGGGATTGTAAAACTGAAAAGTTTGTGGTATTGATAATAGGCTGTCCATTGAGCTGTGGAGGAAAGATCTAGCGGCATACATATCATAATTTGGGGGGGGGGGGGGGGCTGGCGATGATTTGGTTGCAAGGTGATCTCAGACCGTAATGTGTGGGAAGTACTGAGTCAATCAACTTGACTTCATTCTTTTTCAAACGTTTTAAAAATGGAATTTCGACTTGTCATGACTTAGACTATATTCAAAGTGTATACCATAAACCGTCCATAACAGCAAGTTTTTAAAACAGGTTCGGATACTTTGTTTTGACACTTATTTTTAGTGCACGCGTGCAAAAATAAAATGTTCAATATTTAAAACAATTTTGGCAATCACGTAATTTTTATGATACATTGGGATCAAATCTGACGACAAATGTTTGTACGTTTGCAAGACGTACTATTAATCTGATTAAAGGGCCCAGCGTAAAAAGTGTCCATGTCACATTTTTCATTTTTTGAGAAAAACGCTTTCAAAGTTTATATTTGGTAGCGTACCCAGGGAGTTTGACCTCGGACTCCGAAAACTGCCAACGTTTTAACGTAAATCCTTCTGAATTGCATTAAATACATAAAAAACTAAAATGTTTACGCATTTTTTTTTCTGCCGCTTTCAATTATTTATTATTTTTTTAATGAGTTTAATTATTTTTTAATGTTTTCTCCTCAAATGAAAATATATTTTAATACTTCCATAGTATATCCATAATTAAGTGAAAATTGATATTAAGCATCGTCTTCTACAAATGTTTAATTCCAAAAGTATGTATATAATAAGGTGTGAGTAGAAGAAAATGGAGGGGGGGTGCCGCCAGATGTTAGACCATCCATCGGTGATCCAGAATCAACACTCTCGAGATGGAACAACATCTCTGGTCATCTCCGTCAAGCTCGGGAACTATTAGCAAGACCTGCAGAGAGAATAGGACGATTTTGTCTCTCTTTGGATAGAGTAGTAACTTGAGATTGCTAGTAGGCCTATTAACGGGTCACAACGCCTCAGGCGTCACTTGTTCGTGATGAGGGTGGTCAACGACCCCACGTGCACGTGGTGTGGTGAAGAGGAAGAATCCTCGGCACACATCTTGTGTCGCTGTGAAACCCTGGATTATCACAGGCAGACTATGCTGGGCTCAAGAACCGTGGAACCAATAGAGATAAAACGGATAGGACCTAAGAATGTACTTGCTTTTGCCAAAAGGGCAGGTCTTAGGAACTAGCCCGGATAGAGGCGCAAAAGGGCCCATCGTGTGGCCTATGCACCAGCCACATTCCGTGCTGGATAGCCTCTGGTCCTCATTCATTCATCCATCGGTGATGAGAGTATGAATTGTTACTACGCGTCTGAAGAAGGAATAAAGATTTTAAAACAAACTGAGCATCAAACTAAAAAAACACAGATTATCACATAAAAATAATAGTTAACTCTTTATTGATAAAAATGAGATTAAAATAAAGGATGATTTTGTTACAGTTGATATCTTACCGTATTTGTGATTTGAAAGAAGCTGATGAAGAACTGGAAAATTATATGAATTATCACGTAGCATGCACAGGAGCATACAGAGGTTGGTAGGATGTTTGACCAAAATTTATTTCACTGTTTTACTCAATGCATATACTGCATAAAATATTTCTATTTTCGCATATTTTGTACACTAATTTTCATTTTCCTCGTATTTTGAAGGCCATAGGACATTAGCGCGCCGCGGTCAGATTGGTCCTAATCCCACCGGTCAGAAGCGCGCAAAATTTTTGATCACCAGATGGGCCATACGACACAACCGCGCCGCGGTCAGATTTGCCCTAATCCCACCGGTCAGAAGCCCCCAAAATATTTTGGATAATAGACAGCTATGTGGACACCAGCGCGCGGGGCGGCGAGGTAAACTTATGTCTTATAATTTTAACCGATTTTAATTCATTCGTCATTTTTTTGCGATCTTGCTAATAGTTACTGAAGAATTTGTAGAACTCCAGTCAGAGGTATCGTTACTTTTGACTTGACAGAAATTAATTACTTTTTTATATTATTAAATGCGAAATTTTGTTCTGAACATAATAAGTTAATGTGATCACTATAATAGATGCAAATAAAGAAGTTGGTATTGTCAGCAGACCGAAATGTCTTTATAATACGCCACAAAATTTTAATTAATCAGAACATGTTCTGATTTGTCACAAATTTGATCGATTTCTTGACGATGTAAAAAAAAGCCCGGAAATTTACCTTCACAGCTTATTTTTTGGGAGCATCATGGTTGTGCTCGTTATTTCTTTTAAGAACAATCTCTTCCGATCGATCCATCAGCAAAGATGCTACGCATGCTCTTCTAGGGCATCTGATGTAGGTTGATGGTGGTTTCTTTATCTCTTCGGAACGTATGCTCTTCAAGGACTATTAATTTCTTCCCATAGTCTCCATGATGAAAAACTAGAACACAAACAATACTCACAACAGCAACTAAGGATTGCAAACTACAGAAATGTTTTCATTAAGGGTAGTTTTATATACCTACAGAAGCTGGATAGTCATTTAAATAATCTAAGAAGTAACTGTAAGCTGCTGCAAGTCGTAAAAAGACAGATGAAAGTTCGCAAGAGTAAAAGGGATGTGGTCATTAGGAATAACCAAGCTTAATTTTCTTTCGGCGCGCAAGTGACCAAACCGCGCGCGCTGGTGACGGACAACATTTTGAATAACTCTGATTTTCTAAATAAATTATATGAGTCAGGTATCATTCAATTGAAAATAAAATTCTGCAAACCTTGCGATAATTTAAAATCCACTGCAAATTTCTTGTACGATTTCCCATTAGTGACTGGACTTAAAAACATTGATTCACATATTAACTCCTTGTTTCACATATCCTTTCTGCTACCTCAACTGCCGCGACAAAGGTATTACAGAAAATGAGGAAAGCATACACAAATCTCATTCCATGCTACCCCCTCCTCGCCCCAATCCAAGACTGATGTCTGGATACGCCCTTAGTAGCACGTTGTCCTCTTGCTCTCATTGAAGATGGGCAGATACGGAAAACCAATCATTCAACACTATATCAACTACTTCCGAAAGTCTTGATGACTGTCCATAATATGATATAAAATATTTCTGTTATGTAATAATTGAAGTATGCTAATACACCGATGTAACATGAAAGTTAAAATAGTAAATAATTACTATTGCAGAACTATGTATGTATGCTTTTTAAGGGTATCAGAAAGTTAGTATGGAGTCATCAAAAAGAAATTGCCATGCACTAAAAAATAAATGTGCAGCAGATGTAGAATTTAATGACGATACATCCCTTACATAAGCTCCGACTAGGTGACTAATTAGAGCTCCATCTGACATATTTTCTAGATATACTGGATATACAAAAACACAATTCCATCAGCACATTTGTAATAAAACCCTAAGCAACTACTGTTTTTCGTTCAATATTTACCAAAAGTATTTTTAAGTTACTTAAGATGTACATAATGCATTATTAAACCAACCCACTTATTCTTACAAGAATGCGAATACTTTTTATTTTTAATTATTTTGTTTAGCACCTTTTAGTAATAAAACATCGCTGTTCTACCTACATCAGTAATATGAGGGTCGTATTCAGGAAGTTACTCAAGGGTGGTTTAATGAGGCGGATCTTGAAGAGCAAGATATTTTTTTCTCACAAAGTTGGTCTAGAAAAAATGTAGCTACTGTGAGAGAAGGAGGAAGGGGTGGTGTTAATGAGGAGCTACCTTACTTGAAAAATAAAGAAATCATAGCTCTACCTTTCTATGAGTTTTCCGTCAAAAGCGACGGGAATGGGACAATTACCACCACGTACCACTACCGGCGCCACCTCCGGAGATGCGCCACTAATTTGTTGTTTATATACAGGGTGAGTTTTTAGTACCGGCTCGGTCGATAACCCCACTACTGTAGAAGATAGAGAAAAAAATTTTACATAAAAGTTGTAGCCACGGATATGCTCCTTGCTCAGAAAATATTTTGATTTATACAGGGTGATCCATAACTACGTGGTGATGCAAACATGTTTTTTTTAAATGAGACGCCCTATATATCCCATTTTTAGACTCTACTAATAATTTCTCTTCTCACAATATAAGGTATTATAATATTATACAGGATATTGCAAAAGTTATGACCATTTTACTTCCCACACCGATAGGTGAGGGGAGTATTGTGATCGCGAAAATTTTCGATTTTGAGATAATACACTTTTTGGGCATGTTATGATGTCTACATAACGAAAATCCACGTCACTCATTTCCGTCGGTCTGTCTGTCGGTCTGTCTGTCGGTCTGTCTGTACGCGTTTTTCTGTCCTCGTAATCTCAGTAACCGCTGCATGGATTGTGATGAAATTTGGGCAGCGGTATGCTGTGGGGTCGTAGTAGGTAATGTTCGTATAATTTTGAAAATCGGTGCATAGGCGGCGGAGTAATTAGCAAAAAACAAAAAAAAATAAATATTGCTGAAACTTCGTTTTTAGGCGTTTTAGGGGTCCCTGATCATTTTCTACTTTTTTTTGGGTGGGGGTGAAATTGGGGTGGTTGGGGGGTGGGAGGTTGTAAAATCGAAAAATTTGTTGCTTTCATAATAGACTGTCCACTGACCTGTGAAGGAAGACCTGGCGACATAAATAACTTTTTTAGGCCCATCCGAACATTGCCTTGCCTATTACAGAAAGCAAAGGACTTAGAATTTTTTCTGATGTAAACATACGAGAGTATTGCTTTAGATCGTTGTAACGAGGAAACTGTTGAATTGATTTTAATGAAATTTTGAACCAGTATTACTACCATGGCGAAGATGGAAAACGCGTATGGTTTTGATAAATCGTGCCAGTGGCGGCGCAGAAATAATAAAAAAACTAAAAATATCAAAACAGCTCAAACTTCGTTTTTAAGCGTTTTAGAGGTTCCTGATCATTTTCTGCGTTTTTTGGGTGGGGGTGAAATTGGGGTGGTTCGGGGGTTGGGGGTTGAAAAATAAAAAAATTTCTTGTACTCATAATAGGCTGTCCACTAACCTGTGAAGGAAGACCTAGCGACACAAATCACCTTTTTAGGTCCATCCGAACATTGCCTAGCCTATTACGGAAACTAAGGGACTTAGAATTTTCTGTATACTATACGAGAATTTATTGGTTTAAATCGTTTTGTATTTTGTAAAGTGGACACTATTAAATTGATTGTAATGAAATTTTGACACAGTATATTGTTACCGTGGTGAGAATGGAAAACGCGCATGTTTGTTAAAAATCGTGTCAGTGTCAGCGTAGCAATAATCAAAGAACGAAAAGTATGAAAACAACTCAAATTCGGTTTTTAGATGTTTTAGGGGTTCCTGGTCATTTCCTACCAGTTTTGTGGGTGGGGGTGAAAGTGAGGTGGTTGAGGGGTGGGGGTTGTAAAACTGAGAAGTTTGTAGTATCGAGAATTGGCTGTCCATTGACCTGTGAAGGAAAGACCTAGCGGCATAAGACAATTTTGGGGGGGGGGGGGGGGGCTGGAGATTGTTTGGTTGCAAAGCTTCATGCTATGGAAAAATAATAAAGTGGTATCAGCGTAATGTGTGGGAAGTACTGAGTCAATCAACTTGGCTTCATTTTTTATATCCAAATCGCTGTCAAACGAACGTACTGCATATCAAAAAGTAATGTATCAAACATTATTTTTTTACATGGAAAGATTAAAAATATCCTCTAGTCTTAAAATCGGCTATAAAAAAAAGCACGCGACGCAT
This sequence comes from Callosobruchus maculatus, assembly GCA_951848785.1. Taxonomy (NCBI): domain Eukaryota; kingdom Metazoa; phylum Arthropoda; class Insecta; order Coleoptera; family Chrysomelidae; genus Callosobruchus; species Callosobruchus maculatus. The sequence continues at coordinate 341,665 of CATOUR010000332.1, forward strand.
ATTCTCTTACAGGGTGATGTAGAATGCAAAATCCAGATTTTCATTTTTTTCAAATTTATTATACCAAAGAATTGCTTTTAATCTGCTCTTTCATCTTTGTATTGCTCTTGTTGTACCTACGCTCATCAGTTTTCGAGATATTTCGATTTTTCGGTAAATGTAAAATATAGCTTTTATTTGTATACTGAAATCTATTTATTTTGAGAAAGTACTATTGAATTTGTTTTTTTCTAACGAACAACTAAATTATAAGGTCACGATAGTATTTGATGAGATGAGAAGTTAATACCCTGAATTATCGAGATAATAAAGTCAAGTATGCTGAAGCAACAATTTTGTAGGCGTGATGCATCATTATCAAGCAGATTTATCAGGTATGCTTTGAAAAATTGACAGTTTTCATAACCTGCTCAATAGTTCCATACTGTGCGAAAAACGAGCTTTAAAAATTAATTTTTCCACTGAGGTTATTTTGGAGAATCTTTGAGAAATTGCCTACTTGCCTCTAAGATATGTCAACTATGAACAGCAATATCCAGAACGGTGGCACTCTAAAACTAATGCGTTTGAAAGAATGAAGAATCGCTTTATTTGGACCGTGTCGTTTTTCATTGCCTACCTGTTAGATCTGCTTGATAACTATGCATGACGTCTATAAAATTGTTTCCTCAGCACACTTGACCTATATTATTATTATATCGTTAATCCAGTGTTTTGACTTGATCAGGTACTATTATGGCCTTTTATATTAGTTGTTGTTTGTTAAGCAAAAATAAAAATTGACAGTATTTTCTCAAAATAAATAAATTTTAGTAAACAAGTAGAAAGTATATTTAAAATTTTTAGAAAAATCGAAATATCTCAGAAACTAATGAATTCAGCCATAATAAGTGCTATACAAAGATGAAAGAGCATATTAAAAGCAATTCTTTGGTATAATAAAATATTTGGGGTTATGTTTAAAAAAAGAGGGATAATCTAGATTTTGCGTTCTACATCACCCTGTATACGAATATGCGTCGCGGGCTTTTTTTATAGCCGATTTTAAAACCAGATTATATTTTTTATCCATCCTTGTAAAAAAATTATTTTTGATTCATCACTTTTTGATATACAGTACGTTCATTTGACAGCGATTTGGATATAAAAATGGGAAATACCCTGTATAATGTAACAATACCCTATATTGGAAGAACGGAAATCATTAGTAGAATTTGAATATGGAATAACATATAGGGTATCTCATTTAAAAAAATGCATATTTGCATCACCACGTAGTTATGGATCACCCTGTATAAATCAAAATATTTTCGGAGCAAGGAGCATATCCGTGACTACAACTTTTTTCGATATCTTCTACAGTAGTAGAGTTATCGACCAAGCCAGTACTAAAAACTCACCCTGTATGTATTAATTCTTACCCCTACCCCCACCCCGGGATTACCCAAAGTTGGGGCCTATGACTCTAATTGGAAATTGCAATAATAAAAGCTGACTCATAGAACTGTTGATAACTAAGTTACCGTATAATACACAATAATCATAGAATTTATCGAATAATATACACTGCAGTGATGTTCGAGTGAGCTCTCGCAGATAATAACACCAAAAGCAATTCAAACGAGGGTTCATATACAATACGATAATCAATGATAATAGACAGTTCTGTGTAAATACAAAAATGGTTGCAGCTCGCCCCTCAAGCAACTCTCCCAGCGATCCTAATTATTAATATGCTCCTTACCGAAAAAACAACCTAAATATTATTAGAAACCCCTAAAACGCTAAAAAAAGAAATTAGGAGCTGTTCTGGTAATTTTCATTTTTTGCAGCCGACAGAAAATTGTAGCAGCGGTTACTGAGATGATGCGAGTGGAAAAATGATGGCAGCCAGATAGAGGCAGACCGATTGAAATCAGTGACATTATTAAATTTTCATCATGTGTAGACTCCATAAAATTTCAAAAAACATAATTATCTCGAAACCAAAAATTTTTCGCAATATACTTACTCGTCTCATCTGTGTGATTGTGCGAAAGTAATGTGTAATAGCAATATGTTATGCTAATACCACAAATGTATCCAATCACCAAAAATCTCAATACATTTTAGCTCTTTTTTATCAATCTCCTCCAGCATTCTTTCTTTCGGAAAACTTCGACGCTGTGGAATGAGCTGCCTGGGAATTCGTTTCCCGACGGCTACAACTTGCAGCATTTCAAATCTAACATGCACTGACACTTATTTATCCTCTCGCAGCGCTTCTACAGCGCCACAGGCTATCAGCCTTTGCGGGAGGCTGACCATAAAAAAAATCTACTCCTAAATATTTTCCTGTGAACCAGACTATTGGCCGAATCAGACTGTAGCATATAAAAGGCCGGCCGCTCGGATATATCAAGAGTTATTCCAGCTATTTAAATTTTTATGATAGAGCAAACGTGAATAGTAATGGCTTGGTCTGTGCGCTTTGCTACGATGCCAGCGATAAACTGCGTGTAAATTGAATTTTCTACTGCGTTTGCTTTTATTATTAAATGATAATAAAACCGTCTTTGGAATTTTTACTCCGAACGCGGACAATGGGTCTTATTAATTTTTGCAGACGCGGCAAATGAAGCGGAATTCCATAAGGTTACTTTTTATTTGAAACGCTTTCGCAACGAAAGCAGGGTTTCGCATTCCGGACGGAATTTTTGAGAAGCTTGACGGAAATGCATTCGGGAGCAGGGTTCGCATGTTTAATACAAGTTATTTAAAATACATTTTCAATTGGGATTTGAATAAAAAAATTGTTAGTGATAAATGGAAAGATCATAATTATATAAGTTTTATAACAAAACTGTTTTTGTTTTAATTTTTCGCAATACTTCAAAAGTTATATCAAAATAAAAATGGGTTTGTGAATCCACTACCGAAGACACGCCGACAGCTCCCGAACCTGTGTGACGTCACTAAGGTGGTCAGGATGTTCCTTTGATCAACGATGTGCTACTCCGATAGTAGATTCTAGATTCCCAGCCAATGGCGAAAATAGTTAACTGTAACCAGTGCATATATGTTGCGGCATAGACGATGAATGAAACTTGCAGCTCAAGATCGATCGATCTATTGAAATAAATATGTTCTTGAATGTTTGAAATTTAATGACAAATTCCAGTAATAAAGTACCTAATCAAATATGTTTTGTTTAAGCAACCGTTTCCACAAATCTGTGGCGGTGCTCGGTCTCAGAGCATTAGACTGTTGGTCTGTGTTCGAGCGGATGTTGGTTCGAAGCCCAGACGCAACTCTTTTTTGCCAAAAAAATTATTGATATGCTTTTTGTACATGTTATACAATTGTGTGTGTTGTACCGTCAACATAAATGTGATTTCTTACACTACATAGTGCAAAAACTAAGTACCGGAGGCAGTGGGCAATTCAAAAAATCAATGGAAGTGAAGTCTGGGCGGAAATATCAATCGCCAGTTGCTCTGATTGTGATATCAAAATTGAACTTGATCCAAAAAGTAAAATTATCAGTAATTTTTGTTGCACATGTAAAATCTCTAATAAAATTTGAAACAAAAAGCATTTCAATAAAAAAAATAAAAAAAGCTGCAAGGCCTGGGCTTCGACCAACACCCGCTCGAAGACAGCCTAACAGTCTAAGACACTGCACCACCACAGCGTCGTTTAAACGGTTGCTTAAACAAGACATATTTGATTAGGTACTTTTTTTTTTTTTTTTTTATTTAATTAGCCGCATCAACCCAAAGGTTATTAGCGGGGGAAATATTAATATTACAATTTATATAGAAAACCACATGATCTTAGGAAGTTAGTAAGTTTTATCATATCACAGTGTGGGCCCAGGATTTCTGGTAGCGATTTTTGCAGTGTATGCGCGAACCTGTATATCTCGTACATTGGGCACTCCACTAAAAAATGTTTCACTGTTAACTGCACGTCACACATAACACACATAGGTTCTGGTTCTTGAGCTAGAAGATAACCATGGGTGGCTCGTGTGTGTCCAAGTCGAAGTCGAGTGATGGTGGTTTGCAGTCGTCGGTTGCTGGTTACGGTTTGCCATGGTCCAAAGTTGGGTTTCACTTCTAGTAGTTTCGATGGTTTGCTTCTCCACATATTATTCCAGTTCTCTGTTACTTTGAGCTTCAAGTGAACACAGACATCACTTACTGGTACTTGTTCTGTCACCTGTATCGCATTATTAGAGGCTTCCTTGGCTTTACAGTCTGCCATCTCGTTTCCAGGAATTCCGACATGTGAGGGTACCCATACCAATACAATGTTTTTATGTTTCAGTGCATGAAGCTCGGTCCTGATTTCATGGGCCAAAGAGTTTTTACTGAACATTTTGTCTATCAGTATGAGAGAGTTTAAGGAGTCTGAACAGATAATCCAGTTAGCGCTTGAGTTGTCTTTGATGTATCGAATGGCTTCAAGTATCGCATGTAGTTCACCTGTGAGTACTGTTGCTGACTGTGGTAACTTGTGTTCTATAGTTATTGTAGGAGTTACTATTGCTACGCCTACATGTGCGTAAGACTTAGATGCGTCCGTATATACGTCGATGTGATCAGTGTATTGATTACGGATTTCTAGGAATTTCTGCATGATTAGCTCTCTTGGTGTATCTTGTTTACTGGCTTCTAGCAATTTGGTGTTGATATTGGGTGAGTGAATGGTCCAAGGTGGGGTTACTGGGAGGGAATTGGGAAGTGTAGGTGGAATTGTGGCTATGCGTTGCTGACTGAGGTATCGTTGTATTCTGTGATAAAAAGGTACATTCTGTGAGGTATTTCGGAGGTTAGCTTGATTATATGTTGTTATATTTTTGTGTCCAGGTATCGACGGGTTTGAGGCGAGTTTGGTAAAGTACTGCAGGCTTAATGTTTGTCTTCGTACATTAAGAGGAACTTCCCCAGATTCACAACATAAGCTCTCGACGGGTGTAGTTCTGAATGCTCCTAGTATCAGACGTAGTGCGGAGTTATGCAGGCTGTCCAATGGTTTAAGAACTGATGTCTTCGCAGAGTTGTATGCTATGCAGCCATAGTCTAGCTTAGATCTTACGAGGGAGCGGTAGATACTCAAAAGCGTTTTCCCATCTGCGCCCCATTGTCTATTGGACAGATATCTTATTATATTCATTCTCTTTTGGCAGGATTGAATCAAGTAGGTAATGTGACTTTTCCACGTCAAACGTTGGTCAAAGATAATCCCAAGGAACTTTATTTCTTCGTAACTCTTTAAGGTGACGCCTGAGAGGTATAGAGTGAGTTTCTTCTGCGTTGGTTTTTTCGAAAATATGATGCACTGCGTTTTGTTTGCTGAAATTGTGAATCCGCTCCTATTAGACCATTGTTCTAGCTCGTCGAGTTTTGTTTGAAGTAGTGATGTACTAGTTGCGATATTTTTACCCTTGAGGTAAATAATCATATCATCGGCATACAGACGTGTGTGTAAAGGTTTACCTATGCCTCCTATGATATTATTGATTGCTATGAGAAAGAGTGTTGGGCTAATGATAGATCCTTGTGGTAAGCCATTAATCTGTTCCTTACTATCAGATAGTGTACCGTTGGTACGCACTTGGAATTTTCTATCTTCGAGGAAGTTTTTTACAAAAGCCAGAATGTGTCCATCATACCCCCAGTTCTTCAGTTTGAATATTATGTCAAATTTCCATGCGGTATCAAATGCTTTGTTAATGTCAAAGTATATGGCTGCGCAATGCTGTTGGCTAGTAAATGCTTCGTGTATGTGCGTTTCTAGATCTAAAATGTTGTCTAATGTTGACCTATTAGCTCTAAACCCGGCTTGTTCGCACGCTAACTGATTTTTGCTCTCCAGGTTCCACAACAGTCTTCGATTTATGATTTTTTCTAATAGCTTGCACATTGCACAGGTCAAGGAGATCGGCCTGTAGGATTCTGCTGTTTGGGGTGGTTTGTTTGCTTTTAGAATTGGTATTATTGTGGCTTGTCTCCAAATATCTGGAAACACTTGCTCACTCCATATAGTATTGTAGATGTTGAGAAGGATGCTTTTTGCTTCAGATGGGAGGTGCTTCAAGAATACAGTTGGAATATCATCAGGTCCTGGGGATGTGTCTTTGAGTCCCAGGAGGGCTTCTCTCATTTCCTGTTCCGTGAGTGGTTCGTTTATAGGATGAGATGTGTTTTTTTCTGCTGAAATTATTACTTCTGTATTTCTTTTGTAGTCAAGGAATTGTTGGTTGAAGTTGTCATCACTGGAGTTTTTGAAGTACGTTCTGGATAAGGCATTTGCGATATCTTTGTTTTGTGTGTATGTTATGGACCCTTCCTTTAGTGAATCAATTGTAGTGTGTGTTTTCGAACCAGACATGCTTTTTATTTTCTTCCAGACTGTAGATATATTGGTGGAGTTATTTATACTAGCTACGAATTTTTGCCATGATAACCTTTGTTCAGTCTTTATCACGAGTCTTGCCTTAGCACGCTTTTGTTTAAAATCTAATAAGTTTTCGGTTGTTTTACATCTCCTTATCTTATTCAATGCTTGTTTGCTTTCCCGTACAGCGTTTCCACATTTTTCATTCCACCAAGGGACTGGGTTTCGTCCATGTACAATTCGGGTCTTTCCTATGGTTTGGATTGCTGCTTCTTTGATTAGCTCCGTGAAAGATTCTATAGTTGAATTTATATCTGTGGATATGTTAATCCTACCTATGTTATTGATGATATGGTGTGAGAATTCATCCCAGTTGGCTTTTTTTAAATTCCATTTCTCGGTAGGCAGAGTATTGGTCTTTAGTTTCTTGGTGTTTCTTATAATTATCGGAAAATGGTCACTTCCATATAAGTCGTCAGCAATAGTCCACTGTAGATATGTCAGTAAGCTGGGTGAACAGATACTTAGGTCTATTGCTGAGAATCGTCCGGAGGCAGAATCGAATCTGGTCCCACTTCCATCATTCAGAAGAACCATGTTGCTGTAGTCTATGCTGTTCTTTACTATATTTCCTCGGGTGTCATTTTTGAATGAATTCCAGGCGTGGTTATGGGCATTAAAATCGCCTAATACTATTCGCGGTGATGGTATTTGTTGCAACAGCGCATCCAGTTCGTTCTCTTCTAAATGATAGTTTGGGGGTATATATACGCTGCATATGTTAACGGTTTCGCTTGATTCAACAGTAACAGCTATGGCTTCCAAGTTTGTAGTTAATACTATAGGTTTGGCTATAATTCCAGCTTTTACGTATATTGCTACCCCTCCGCTGGCTGTAGTTCTGTCACGGTTTTTGAAAAACCCGGTGTATTCTTTCAGTGTATGTGTTTTGGATTCATGAAAATGTGTTTCCTGAAGGCAAATTATATCTGGAGTATAGTCGGCGATAACTTTACGTAGCATATTTAAATGGATATAGTATCCATTCAAATTCCATTGCAATATCGAATTGAATGTTATGTTTAAAAAGTGGAGTCGACAGAAGAAGTATCGCTGAAGCGGTCAGTCGAATTGGTTTCGAGGTGCTTCTCCATTTTTTTCCTCAGCCTTGTGCAGCGATTTTTCAGAGTTTTGTCTGTGATGTGTGGGTAGATTAGTAACAGCAGTTCTATTGTACCTTTGAAATCGGAAGAGTGGTCACTGACGACGCTAGCTATGTCTTTTGAACCATGGGTGTTTTCCAGTAGGCTCTTTACTTGCTCAGAGTTCATTACAAGTGGAGGTGAATGGTTATCGATAAAAACTTTGACTGGTTCGAATGCACTTTCTGGTATATGTGATGGTTGAGTGTCTGTTTTAGGTTTCTTTGTCTTTTTATTTTTTGGAGTAGCAAAAAATGGTTCTTCGGCGCTTTCAGGAGCAGGTACAGATTCAGTGGTGGGGGTTAGTATTTCTGAGAAGCTGCGTTTGTTGCTTGGATGTGCTTCAGATGTCATGACATCGTTGGAACAATTCTTTTGGATCTGGTTTGGATTTTCTTCGGTATTTGCAGTTGTAGTTGCTTGTGGGGGTGCGCTCGTTGATTCCGATTGTGGGTTTGACTGTGATGTAGGTAGTGGGTTTGGAATGGTTGTAGTTGATGACTGTTCGGTATTGTTGGGAGTGGTTTGGTTTGCTATCTGTGGTGTGGATATCTCTGACTGTATGGATGGGCATTGGGATGCGATGTGACCTGAGAGTTTACAGTTAAAGCACTTTTGACTATCCAATGATAGAAATATCCGATAAGTCAGGTTTTCGTGGGTCACTTCCATGCTTTCTGGGATAAGGATGTTTTCAGGTGATGTTATATATGCCTGTCGTCTGAAGCTCAATATATGACTATATTCCGGCAGCGGTGCTCCGATTCTCAGAAAAGAGATTGGTGACACAAGTTTGACTCCAATTTGGTCCAAGCGATCCTTTAGGATCTTGTGGGGGATAGTCGGGCAAACATTGGACATCACCAGTCGTTCTGAAGGAGTTATAAGTCTGCGCGCTTTTAATTGCTCTCCATTGACTATGATCTCACCCGGATTTTCAAGGAAGCTATCCACAAGTTGTTTACTGGACAGATAGATGCAGATTCTATTATGTGAGATCCTAGAGCAGAACAGGATATTTTTTGGATTCACCAGAGGACCGAGTTTCAGGAGGTAATCTTGTATCTTTAATCCATCGATAGCGTTGAAGATGATGGCTTGCTCCTTGTTTGGATACTTGACAGAGTTTTGGTTCAGTATTTCAGAGTATGATTTAGTTGGGCTGTTGTTTTGTGATGATGTAGTTGGGTTATCCATGGTGGATTTATCAGATCAAGTGATCCAGTTGTCTGAGTCTAGAAACATTCCTTGATACGGCCCTGTCCACAGAGTTCGGATTCTTTTGGGACAGACGTTTTTCGCGCTGTGCTGCGATGAAATGAAATTCCGATCGGCTGGTATTACGCCGTTTACCTTGTTCTACAGTAAAACTGGAAAATGGTACTCACAGAAATTATAGCGCCGGTACTTATAGATGTATCGTTGGTACACTGACTCTAATAAAGTTAATATATAACTATTTAAACTTGAAATTATTCAGAGCTAAATTCACTGGTTACTTTCAAAACGAGGTGCAGGACCGTCTCGATTAGGTACTTTATTACTGGAATTTGTCATTTAATAATTTCAAACATTTAAAAACGTATTTTTTCGATCGCAGACTTCGACTCGATCTGCAAACCTCATTCATCGTCTATGTTGCAACAAATATACACTGGTTACAGTTAACTATTACAGTTAACGATTGGCTGCGAATCTAGAATCTATTATCGGAGTAGCACGTCGTTGGTCAAAGGAACATCCTGAAGGCTCATTCTGCAACGTAGAAAGGACTTGGATAACACTTCGGCAAGACATCAGGTGTCATTGGTATGTGGGTGCCGAGACATGCGGGAGTTTGTGGTAATGAAACGGCGGACGCGCTCACAAGGCGACGGTCAAGGAATAATTTCCAGGGTACTGATCCGGCTGGGGGGCTGGCAGCAGGCATTATTAGAAGGAAAACAAAGGCGTCGTTGCAAAAGTTACTAGTGATCCTGCTATGTAGCCATAAAATATCTTCAAACGTCTCTTGTATGTGATAGGGGTGGCAAGCGACGTGGCGATGAGGAAAAATCCTCAGCACAAATTTTATGCCGCTGTGAAGCCATTTGGTATCACAGGCAGACTACACTAGTTTCAAGGGTCCTTGAACCTGAACATACAGGGTGTCCATTTAGTACGTAATTCTTCCATATCTCGCATATACCTGATAGAAGAAAATGTCAAACACAAAAGTTATTTGGTTACTTAAGACGCATATCCCAAAAATATCTTGAAATATACAAGGTGTTGCGTGAAAGTAGGATAGTAATCAACTTGATTTTTTTTATATAAAACCATAACCTTTTTTAAAATTTTTCCTAAAATATTTTTGGGGGTCGGTTGCGGCGTTGCCAAGTTATAATTTATTTTTTATTAATTTCCGGATTTACAAGGTCGCAAGTAATACGTCCAAATTGATATATTCCTTTAACTCTTCTCAATAATATTATACAGCGAGTTGCTTGAATATTAAATGAATATTATTTTGGCTGTTATCAGCAATGTGCATCTACAAGGTGTTTTTGGCAGAATTTTAAATTACGGCAATTTGAAGGTCATTTTACTATGTTTTTTTAAATGTAACACCCTGTATGTTTTATTTTAAATCGAAATATCTACTAATACCCTATCTCGCCTTGTAATATTTTTTTCGCGTTTGCGACGTCGCCAAGTTATAAATTATTTTTCAAAATTTTCAAACAAATATCTCCGATTTTTATTAACAGAACACACTGTATATTTTATTTAACATAAAAGTACTCCCTAGTAATGGTTTACGGCGTGAACAAGTTTTAACTGGTGTTGCTAAAATAATAAAACCGTTTTCCTTGCACATACTATTTCGAATACCAGGTCAGTAAAAGGTACGGGTACGCTTAAATATCTACAAAAATTGCCCAGCTGGAACGATAAAATCAATACCTGCAGGTTTTCGAACATGGAGAATTCAAAAATTCACCAGTGTTGCTAGATTTACCACTTTTACGTTACACGTCATAATTTTGTTATTATAACTAGAATCCTCTACTTATTTTTTTTGCAATGAATTGCGCATGTGGAATTTAGTAAGATCTCACAATTTCAAAATTGTGTTTCTATTAATTAATGAGATACGGCAACACCGCTTTTTAAGTAAACAGTAGCGGAACACTTAAATATGTCCAAAACTGTCGCAGCTGGAGCGGTGAAATTCAATACTTGGGGGTTTTTGAACATACAGAATTCAAAAATGCTAACATCAGTTGTCAGATTTACCACTTTTACGTTAGACTTCATAAATAGGGCCATTCCATTCAAAATGTAAATGCACATTGCTGTTAACAGCCAAAATAATATTCATTTATCATTCAAGTAACTCGCTGTATAATATCATTGAGAAAATTTAAAGGAATATATCAATTTGGACGTATTACTTGCAAATCCGGAAATTAATAGGAAATAAATTATAACTTGGCAACTTCGCAACCGATCCCAAAAATATTTTAAGATTAAATAGAGATCGATGATGGAAACTAGAAAAATTTAAAAAAGTTATGGTTCCATATAAAAAATCAAATTGATTACTATCCTACTTTACCGCAATACCCTGTATATTTCAAAATATTTTTAGGATATGCGTCTTGAGTAACCAAATAACTTTTGTAATTGACATTTTCTTCTATCAGATATACCTTGCGAGATATCGAAGAATTACACACTAAATGGACACCCTGTATACGATGGGCAGGTGAGTGGTGTATAAGGATCCGTTTGTAGGCCTATGCACTGGTGGTCGCCAGCAAGCCTTCCTCCTTATTTGACTCATTCCTTCATATTCATTCGCTAGGTTAAGTTTCAGATATTACACGAAAAAACTATTTTTAGGGACAACTCAATCCATCATCAATTCTGGTAGTATGTCATATTTTTCTCGCCAGCACTTTCACGTTGATGAAATACTATACCTTGTCGCTTTTAAAGCAACTCATCACTTGCGAAATTGCTGTATCTGGTGCAGCTCAGTTAGTACAGTTACTATGTAACTTTCTTTATGGTATCCATAAAACTGAACGCCGAAATAGGAACACTGTGAAAATATATTATATGTACTATACCAAGGGCGGAGGTGAGGGTGTTTTTAAATTATATACAACATAAGAAGTTTTTGGCTATGCCTGCCCTCAGGAAAGGTAATTTCCCAACTGCCAGCCTTAATCAAATCGATATACCATAAACAGAAGTAGTTAAGTGACTAGTGCTTCAATTTATTGAGAAACTGAATTGGAAAAGATATATAGTGAAGAATAAATGCAAATTGGACTAAAAGTCAAAGGAAATCATATGTTATCAGTCGACAATAAACCACCGTCGTCTACAAAACAGTTATCAAACCAATATGAACATATGGAATCGAACTTTGGAGCTAGTAAATCAAACAAAGTCGTTATGCAACGATGTGAATAAAAAATCGCCGTACCATCGTGGCTGCACCATCGTACGTATGCAATCATACATTGCACAATTACTTAGGCATCTTCTAGGTGAAGTAGACAAAAAACGACTATGAAGAATTTGATCAATGGATCTTCTATGAGAAACCGAGGTGAAGTCGTTGGATGATTTACCTCACCACACCATGTATTGCAAATTAATTTGAGTGAAATGTACTATTCAGCAAATTAGCTAGTGTTGAATCTAATTGCCAAAAAAGGGTGTCGGCCCATTGCGATGGGTCGAGAGTCGAAAACAGTTTGGCTAAATCTAAAAGAAATGCAGACTCAGGAATCCTACTCTATGTTTGGCCTTTCAATTCTTGTTTGACTTCAGGAAATAAATGGATAATTTTGTAGGGAAATTAAAACGGGTGTTGAAAAGTGTGTAACTTTCACCTTTAGGAAAGGTAAGGCCTTGATCAAGCCGATATAGCTTAAACAAAAGTAGTAAAATATCTAGGGCTTCACTTTGATGAGAATTGTAAATCACATATTATAATGAAGGAAAAAAGCAAATTTAGATTTCTAATAAATATCCATAAAAAAAAGCTCAGCGAGAATCCCCACCTGAGCATTCACTGTTGGCTTCTAATTAACAGTGCTGTTCCTAAGTGGCGCCGGGAAACAGTAACAAAGCCTACACAGAACACGAGGCTAATGACCAAAGTAGTCGATGCCGATGACACAGAAGAAAAAAAAAAGCAAATTTAGATAAAAGTTAAAGGAAATCAAATGGTCGATGTGTCGGAAATAATATCTCTCAATCGAGAATAAACCGCTCATCTACAAAACAGTTATCAAACCAATATGAACATATCAAATCGAGCTTTGGAGCCAGTAAATCAAACAAAGTCATTATGCAACGATGTCGATAAAAAATCTCCGTATCATCGTGGATGCACCATAGTACGTATGCAACCATACATTGCACAATGAATCAATTAGGCCTCTTCTAGGTGAACTAAACAAAAATCGACTATGAATAATTTGTCCAATGGATCTTCCATGAGAAGCCGAGGTGAAATCGCTGAATGATTTACCTCACCACACCATTTATTCCACATTAATTTTAGTAAAATATACTATTCAGCAAATTAGCTTATAGAATGTTGAATCTGATTGCCAAAAAAATGTTGACTACTATGGGTCGAGGGTCGAAAAACTTTTTGGCTACATCTAAAAGAAATGTAGACTCAGGAATCCTAATCTAATCTTTGACCTCTCAATTCTTGTTTGACCTATCCCCACCGCTAATTCTGCAATTGATTCACAAATCGTTGATCTGTGAGCTGGAGTCTTGTCTTAATTCAGTGTCTCAATAAAGCGGCCGGTTTTTTCTTTAATTCTGGCTTTTTAAGAGTCCGTAAAGTACATCAAAATAGAACTCCCCAGTCACTATATGTCTTCTACTCCCCATTTATTTAAAAAATCACATGCATCACTTTAACAGCGTCTTTAATAGTTTTGGCCTTCTGCGGTTTTGGACTGCCTGTATGCTTCCATTGCGTACTTTGAGACTTCAATTCGGGTCCTAATAATAAAAGCAACTGCCACCCGATTTGTACATCGGACATCGCTTTTAGAATCCATGTTGCTGCGACATTCCGGTACGCTAAACTTTCATGAATCATTTTTTGAATCGAACCGTCCAACAAACTAAAATTTCCAAAAAACTCGTGTTATGTCAATATGGCGTATTTTTTTCTAAGTAGCTGTTGGAGGTTGCTAGTCAACCGGGAGGAGGCTCATCTTCGACTGAATAACACTCTTTGTGTCGAGTACTCAAACACTCTACAGAGTACGAGGGCTGCTCTATACCTCCGTCAATCCACCAGTACGCTGACAGCTGTTTCACGCTTATTAGCGATCATCAGTGCGCCATAGGTCGATTGACGGAAATAGAGAGCATCAACTCTTTCATGTCACCCAGACATGTGAAGCTGGTAGAACCTTCTGTCACTTGCTACAACATGCTTGTTTTGTTTGAGAGTTCATCAGTTTTTAAATTCAGTTCTTCGCGATTTATTAATTTGGTGGTGAGCTGTGTTATTTAGAAAAATAGTGGTCGATGTTACTAATGAGGTGTTGGCAGATATGCATTACATGTACATATGGTTTGTCTGACAGATCGCCGGAAGCAAGGCGATTGTATCAAGAGCGGTTTCCTAATAGAGTCATGCCAGATAGGCGAACATTTGCAAATGTACATAAAAGGTTTACTGAAACTAGGTCCTTCTTTCGTAGGTCAATGGAGAGCCTATTACGAATACAAAACTTTATCAGTTTTGCAACCACCCACCCCAACCACCTCATTTCACATCAACCTAAAAGAAAAAAGCAAAAGCAATAATCAGCAACCCCTAAAACGCGTAAACACGAGGTTTGAGCTGTTTTTATATTTTTAGGTTTTTCATTGTTGCTGCGCCGCCACTGATACTATTTTTAAAAACTATACGAGTTTTCCATCCTTGTCACGGTAATAATACTGTGTCAAAGTTTCATTAAAATCAATTTTATAATTTTCACATTACTGGATACAGATATTCTAACTAAATCGATGCTCGTATGTACTCGTATGTACATCAGAAAATTCTAAGATCCTTGGTTCCTATCGTATAATAGGCAAGGCAATGTTCAGATTGACCTGAAAAAGGATATTATGCCGCTAGGTCTTTTTTCACAGGTCAGCCTATTATGAATGCAACTAATTTTCGAGTTTCATAACCCCCTACCCCCAATTTCACCCCCACCGAAAAAAAATAGTCAGAAAATGATCATGAACCTTAAAAATGCCTAAAAACGAAATTTGAGGAATACTTTTTTTTGTTTTTTGCTAATTACTCTTCCGCTCCTGCACCGATTTTCAAAACTGTAGCAGCATTGCCTACAAGGACCCTATACAGTATATCGGTACCCAAATTTCATCACAATCCATGCAGCAGTTACTGAGATTAGGAGGGTAGAAGAACACGAGCAGACAGACAGACCAACAGACCGACAGACCGACAGACCGACAGACCGACAGACCGACAGACCGACAGACCGACAGACCGACAGACCGACAGACCGACAGACCGACAGACAGTGGACCGACAGACCGACAGACCGACGGACCGACAGACCGACAAGCCTACAGACCGACAGACAGACGGGCAGACAGAAATGAATGACAGGGATTTTCGTTATGTAGACATACCAAAACGCTCAAAAAGCGTATTATCTCAAAATCCAAAATTTTTGCGACCTCACCTGTCGGTGTGAGAAGTAACACTGCCAAATTACAAAAAATTAGCTCAATGATCATCAACAAAAAATGTTTATATGAACTTTTCTACTTGAATTTGGGTAAACATGCGCGCTCGGAATATGGAATTACGGTCTAGAATTAACTAACACCCTGTATATACCAGGGGCGTATCCAGGCATCAGTCTTGGGGGGGTAGCGGGGCATGAAGTTGTGTGCTTTCACCATTTTTTGTAGGTATCTTCGTGAAAGGTATCTTCGTGAAAGATGTTGGTGCAAGAGAAAAGGAAAATGTTAATAGTGTTAAAAGAAAAAAGAAGATATAAATAGCAAGTGAAACAGTGGAGTAGCAGGTATTTTAGGGAGATCAAATAAAAAATCTATTGATGCATTAATCAATTTTAATTTTACGGAATACAAATAATATGTAATACGTATATCATCCGTGAACATTTTATTGGCACAGCATACAAAATTAAGCGATCATGAACACTCACCAGTCAGGTACCCTATAGTAGCCACAACACGTACCCTATTTTTTTAATCAGTGTTTTAACGTTTCGTCGGTGCAATTTTCAAAACAGGTATTTAATAAGTTAGATAAATTTTTGTGACAAGCTACCACGTTGTATAGGACATTAGAGAGGTTTTGAGCAACTAAAAATTGGGACGACGCTATCCGTAAAACATTATTTTGAGCATGCGCAGTGTGTTTTGAATAACGGATAAGCGTGTGCTTTGTGTACAGTATTTGTAACCGGAATCTATGACGTGTATCGTTGCGTTATTCGAAAATTGACATTAACAATTATTGAACCTATTTGATTCTAACTTAACCTCACATTATGATCGATTTGGTCGGAAATGTCCAAGAAATGTTAAAGGGGTGATACACGTACGAACTTTAAGTACGCGGTTTTTAAGTTCGCGAACTTACTCGGCTCGACGCGGTGACACACGTGAAGCTGAAATCACTCATTTTGATAATTTTCCTAAATAAACAAAACTTTTAACAAACGCCAAACACAACAAGCGTTGCGCATCGATGGCCTGCCAAAACAAAGTGGTGGCTCGCGGCTCGCAGTACGAGCTGAGACCAGCTATGAGCAACATTTCAAACCAGTTGTCTCGCCGGCGGTTTGCGCGACGGTTTTAAAGTACGCGTACTTACGGTGATACACAGGCGAAAAAGGTCGTCGAGCCATAAGTATGCGTACTTGCTCGTACGTGTATCAGCCCTTTTACATGCAACAAGTAAACACCACAAGCAGAAAATAGATGACATCACAAGTAAAATAAAAAATAGGTTATGAAGGATCCCCGAAGCATGACAGTTCAGATTTCACTACCATGGTTCAGTCCCGTGATAATCACACGCTGTTGCCGGAGACACCTAACTTTGTAGCTTTTATTGGATAGTACTGTCAAATAAAATTGACGGAAGAAAACCTGATCCTTTTGTACAACGATAAACTACAAAATAAGTATTGTTGCTATCAAAATCATCACGGTTCTTTTCTCATTGCCGCATAGTGGTTTAGACCTGTCAAGACCACACGTAATCATATCGTACCGTAAACTTCCGTAGCTAACGTACAACTTTATCGGTTATTCGCCGATTCGGTTATTCGGGAGAACTGCGCATGCCACCAATAGCCGATAACGTGCACTAACGTCAGGAAACGGACGTCCAAAAAGTCTCTATTCAACTGATTATGTAACAATGGAAATATATTAGATATGCATCACTGTAATAATGCAAAACAAACCCTTTTGTAATTTAGTTTCTGCAAAAAAGTATTTTTTTCCAGTGCGAAAATTGCTTGAATAAATAAGTCAAAGTTGAATCGAGTTTTTTTTTTCGAAAATCTTGAGGGGGTAATTACCCCTGTTACCCCCCCTTGTATACGCCTGTGGTATATACTGATATATGTCGTTGTGCAATCACCACATGAACTGGACTACATCCGACTGTTCTTCACAAGAAACGTGCCCGTTCGCAGTATTTTTCCGGGAAATTGATATGTACCGAGGTCGTTGTGTTACAATGTGACCGAATTGTCACATACAAGACACTTTTCGCTCCTCTCGACTTGCAGCGATAAAGGAATGTATAGAATATCTTTCCGCATAAAATAGCTTAGTTTGAACGACGGATATATATCATATATCGAATGTCGTATATCCCAGTGTAGCACGCTGATACGTAACTATAAAATGATGAAACGGTATAGAGCAATAGCGTAGGTATGGGTATAAGGGCTATATCCCTCATTTTTAACTATACACGGTCAGTCAAGTTCAGAGTCTTGTGACCAAACGAAAATAACTATGCGGGTTGGACTACATTTTAAAAATAATATAACATATTAATTATTATTATTATTATTATGTCTGTCTCAGGCCTTACACCAAACCTACAACAGTTAGGCCTGGACGAAAGGTTACACAAAATATTTTAAAAGTCTGTAATACTGAAGACCTGCAATATTGTACGATCCTTCCTAAATTCCGATCCGTAATAGTTCAGGTGTTGACTTGGCATAGCCCGTCAACACCTGCTGCTACCGCATTCATGCGAGAAAAACTTGAACAGTCAGGATAATAATAATAATATAGTATAATAGTAATAATAATCACTGGGACGTTGAAATACATACAGATAAGACTATCCCAGCCAATAAACCAGATATAGTTTTCCAGTCAAAGGCCGATAAAATTACCTATTTGACAGACATTGCCATTGTCAATGATGTAAATATCCAAAACACCTACGCTGGGAAGATATCTAAATACACGGACCTTGCCATGGAATTAAAACGACTTTGGAAACAAAACACACAATTATCCTCCTCATTATGTCTGTTTCAGGCCTTACACCAAACACGTTTACACAACACCTTCAACAGCTGGGCCTGGACGAAAAGTTACACAAAGTGTTCCAAAAGTCTGTAATCCTGAAGATCTATAATATTGTGCGGTCCTTCCTAAATTCCGATCAATAATAGTCCGGGTGTTGGCTTGGCACAGCCGATCAACACTTGTTGCTACCGCAATTATGCGAGAGGAACTTAGAAAGTCAGATGGATAATAATGTTGGATCCCTAGGTGGAATGAGGAATACGCTGCTCTTTGCACTGCGCAAAATACTGGTCTGCCGTGCGGCGGCGCACATCTTAGCCGCCAGAAGGCAGTCATCCTTGGGTCCCTTCGTCTACTTAGGGCGCACGATTCGCGGACCCAGTGATTGCTCACCTCACAGTGAGAGGAGTAGTCACTGGGTAATGGAACAGTGTCGGAGCCCGGGCTGCACTTTTTTGTTTTTTGTAAATAATAATGTTTATTCCTCGTAAAGTTAATATATACAATTAATATAGCAAATCTGCACAAGATGAAGAACGAACATAAAGTTGACCGCATAAGTATAAACTTGTTCGTGGACAAAAATTGGGTTACGTAAAGTCACATACACACACATGCGCATATACAATACATCTACACGTTTTCCAGGCATACACACCACAGCTCAATACAATCTTCATTTACCCACATACATAATATGTACTTTTTATTTAGATGTATATGAAATTCAGCAATACCACCAACAGAGTTATAAAGCAATATATTATATATAGAAAAAGCTGATTTAAATATAACTTAAATATCATTATCTAATGTTTAATATATTACAAATTGTTGATCGGTCTTTGCCAGCCAACCACTTCTTTTCTTCATATTTAAATCTATTTGAATGAATTAATAGATTTTATTCTTACAGGCAGACTATTCTATATCAAAGTTATGTTTTTTAAATAAAATACCTTCTATAATATTGCATATTTAGTGAATTCTGACGCAACTTTATTACACATAGGACCTAAAGCGGGTGCAAATCACCATTTTTTGTATAAGTAGATATCAGAAAAAATTGAACATCTCAGCTATTATAAAACTTAGAATGCTGCGACTTTGGCTCAAAAGTTGACATATGGAGCCAGAAAACACACTTTCGAAATTATAAAATTCTGTTTTATAAATTGAAGGAGAAGAGATGAAGCAGTACACTGGTCGGTGATACTCGTTTTTTGATATGATATTATTATTTTCAAATATGTGTTTAAATTAGATATTACTATTCCCATTCTATAACATAATATTATAAACGGTATATGACTTAAAAAGGCAATAGTACCATTGAATATTATTGAGCTGGTTTTATACGTTTATAGTATATAACCAGAAGCGGTTAGCAACGTAGTATGATTTTTCCAACCCTTGTTACTGAATGGTCAACTGAGTGCGCTTCCAAACGGTCAAAAGATGAATATAGTTGATCCCGAGAGGTTATCCCAATGTCTCGTCCGGTGACCCTTCAGAAAAGTTTTACATCCGGCATAAAAGCCTACATCAAACATGTCGACAAATACTCTTAGAAAAACAGAAGTCAATGATCAGTTACAGCTGAAATAATTCTTACTAACTCATACAAAAAAATAATACACCAAAACACGAAAACGATCACCACCGATATAAAATGTTTCCTAGTCCGAACCTGTGGCACGCTACTTTATAATCTCTAATCCCATCAAAGGGAAAGCCGCTGTGTCTTTTGGATAAAGTTTACTTCTCTTAACCACATCTTCTGGATTAAAGCAACGCAGCATTTGTGTGTCGTCTGTAAATGATTGAATTCGAGAGTGATTTACTACTTTGGATAAATCGAAAGTATATATGAAAAAATGCGGTCAAATTGATTGACTCAGTACTTCGCACAACATAATGATGATACCATTTTATTATTTTCCCATTCCATAAAGCTAGTTTGAAATCCTCTTGCAACCAAATCATCGCCCACCCGCCCGCAAAAAAATATCCAACACAAAACCTCTCGTAAATAGTTATTTGCGTCTCCCTCCTTAGAAGCCAGGACGCCACAGTTTTTTCTGCATGCCTCAACTGGACGACGCGAAACGATCAGGAGCCTCCAAACCATCTAAAAACGAAGTTTGAGCTGTTTTTATATTTTTCGTTTTTTTATTACTGCTGTTTTATTTATTGTTTTCCATTCTCGCCGCGGCACTAAATTTTGTGTCAAAATTTGATCAAAATCAATTCAGCAATTTTCGCTTTACGCAATATACATAGAACGAAATAAAGCAAAACTCGTGTGTACATCACAAAATTGGTTTCTGTAATAGCCAAGCCAACGTTCAGATGGACCTAAGAAAGTGTAAGATGCCGCTAGGTATTTCTTTCACAGGTCAATGGACAAACTATTATGAATACAACAAATTTTTTCAGCACCGCCACTGATTGATTTTTCCAAAACATACGCGTTTATAACGTAATATATAATATAATAATATAACGATCTAAGACAACACTCGTATGTATACATCACAAATTCTAAGTCCCTTGGTTTCTATAATGAGCTAGGCAATGTTCGAATGGACCTAAAAAAGTATATTATGCCGCTGGGTTTTTCATTCACAGGTCAATGGACAGCCCATTATGAATACAACATTTTTTTCAGTTTTACAACCCCCACCCCTCAACCACCCCAAATTCACCCCCGCCCAAAAAAAGTAGAAAATGATCAGGAACCCCTTAAACGCCCAAAAACGAAGTTTGAGGAATATTTGGAAATTTTTGTTTTTTTGCTAATTACTCCGCCCTCCGTACAACGATTTCCAAAATTATAGAAACATTACCTACTACGACACCGCAGTATATCACTGCCCTAATTTCATCACAATCCATGCAGCGGTTACTGAGATTACAAGGCTAGAAAGACGCCAACAGACAGACAGACAGACAGACAGGCAGACAGACAGACTGACGGAAATGAGTGACGTGGATTTTCGTTATGTAGACATCATAAAATACCCAAAAAGCGTATTGTCTCAAAATCGAAAATTTTCGCGATAACATTACTCCCCTCACCTATCGGAGTGGGAAGTAAAATGATCACGGACAAAATACGGAACCACAGATTTGAAAACAATTTAATTCTTAACCTTGAGGTCCACCTGATTGCAATGCTTCCCTCGCCTAGGGTGCGGAAAATGAAACATTATCATCTATCGTCGCGGCTCATTCTTCGGAAGCTCATATCTCTATATGTTATGTTTACCTTTGACGCCGTCAATCCGTCCGTTCTGCAGGATGTTTATACAATACATATAACGTATAAACAGATGTGTTCGTTTGATTGCAGGCAGACGAACTGAGGAGCATCGTGGGAAATGCGTTCAAAATGGCTTACGCCGCACAACTGCAGAAACAGAACAGCTTCCAGGACGCAATGATCGCCTCGCATCAAGCTCGTCATCAGCCTGACACAGTGCTCTGGGTGAGTTCTATAATATTTCTCTTAATATGAATGAATGAATGAATGAGTCAATCAATGAATGAGGAAGGAAGAGAAAATCCTATGATATAGTTACCGGTGCATAGTCCACATGGTGGACCCTTTGGCTCCTCTGACCGCGCTAGTACTCCCTTTCTAGCAAAAGCTGGTACGTTCTTGACTTGTATTAATAAACTCACGAATTTAACGGTACCTCCACCACCTCTCTCCCACTGAATGGGGAAGTTTACCAGCCATTTAAAAAAATCCGTCCCTTTTGCCGGACCCTGTATATGAACCGGAATTTGAAATGAAATTTTCAACAATATAAACAGTATTTGTAGATAGGTATATGGCATTTTACTTATTCAGGCCATTTCAAAACAAATGCGAAAAACTTAAGGAAGGGATTCCTTGGTCAAAATAAAGGGTTATATAAACGTTGGATCAAAAGCCAACCATTGGGTAGATATCGCGCTACAAATATCGCGGAAAATAATATTTTAATTTTTTAGTATCACTTTTACAAAAACACAGTTTCTACATATTTTTTTTTTAAATGAGCAGAAGGGATAGAACTAGACTACCCCTATCATTCTTCTGAACTAAATTTAAACAAAACTTACGCAATGACATTGAAAAAAGCAGAGACGGGTTTACTTTGCAACTTTTTCGTCTTCTGCATTTTTTTCATAAAACTTAGTTTCCAAATAAAACAAAAATAAGTGTGAATCATTGCATGTCGAAAAAAAAATTTATTTTATAAAAATAATCTAAGTTGCTGTCAAGAAGTTGTATGTTGTAACATCATTTATCAATTATCTTCTGAACAATTATTACATTTTGAAAGTAATTTATTAATGAACATTTATGAAACTAATTGATATGCTTAAACTATTAATGAACACATTTAAAAAACACATAACGCAAAAAATATAGTATGTGTTGAAAATGCCTGCCTACCCTAGGCATCATTGAGTCCCTAATACCCTGGAATATGCCTGGATTATTGCTTATGACATTACAAGACTCAAGACCTAACATTTATATAAGAAACTAACCTTTATTTTAAACCGAATATCACCTCCCTATGTTTTATCCATGTTTTACTTCCCACACCTATATATCACACCGACGGTCTGTCTGTCTGTCGGTTGGTCTGTCTGTCGGTCTGTCGGTCGGTCTGTCTGTCGGTCTATCTGTCGGTCTGTCTGTCGGTCTGTCTGTCGGTGTGTCTGTCGGTCTGTCTGTCGGTCTGTCTGTCGGTCTGTCTGTCGGTCTGTCTGTCGGTCTGTCTGTCGGTCTGTCTGTCGGTCTGTCTGTCGGTCTGTCTGTCGGTCTGTCTGTCGGTCTGTCTGTCGGTCTGTCTGTCGGTCTGTCTGTCGGTCTGTCTGTCGGTCTGTCTGTCGGTCTGTCTGTCGGTCTGTCTGTCGGTCTGTCTGTCGGTCTGTCTGTCGGTCTGTCTGTCGGTCTGTCTGTCGGTCTGTCTGTCGGTCTGTCTGTCGGTCTGTCTGTCGGTCTGTCTGTCGGTCTGTCTGTCGGTCTGTCTGTCGGTCTGTCTGTCGGTCTGTCTGTCGGTCTGTCTGTCGGTCTGTCTGTCTGTCGGTCTGTCTGTCGGTCTGTCTGTCGGTCTGTCTGTCGGTCTGTCTGTCGGTCTGTCTGTCGGTCTGTCTGTCGGTCTGTCTGTCGGTCTGTCTGTCGGTCTGTCTGTCGGTCTGTCTGTCGGTCTGTCTGTCGGTCTGTCTGTCGGTCTGTCTGTCGGTCTGTCTGTCGGTGTGTCTGTCGGTCTGTCTGTCGGTCGGTCTGTCTGTCGGTCTGTCTGTCGGTCTGTCTGTCTATCGGTCTGTCTGTCGGTCTGCTAGCGATTTTTTTCCTAAGGTAATCTCAGTAACCGCTGCATGGATTGTGATGAAATATGGGTGGTGGGGTCGTAGTAGGTAATACTGCTATAATTTTGTAAATCGGTGCATAGGAGGCGGAGTAATTAGCAAAAAACAAAAAATTTTAAATATTTCTCAAACTTCGTTTTTAGCCATTTTAGGGGTTCCTTATCATCTCAGTCAATCCATTCAATCTCTACTTTGGGGTGGGGGTGAAATTATGGTGTTAAATGTTATGTGTTATGTAGTTTAGATCGTTCTGTATTGTGTAAGGTGGAAATCATATAATTGATTTCAATGAAATTTCGACACGGTATTATCATCTTGGCGAGGATATAAAAGGCGTATAATTTTTAGATATCGTGTCAGTGGTGACGCAACAATAATCGAAAAACTAAAAATATAAAAACAGCTCAAACTTCGTTTTTAGGCATTTTAGGGGTTCCTGAATATTTTCCACTTTTTGGGTGGAATGAACTTGATGTGATTGAAGGATGGGGAGGTTAAAAAGCTGAAAATTTTGTTGTATTTATAATAAGCTGTCCATTTATTTGTGAAAGAATGACTTAGCGGCATATATGAAAATAATAATCTGGTATCTCCGTAATTAGTGGGGAGTGCTGAGTCAATCACCTTGACCTAAATGTTTTGTATTTGTTTTAAATGCCCTGTATAAAACTACCATTTATTTTAAATAAAGAATCACCCTCTTAAGTTTTCCGCACTTGTTTTGATATTATCGCCATCTTCAGGTACAATGCTTTAATCCGTTTGTCTGAACTATTCAATGTTCATTTTCCCTGAATATATCAGTTATAATAAGGTTTTTTGAATTTGTTCCAGACGAAAGACCTCCG
Source organism: Callosobruchus maculatus (assembly GCA_951848785.1). Classification (NCBI taxonomy): domain Eukaryota; kingdom Metazoa; phylum Arthropoda; class Insecta; order Coleoptera; family Chrysomelidae; genus Callosobruchus; species Callosobruchus maculatus. The sequence goes on from CATOUR010000332.1 coordinate 366,077, forward strand.
ACCTGTCAAAGGCAGCTCATCAGCCACCTCTTCCCCCAAACACACGCCTCTCAAGAAACCGATGACCCCCATGCACCACTCCGCCATGGAGATCCAACTGGCTAACCCCACCGCCCCCAACGAGCGACTGCCGCCCCCCTCGGCTCTGCCGGGTCTGAAACACAAATACAACGTCCTCGGAAGCCCCACCCACAACGTGCTTAGCCCCGCCCACAACGTGCTTAGCCCCGCCCGCAACCCGCAAGGGAACGTCGCTTCGGCGCCGCCCTCCGTGATTGGCGGGACTACGGCGTCGCAGCTGTCCACGCCCTCTAGCGAGGAAAGCAACTCGCCCACCGAGCTGAATTCCTACAAGAAGATGACGGAAAAGCCGCCGCTTATCAAGAGGATAGCCATGGGACTGACAGGAAACAGCAACCATAGTGACGATGACAGTTATCCGCTGGTTTGTGATAGTGCTTCGAGTACACCGGGTGAGTTAACATTCACAAAGTTGAGGCTTGGTTTCAGTGAGGAAATTTAGAACAGATGCATTCATGTGAAGCTGATCACAGTAATTGTGTGTAACCTGTTCAAATTTATTTATTTACTCATTTATTAGTGCTAAACACAATAGTAATAAAAAAATCTGGACGTTGAACGAGGTAGACCTCGATCTATGAACTTCGCTGACTCAAGTGATTGTTGTTCCTCCTCTGTGCTTGTTTTACCTTAACCTTGTTACAGCAGTTACCTATTGACATTTGTATATTTCACCCTATTTAATTTTTTTAGCCGCCATTTTGAGAAAAAAGCGACATGTGATTATCGTTTCTAGCATAAAAACACGTCGTCTTTTGACTGGTGGGAACAGATATACCAATGACATGACATTTTTTGTGCAACCCCCACTTCCTTTAACCCTTAAGAGTCCAATCGAATAGTAATATTATTTTGACGTAGACATCTTTAAGTTATTTACGACTGCCTAATATAAAACAATTTAGTGCACAAATGCAGCAGTTAATGACATTTGAGTATTTCAATTAATTTATTTTTTTTAACCTCCATTTCAGAAAAAAATAATCGTTTTAGATAGAAAGATAAATTCTGTTTCAACTAGTGCTATCAAATTTATTTGTTGTATTCATATTCGCTTTTGTGCACCTACCACACTTTCCGTCCACAATTGTCCGATCGGCACCAAAACCTTTTCATCTCGAAAGAACCTTAATTTCTCCCAAAGTTGGGCAACTTTGAGAGCAATCGCTTGAGGCTTTTTTGAGTAATCGTTGGTGAACGAAACCACGGACGTACACACACAGATGAACATCAAAAAACCAAAGTTTTTCGATTTTCTTCAAACTTTGTCACTATAAAATGGTTACCATTAGAAACAAAAATCTAGTTTTTGGTCCTACTGCGATTATTAAAAAATTGGGGGGGTTTGACTCAAAAAGTAATGTCATAACGTGAAATTCTAATGCTACCACAATAAAGAGCATGTTTTCTTTTGTCGAAAATGCTACTACGCATCCCGCAAAATTTTCAGAATAGCGAAATAAAAATTCATAAAAAATAGCAAACTATCGAACTGTAAAATGGCAGTAACTGCCACAAAAATGATCCAAATAATTCCAAACTTTACTGCCAAGAAGAGATTTTCGTTCTCGATCGTTTGATCCACTTTTGGTACAAATCTATGATTTAACGGTGAGGGGTTGTGGGGTTACTCTGAAAAATAATAATATAACATATCATTTTCTTTCCAGAAAATGAGTTAGAAGGTGACTTTACCTTGAAAATGAGATCTCGCACGTTAATTTCGGTGAAATTTCTGAAAACGGGTCGATTCCTTTGTCGGGGAAGTTAAAAATGGAAAAACAAATTAAAATATAGAGTAGTTTATAAGGAACGTATAGTTTATAACGAATAAACATAAGAATCAGACATTAAAATATAAAATATTGTACGTAAGGTAATTTACAGGCAGAAAAAAACATTATAATATGAACTCGTCAAAATTGTAAAAACATTTTCCTATGAGATAGGACTTCATTTTCATTTTAAAGGTTTCATCATCAAGACATCTCACAGATAAAGGAAGAGTATGCCTTAATGTTATGGTAGTTAGGGCGAAATCTTGTTGTTTCCAACCCACCAGAAATAAAATAATAACCAATTCAAATGGTCGTCAATTTAACGTTTTTGTTTTTAATGCAATAAAATAAACTATATATTTCTTAGAATATTTTTAAACTGAAAAAACTAATCTGCCATAAGGGCTCATGTTAAAATTTTGATATCTAATCGTAAATAACTTTCTGAAGTCATCTATGAGAGGTTTTGAATTTTTGAGGGTAGATACCTATGTAATTAAACTAAAGGTGTGACCTCTTCTCTTGTTTCAGGAAGCCCAACAACAAGACCTTTATCTGGCGGATATGTCAACGAAACCGAGGAATCAAAGAACAAGTCAAATAGCACAATAGATAGTCTGAAAAATGAATTAGTAGAAAACCATTCGAATTTAACGAAAAACTTAGAAATAAATAGTACGTTATTAACGCTCAAAAATGAACGGGAGTTCAAGATGAAGAGGATATCGCAGATAAGTTCAAGTAGTTCCAGCTCTGCACAATCAGGTAATTTGTTGATTGTATACGTGTCAAAAACTAGCATGAAACGTTTTTACTACATTTGAAACCATCATTCAATTGTATTAACATACAGTTATAGTAGAGCCCAGAGATATACCATTTGTGTACGTTTTGCGCTTTATAAAAACTGCATACCATCTCTTAGTACAGTTCATCATTTGGAATAGATACAGTTTTGATAATATTCAATGGTTACCATTATTTTATTTTCGTACTCGTAACCAATTCATGGAATGTGCTTTTAACCAATTTTCTAACGAAACGTAACCTTTTAGAATGGTGAAAATGAAACACTAAGTTGTATTTGAACGTAAATATGTCGGATGACGTTCACGATGTATATTTTGACTGAACTATGATAAGACCGACACATTCCAGGATTATTAGCGACTCGATCGATGAAGAGGACCGGACTTAGTCAAATTGTTTAGGCAGGTTTTGCTACCGTTATTGATAGCAACGCCAATCTGCTTTTACTTTTGGGCGTCACTTTTCTGTTGGAATCGGACGTTTTTTTCGGAAGTGTGACAGCTAGAGTATGTTTCGGCCTCGGAAGATAATGGGATTTCACAGCGATGTGAATTACCCTGCAGCAGTGAAGCTACGTCGGTGGTTTGTCATTACGATGGTGAAAGTAGTGACTATAGTACGGACACTGATAATGAATTTGAACAGAGGGAGGTGGAGGTAGACCAATTAAGACCTCACAAAAGGTCACATCTTAGCGCAGATGCAAAACAAATAGTACTAAATGATAATGAACTAACGAACGATCCAGAGAATGAAAATAAGGGGAGTATGATCAAAAAGACGTCAATTCTAACACACGTTCCATATCCAACAGTATGTGAAATTTTGAGAAAGGGGCCACAAAAGAGGAAGCGTAGGTTTGATGCTGGTGCTTCAAAAGAACTAGATTCCACGATCACAAAATTATTGAGGAATATTGTGTACGAAAAGTACAAAATTAATGAACTACCCACAATCGAATCCGTTCAAAGACAATTGGCTAGAATGGGGTAACAGTATCCAAGGAGTGCATTGCAGCGATGGATTAGGAAGATTGGGTTTAGGTACAGAACTGAACAAACGAATGGCTTAATGGAAAGTGCAAGGATTGTGGGATGGCGGCACGATTACTTGCATACGATAGAGCAATACCGGAACGAGGGGAGGTCAGTGCACTACCTTGACGAGACCTGGTATGATACCCATGATACCGCTAAAAAGGGAAGGACCGACGGTACAAAGAAGTGTTAGCTAAAAGGGGTTCCACCAAATAAAGGATCCCGTATAGTTATCTTACACTGCGGATCATCTGACAGCTAGGTCGAAAACGCACTCAAATTATGTGGAAAGAAAATTGAAGACTGCAATATAGACTACCACAAAAACATGGACTCGGGAATATTTGAGCAATGGTTTGAGTATACCCTTATTTCCAATTTAAAGCCATTTAGCGTCATCGTAATGGACAACGCAAGCTATCACTCCAGACAAAGGTACAATATTCCGAATTCAACGTTATCGAAGGCGGAAATACAAGATTTTCTCATAAAACGGGATTTGTACTTTGAAGAAACTTACAAAAAAAACTGAATTATTGGTCCTCCACACTGAACAGTTTGAGAAACAATATGTCATAGAAAGCATAGCTAAAAAGTATGGTCATGATGTCTTAAGGTTGCCTCCCTATTTTTGCATTTTCAGTCCGATAGAATTAATTCGGGCACAACTAAAACAACGAATCGAACGTTAAAATTGAGTGTAGAAAGGAATAATTTACCATATGGTTTATACGGTTATATTGAAATGTCTTTACCATATATTTATCAACAGATAATAAAGTTTCAAACATCTTGTTTAACCAACTGATGTATGAGCACTTTACTGGATGGAATGAACATTTTCGTTGTTGCCCACTCCAACGAATTCGAACGCCCAGTCCGACCCCGTTCCCTTTCTCTGTCGGCACTTTTTGCGGAGATCCTCACTTTGTAAACAAATGGTATATCTCTGGGCTTTACTATACAAAGTATGGCGCCAAGAGGGATAGTACCTACTTAAGAGCTTAAGACCAGTGTCTATTCTCAAGTGAACTATCTCCCTTGACTCGGTGGCTCAAGGAAAGGCAATGGCGTCTGCGTTCCAACTATGGGGTCAGGGCAGTTGGTCCTTTGTGAATCCTGACAGATGACGCTCTGTCACCTTCTTGGAACTACAAGCTATCGTACACTCCTCGTATGGAATGATCTACATATTGCTTCGACTGCTAATTTACGGTGAAGTATCCTACAACGAAGGAGTGGGGATCAAGTGATAGGCGGGAGAAAAGACCAGTTGATATACAGTTACCCACGAAGGCTGGACGCTGGGGTATGCGGGCCAAAAACAAGTTCCTCTCTCTTGAGGGATACCCCACGGTGTGTTCCAAGTAGGAATATATGCGATTTTAGCTTGTGCCTGTCATATTCAAGAAATATACAAGCCTAGAAGATGGATTACTATCTGCTTTGACAGCCAGGTAGTATTGAAAGCATCGAGTGCTTGTAGGTTTACATCAAGGCTCGTTCTGCAATGTAAAAGGTCTTGGGTGAGATTTCGGTAAGATAGCAGGTGTCACTTATGTGGGTGCCTAGTCATGCTGGAATTTGCGGTAATGAAACAGCGGACGCGCTCGCAAACCGAGGGTCGAGAAATAATTTCCTGGGTCCCGAGCCGGCTGTGGGGCTGGCAGCAGGTACCATTAGAAGGAAAACAGAGGTGTGAGAAAATCAACATCTTATGAGAAGGAGAGGCATATCTCCAGATATCCAATCTCCGTCAATGTAGAGAACTTATTTTAGGACCTGGGTGGGGTGGTTCTGTCGGGAAACCGGCTAAGGTTGCTTGTAGACCTGCTATCTGGCCATAACACCTTCAGACATCACTTGAATGTGATGGAAGTGGCAAGCGCCCTGACGTGAAGTATGCACACATTCTATGTCGCTGTGAAGCCTACAGGTATCACAGGCATACTGGGTTCGAGGATCCTTGAACCGTAAGATATAAGATGGGACCCAAAGCCATCCTCACGTTTGCTGTGAGGGCTAGCAAGCAGAGGTGCAGAAGGGCCTGCTTGTAGACCGGTGCACTGGTGGCTCCTGTCACCAGAAACCCTCTCTCCTTACTAATTATACTAACTATTACTTAAATTTTAGACTGACATTCGAACAGCTCTGAATGAGTGAATTGCATAACCTTTTGGTGGAAGTTTTTATAATGATCTGCCAGCTGAGCTGAGACTCCATCTGCGCCAGATGGCGGGATAAAGATGACACTTCGTTTCACTTCCTGGGCAGATGTGCTGAGTCTTGCAACCTTAGAGTTGATATATTTGGTACGATGGTGTTTAAAGAGGAATTCTGATACCCAGAAAACTGGTCGAACATAATACTCTTCACCAAGAGGTCTGGTAGGTTCGGCAAAACTAATTTCTCCATTAGCCCATTTTATTGTTGTGGTTCTGCAAGGTGAAAGGTGAAACATGGCCTACTTGCCAGACCTCGCGTCCCCATCACTACTACCACTATTATTACTGATACGACTACTGCTACTACTACTATCCTCATATATAAATTAATTTTATTTCAGCAAATCATCAAGAATTCACCCCTACGAATGCCAATGTGCCATCAACAGGGGTAATCCCCCCACCACCTCCTTTGCCAGAACGTACTGATTCTCTGAATAACAAAGAAGAAGGGGAACTAAGACTTGCACCTTGGTTTCAGGCGGGCATACCAAGAGAAGTAAGTAAATTTTATTACGAATATCTGTTACAACTAATTGACTGTCACTGACGACAACCTTTAACATGCTTCCACATCTCAGCAAAGAAACACGAGCCCAGAAAATGAAATTTTCGATTCGATGGGTTTCGATCATTTTTTTTTTCGTTACTACTTCACCCTCATATAAGCAGTTGTCATGGCCACGAAGCCTGATAATGCCTCAAAAGAATGTAGTAGAGCTCTCTCTAAGCTCTGCCCTCAGCTTTTTCGGTCGCTCTATGATGGCCTCAGAACATCTTAGCCAATCTCAGCTCTCTTCGGTATAGGGGGTAGAAGTTTTTTAATTATATAGGGTTGAGGGCGGCTAGACCGCAAGGACAAAAGCACTCACACTTCCGAAAGTGTGACAGAGAGTCTATCCGCTCGACGTGGAACCAGCTTGACTCCTCTGTCCAACGGATGCAAGCGCATCCTTCCGACATGCCACCATAGGTCGACTGGCTAAAACCCATTCTCTCTTTTTTCACCATCAAGTCCTCCTACAGCTCACAGAATCCTCGTCGAACGAGATAACAACATGAGTGTAAAGCTGGTGCAAGCCTGACCGCTTCTACATTCTTCATTATCTTTGATATGAGATGATATCTGGCTTTAGATATTCAGGTAGTCTGTATGTGAGCCACCTCTTATACTGGAAGGACATCGGTCAGGAAATAGTAAGCAGTCCTGCGCTCGTAGTTTACCCATTCTCCTACTGATGGTAACAATCTTTTTGACCACTGCGAAATCTCCGTCGTTTGAGTCTCTTCTCTCTTCAGCCAGCAGATGCAAGTGTGGCGTCCCTCTCACTACTTGCAAGGCTTCACTGTATTCTGTCCGCTATGACTACCCTGAACAGTGACTTCCTTTGCAGCCTGTCCAGTTCTTGCTGCTGTTTTTTTTTCTTTTGAATGCCCTGTGCCAAACTGGCGGTCCATAAAGGACAATCGACTGGACGACTTCATTCAGGTGTGCTCTTTTCCTATTGCTGGGTCCCCCAATATTGGCAATCAGTCTAGAGAACATTGCTAATCTAGCCTATGCCTTCTGGGTTGGCTTCTTAATGTGGCCTGAGAAGTACCTCTCGTTGTTCGTATTAGACTCCCAAGTACCTCACGGACTTGCCGGGGATTATCGTTTTGCCTCTAAGCTGGAAGTTTGTCCTTCCTCTTTATCTTATATACTCGCAGTGTATTGCTGCGTCAGCCTTTTTCTGGAGCTAAATCTAGGTAATGATCCCTTATCACGTCAAGGGTAGCTAGTGTGCATCATTATTATCCTTGAAATTTTTCACTATTCCCATCATTGTCTCGAGAGCGTCGATGATGGTAGACCAGCCGGTATGAAAACTGAGCTAGTACGTCGACAGACCTTCTCCTTCATATATTTCTTTCTGAATCCTTTGATCGATCATAGCTGCCCTATAGTGTCCAGTAGACGTATGAGTCTATGAGAAAATGTAAGTCCGGGAGGTTTGCCGCCTTCATTGAGCGATATCACCTTGGCTCTCTCCCAGTCCTCTGGGAAAGTTTGTGTCTTGACCACCCCATTTAACAGATAACAGGAAAACGAGGTTTGGAGACTATCATTCCATTTATGACCACTAGCGATATATTATCCTGACCAGGTGCCTTTCCTGCTTTCAGTCTAACTGCTGCATCTATCAGTTCCTCCAGGCTGAGGCAAACTCAATTCGTGAAATCTCTTAAACACTAATGATTATCTTCTCATATTCATCCATTTTACAGATTGCCCTGGAAATACTAGCTCAAGAGCCAGTTGGTTCCTTCATGGTTCGGGACAGTACCAGTAAACCTGGTTGTTTCGCACTGAGTTTGAGGGTACCAAGAAGCTTTCAACCTACAGGGATAGCCCATTATCTCATTATCAGAGCCAATAAGGGATACAAGATTAAGGTAACTCTTAAGTGTTTGTAGTCAATAGTTAGTTTCACAGTTTCGCGGATAGCGGTGGTGTACGCTGGTTTCTGTAGCAATAGACCTCTGTGTGTTCTAGAAAAATTTAAGTAACTCGAAAATTCTGAAAAACCAAAAGCTTTGAAGTCCGAAAATATTCAAAAAATTTTACGTTTTCAATGTTTCCGTAATCTTTTTTTCAAAATTGTCGAACTTATACAGGGTGGGGCATAAAAACCAAGTGTTTTTGGTTTGAGTAGTACTCATATACAATTAGAAAAGGGAGGAGCGCGCGGTTTATTACAATTCATTCCTTGACTCAAACCATTTCACTGTCTTACTTGCCACTTGCCATCATGGAGCGGTAGACGCTAGAACAACGCGTGGCATATGACGTGGCATCATTGGCCCATATTTTTTGGAGAAAATGGGGTCACCGCTACAGTAACATCTGAACGTTACATTCATATGGTGAATACCTTTTTCATACCTGAATTGCAAAGAAGAGGTGTGGATATCAAAGATTTGTGGTTCCAGCAAGATGGTGCCACGGCACACACTGCCAGAGCATCCATAGCTGTTCTTCGCCACCTGTTTCCAAATCGTTCAATTTCGAGGTTTGGTGGCATTTCATGACCTCCTCGGTCTCCCGACTTATCAATTTGTGATTTTTTTCTATGGGGGTAACTCAAGTCACGTGTTTGAAGGGCCAAGCCCCGTACGTTAGACGCAGAGAAGGAAGCGATTCGCCATGGAATCTCTCAAAAATCAACAGAGACATGCTGGAAACAGTGGAGTGCAGTTTTCGTGAACGGCTGCATCATATGCCAGATGTAATTTTTGCACTTAGATATTTCAAAATGGTTTTATTAGCTAGTTCTACTACCAATATTTTTTTTAGAGTAAAAACTAATAATTTTATGATTATTTCAAAAACACTTGATTAATATGCCCCAGCCATAAACATTCCAAAATATTTGAAATTCTTGAAAATTTGCCACTGAATCCAATGGTTCTTGAAAATAAGGTGAAGTTGAAAAATGCTAATGTTACAAGCACTTTACGTTTTTTGTACTGTACTATAAGATAAATACAAAAAGGTGCAGCTTGGGTTCCGATACACCGAGCTGCTGTTCCATTACCAAGTGACTATACCTCACACCGTGAGATGAGCAATCACTGGGTCCGCGAATCGTGCGCTCAAAGATGACTGCCTTCTGTATTCTGGCGGCTAAGATGTGCGCCGCCGCACAGCACACCGGCATTGCGCGCAGTACAGAGAGCAGCGTTATTCCTCATTCTACCCCTTGCACACCTAAAGTGAGGATCTATTAAATTAAAAAGAATCGTACCTACCTGTTAGTTGTTCAGAAACGAAAACTTTCCAGCCAACGGAAGGAACTGCCCCACTTGGCGGTAAACATCCTTATGAACTTTAATCATCTTCTCATTTTCTGATCATTGGCATAAGACTTCATTTAAGGAAATGTTTTTTAGGGCTTCACGAAGGAATTCACCTCTTTGACGTCACTGATTATCCACCACTCAGTGATGCCCGAGCTGCTGCCCTGCCCCCTCTCCTTGAGCAGATACCATCCGAACTGCGTCAAACCTGATTCGAGAAGAGACTTCGCCGACATTGACTTTGACCCTGACTACAACTCACTAGCTGATTTCAGGAAGATGATGGCAGATCTGAACGTATAGTGCTCAATCTGACAACCTTCACTGACAGTGTTGCCAACTGGCTTCGGAACGATTCCTCTATGTGCAGACAAAGTAAACACTCTTTGCCTTTCAACCACCCTTTAAACAATGATTTCTGGCGAAGAAACGACCAAGCAACCAAGGGAAGAGTTGACTTTTAAAATTATTAAAAACAGTACCTACCCGTTCTCAGAACGTTAGGTAAGGGTAATCGCCTTCTATATCGATGATAATTCTGACGATGACAAATTTACCCCTAGTATTCGCCACTGAACCTGGTATTTACTGTCAAATTAAAAGTTTCATCTTATGTTTGCTCTAAAAACTATCTTTATTCTGTGAGACGACCTTACAACTACGCAGAAGAATCAAAAACCCTAGATTTGAGAGGTAGCCGCAAGTTGGCAACACTGATCGTTTGTGATACACCTATTGGTGAATATTGGAAACGTGTATAATAGAGCCACAGCATACTAAACAACCAGCAGAATATCTCTGAGGATTTTCTATATAAAAATGATTCCCACAGAATTTGACCTTGACGATGCCATTTTGGATGATTACGGGTGTGAAGTCTGGGTAGAGATGCAAAAATAAAAATATCGATACCGGTACCAATGCGATATTATTCTGCCAAGTATAGGTAGAGCTGTACCCGCCAATGAAGGCGCGTTTGGTTCGTACAGAGAATTTTGTGCAATTGATTACACCCCTCAATAATTATATAATTATTTTCGATACCGATATCGCTACAAAAGTAGCGATACCAGCTTAGAATCGCTCAAAAAAGTATCTAAGATAAAAATACTCGATATTAGTGCAGAAGTATCGATACATCTCAAGTATCGAAGTATCGTTAGCATCCCTTTAAATAATCATCCAAAAGGAGGGATGCGCGTGTAATTGCCGCCAACCTGAGATATTATGCTGATTGTTTACTATGCTGTGATAGAGCTATTTGGTCCATATATAGCATGGCTAGAAATTCCAAAATTTCAGGACTGTCTAAAGATCTTCTTTTACCTGGGTGTGTAATTTTTATTGGTAACTGTTTTTTTTTCATAAAAGATGTCATTTTCCTAGGTAACTTGGAAAAATCTAGTTGTAGAATTTTTATTTTCATGATTTCAGCAAGGTGCAAAATTGATTCACAGAATATTTTGCTACATTTTTAGAAGAATTTCAATTTTCTAATGATTGTAAAGCATAATATAGTTGAAGACATAGAGAACAGTTGAAGAATTGGAGACTGAAGCATTTGCATAATTAAAATAGGTACTACATATTTATATATAAATTAACATTATGTAGATTGTTAATACATTCTGTACATGTTTCTAAAATACACCAACATTTGTCTAAAATAAAAATCAAAGTGAGGTCAGAGTATTTAAAATTGTATGTCGTGGAAGAATAAGCGTATATACAGCTACCTAGTCGTACATTGATTAAGGTGATTATTGTTTCCATATTTGAAAAATTGGATATAGATAACGCATAATACGTTGTGTTCTTTGTGATACCTAATCGTTGTAAATTGGATCGACTATGGACAGAAGATTTTTATTATTGATTTCTTGAATTGTTTCTCTAAATATCCAGTTTAATATATCACTTAATGTAAAAAGGTCTATTTCCGGTAGTTTCTTCTTTCACTCAAATGGATAGTATTAAAAAATAAGTCAAATGTTCAAGGCGCCTTGACATAATATGTCCTCTTTAGTTTCCTAGACATCTTGTGGCTCTTCGTGCGACTTCCACATATTTAAATAAACTCAAGGATTAGATATCTGCAAATCGTTTATAAAAATGTTGTATCTTAAATTTCGAGTATTTCTAATACAATTACAATATTAGAACCTAAAATGTGCAGCAAAATCATAACAGGTTACTTGTTTTCCATGGATAGAAGACTATTATCATAACAGTCTTGATTTTACTACCCAAAGTTCTCAAATAAGATCACTATAGCGTGTCAAGCTAGCTTTGCCGTAATATTAACGGGAAATAGACCTTCTCTATGCTTATTTAGATAGTATCTCTCCTAATTGGTTTGCAACAAATGACACTGGACTCATGCCGTTGGTATATTTTTTAAGGGACTGGTTTGCATCGTATGGCTTATCAAAAGTTGTAGTCACAAGCAAATTTGCCATGATAAATATTGGCAAACGACGTCCTTGCTCCTGGCAAAGGGACGTGAATTTGTGCCACACTTACGTCTTACGTTGCAGCCTTGTTGGCAGTTGCCGTTTCTGTCATAAGTAATTGTCCTGCTGTCAAAACTGCGTCTGATACCCATCTTGCCGGTTTAGCTCCGGTGCACACTTGCGGCTGTTTACCGTCCGGGGTCGTTGCGGTGCCGTTGCGGCACCGCGAGTTTAGCTGCACACTACCTGCGGCTTTGTAAGGGCACCGCATGAATCCATGTCGCTTGAGACGTCAACATGGAAGTACATAGAAGGAGGCGTGCGATTTTTGCTTACCTAGTGTACAAACATTTTATTTTGAAAAGTAACTGAAGATATTGGGTACACCCGTTTATGGGGTTGAGGCTTACTAGAGGTAGATTTGTTACATCCTTTTCGGATTTAAGCACATCCGCATACATTTTTTAATTACTTTCGGATGAGCATTTCTCATTTGATGGACTTTCAGTGAAAATTTCGTATAGGATACGATCCCAGGATTCCTATCGTCAAAGGCCTCCGAGAACGTTTCGCAAATCTTGATCCATGCACTCCTCTTTTTTACACGGTCGTGGTACATTTCGGAGGCAACATTCCATATTTCTGGATAATTGAGGTTTTGAATTAAGAAAAAAATATATTTTTTTTGTGATAAATCGAAAGATCATATATAAGTTTTATAACAAAACTGTTTTTGTTTTCTTTTTTTTCGCAATATTTCAAAAGTTATATCAAAATAAAAATGGGTTTTTGAATCGAGTACCGAAAACACGCCGACGACTTCCGAACCCGTGTGACGTAACGATGGCGCCTTTGACCAACGACGTCCTTCATCGATACTAGATTCTAGATTCCCAGCCAATCGTGAAAATACTTGCTAGTAACTACTGTATATTTGTTGCAATATAGCCGATGAATGACGTTTGGAGCTCGAGACGACCTCTACGATCGAAATAAATATCTTTTTGAATGTTTGAAATCAGATTACAGAATCGTGTAAGTAAGTAAGTAGCCAATCACATATGTCTTGTTGAAACTATCTGGTGCATGTTCGGCTGGCCTAGTGGTTAGAGTGTTGGGTAATGGATCCGTTGGTCTAGGTTCAAAGCTCAGCCTGTCCATTTTTTTTTTGTTCTTTTTTTGATCAAATAATTCATTCATGTGTTTTTTGCACTTGTTACGTACATTTTTTTCTACGATCAACATAAATATGTTTTTGAAACAAATTCTATCAGACATACTACTTGCACTGCATAGTGCAAAAACTAAGCACAGGACGCGGTGGACAATTAAAAAAATCAGTGCAAATGGTACGTGTTTGTCCGTCAATATCAATCGCCAATATTTTTTTTTAAATGTAATAGTTGGTTAATAAAACAAATCCATTCATTTTTTAAGCTTTTAATAGAAACATAAAGTAACTCAAGCTCGTAATCACAACAGTCTTCTGTTTATCAGTTGGTATCCTTATTTATTTCACTTTGAGCAATGAAGCTTAATAATTAAATTTTCATAAAAATTTAACAAACAAAAATATATAAATGCAATGCAAACAAACAAAACTTATTCCTCTATGAGTTTCAATGTTATAATTATCTTCTTGACCAAAAATTATTTCATTTTATTATTTAATATTATTATTGATAATAAATACTTATACGATAAATAAACTATAAGTATAAATTATTTTACATAAGAGTTAACACTTCAAGTAGACAAAAATAAAACTATATTTTTTAGTCCCGAACATAGAAAAAAGTATAAAGTATCTAGGAATATATTTAGACTCACACTTACGTTGGGATGTACATATTAATAATCTATTAAAAAAAAATTGGATTCATTTCATATAAGATGAAATTACTAACAAAAATTTTAACAGAAAAGCATCTACGTATAGTTCATTTATCGTATAAGTATTTATTATCAATAATAACATCAAATAATAAAATAATTATTTAAAGTTTTGGTCAAGAAGATAAAAACTATAACATTGCTCAAAGTTAGATAAATAAAGATACTAAGTGATAAACAGAAGACTGTTGTGATTACGAGTTTGAGTTACTTTATGTTTATATTAAAAACTTAAAAAATGAATAGATTTTGTTTTATTAACCAAATATTACATTTAAAAAAATATTGGCGATTGATATTGACGGACAAACACCATTTGCACTGATTTTTTGAATTGTCCACCGCGTCCTGTACTTAGTTTTTGCACTATGCAGTGCAAGTAATATGTCTGATAGAATTTGCCTGCTTGTTGCCTACACATGTTTCACATGTTCAGTTAACATGAAATCCTGATGCTCTCTATTTCCGTCGATCTACCTATGGCGTACTGATGATCGCAAATAAGCGTGAAACAGCCGTCTGCGTACTGGTGGATTGACGGAGGTATAGTGCAACCCTCGTATACTGATAGAATTTGTTTCAAAAACATATTTATGTTGATCGTAGAAAAAAATGTACGTAACAAGTGCAAAAAGCACATGAATGAATTATGTGATCAAAAAAAAAATAAAAAAAAAATGGACAGGCTGAGCTTTGAACCTAGACCAACGGATCCATTACCCAACACTCTAACCACTAGGCCAGCCGAACATGCACCAGATAGATTCAACAAGACATATTTGATTAGGTACTTACTTACTAGAATCTGTAATCTGATTTCAAACATTCAAAAAGATATTTATTTCGATCGTAGAGGTGGTCTCGAGCTGCAAACTCCATTCATCGGCTATATTGCAACAAATATACACTAGTTACTAGCAAGTATTTTCACGATTGGCTGGGAATCTAGAATCTAGTATCGATGTAGGACGTCGTTGGTCAAAGGAGCATCTTAACCGCCATCGTTACGACACAGGGGTTCGGGAGCTGTCGGCGTGTTTTCGGTATTCGATTCAAAAACCCATTTTTATTTTGAGATAACTCTTGAATTATTGCGAAAAAAAAAGAAAACAAAAACAGTTTTATTATAAAACTTATATATGATCTTTCGATTTATGACAAAAAAAAAATGGATTCAAAACCTCAATGCTTAATACTGTCTATAAACAGTTCTACATCTAGATTGTCTTCACAGGCCATCGTGTAGTACTGTAGACCCCGAGATGCGGTTGTGGTGCCGCTGCGGTTCCAAAGATATCGACGGCTCGAAACAGCCGCACCGCGATCGTACGGCACCGCAGCGGCGCCGGGCACCAATGTTCATCTTACAATCTATCGCTTAGTACTTCAAACCGCAATTCCGGTGCCGTTGCGGCGCCGGACAGTAAACAGCCGCAAGTGTGCACCGGCGCTTATTGTTCTATGCGTAATACATAAATTACAACCAGAACATACTAAACAATCAGCAGAATACCTCTGGGGATTTCCTATATAAAAACGGTTCCTACAGAACTTGACCTTGACGGCGCCATTATGGGTTACAAGTCTGGGTAGTGATGCGAAAATAACAAAACGTACCGATACCGATATCAATTCGACATTTTTTGAAGATAAATATCGAGAATCGGTATCGACAACATGAATTATCAAAAAAGAGCATCTTAAAAAAATTAACCTGCTTAAAGTGATTTTTGAAGTTGGATGTATTTCTACTAATTTTTATACCCTTAAGATGTATTTTGAGTAGCTGTAGTGCAACTTGCCTTTTTAAAATAAAACCAATAATCACTTTTCATTATTGGCATATTTAGACACAATCAACAACGAATATCATTGAGAGTACCGGAACTCAAAAAGAAGTCTAGTTCCATTAGGCACCGAACCACGGCTTTAACTACCCAAAGAAATAAAACAAAGAAAGAATGACCTCAATAGCGCAAGATTACCTTCTTTATAAATAAAAAGTGGGAATAAAACCTCTACCCAATTCTCCCAATGGATAATAGATGGCGGTAGTAGTATAAAGGACGTTAAAGGAAAGGTGCATGGGTATTTGCTTGATTGAGCCGATTTGATAGATGGTAGCGTCAAACACAGTAACACTTCTAAGATGATTTTCCCCAAAAATAATACTGACAATGACAAACATTCAAGTAAATGGTTACCCCTTTTAGTGAGCTCCCACTTTTGTTCAGTAATTACAAAAAAATAGGCTTGTATCAAATTTATCTCAAAAGCGTGCTGGCTGATCAGCTGTTGTCTATGAAATCAGTCAAGTCATCTCAATATATCCGTAAAAATAGTGGTCGTACATTTTTCAGTACATATTTCATTTGTAGGTTATATGTACCTTATGGGAACATTCGGAAATATCAAAAAACTTTTTCTGCAACTATAATACTTATTTTTGCGAAGGTTAGCAGAACACATACTTCCAACACATTGTTTATCCATTTTAGAGATCATATACTATGAACAAAAAATGTATACAAAATCCCACAGAGTACGGCTATGCATTTTACTCAGCAAATATGAGCATCGATCGTGCACCAATGGTGTCCACCGACGTATATTCCCTTTTTGACAGATTCTAATCCAAAATGGCGGGATGCGCGTATGGTTGCCACCAACCTGAGATATTTTGCTGATTGTTTAGTATGCTGTGCTACAACTATGCTGTTTAAAATTTGGAGACTTAATGCAATTTTAATATATGGAGAGTGATTGTTACATTTTGATTTTCAATGACTAACAATAGGTACTTAAACGAGATATCGTGAGCGAGTCGGAACGCTCTTGTACCTTAAGATTTTAGCAGTAAATATCTATGAATGCATTTTGAGGGGATATTTAGTCCCACCTATTATCTACTATAGTCAACGACCTTTGACAATATATCAAATCAAAATATCGTTTAAATCTGTCTGTTATCTCGCACATCAGACCTTAATGAGTTGTGGGGGAATTATCCCTTCTATCAAATAAGGCTCTCATCAGCTGTCATTTGTTGTAAAATCTGTTATTAGAAATGGCTGCATTTGAAGGTAAAGTTAATCCGAAACCAGCATTATTGACGCTTTTACAAAGTTCTGCACCAGTACTCTGGAATTTAGAAACACGTTTCTATGCACTATGTAATATAGGGATGGGTGGCTTCGTAAATATTTCAGCGTAGTAGGCACTTTGTGGTAGACACCTGAAACTGCCCGATCGTCATGGTCGTCATGGTGAAAGAAACAACGTTTCTATCTATTAAATTACAGAGTACCGGCGCAGTTTTGCTTGTCGAACATACTTTCTTATATTAATTTAATGCCACATGATGTGATTCAGCTTTTATAACCTAGGTTTTTAGAGTTTATAGTATTATGTGAGATTTGTATTCCAATAATACTAAAATATTAATATGGCATACAGCCATAGTCACATTACTCGCAAAGTTACTCAAAGTTAGCCAAGTACGAGAGTATGTGGATGGTGACTTCGGACAACTTCGCTCAGCTTCGAGCCACTTCCAGTCGTTGTCGGTCTCTGAGCCGAGGCAAAGGATTGAAGTGACCGTCCACACTGCTCAGGCTTACTCGTCGAAGGAAAATGTTCTGTAAATATGTATTGTTGGTGAAAATGAGGGACATAACTGAAATATGTGAGAGTACATAATGCAAGTGCAGCTGCACATCGACCATTTGACCATTGTCGGCTGACTTCGTAATTAACAAAACAAAGTTAGTTGTCTGCCGATCAGAGTTCCTCCTGAAGTTAAGCGAATATACTGTGGTGACTAGAGACTGCAAATTTTCCTAGATAGGATTATCCCGGGATTTTCGGAATTGAGCTTTCTAATCATTAAAATAAATAGACGAAGATATAATAAGTTTTTTTTAATCGAAAAGATAACAATCAAGAAATACGAAAATATACTTTTTTGAGAAGTTAGGCATGTAAGTACAAAGTATGCCAACTTAAAGGAACTTTCGAAAAGTACAAAATAAAACCCAATAATAATTATTATCTATTATTAATTAATTAGTAGTACAATCAATTATTCTGACAGAGGAGAGTTTCTGAAATAATAACGCAAGAAGGTCAGTTCATCAAGAGCACTACCTGATAATCTTGAACTCATATTGTGTGGACAGCTCCTGCAACTGAAAAATGATTCCACACTTGTACTCTTGTAGGTGGAATAGTTAGGAAAAAGTCATACACCAACGGTAAAAGTCTTCCTTCATTTCCACCTTCTCCACCATCTTCCTGATGAGTAGCGGATGTTAAATATCCCTTTTTTTGGATGCCGAGTAGGGATCCATCGTTTTCAGAACAGCATCTTGTAACGTTTGTTTTAATGTTGAGCAATTTGTTGGCTGTGTTGTCATGCTTGAGTGACACCACTGCCATGTTGCAAAACCTTAGCCAATCTTGAAAGTCCCGGGATTAAATTCTCACAAATCCTGGGATTTCTGGTACTGATCATTCAGCGGAATCTCGGCTTTCCGGGATTATCATAGCTTGCATTGCATTGCCTCAACCAGACTTCTCGCGAAGGTCTTCGTCGAAGTAAGCCGAGGACGAGGAGGGTCACCACACTACTCGCTTAAAGTCAGCTGACAACGGCGAAATGAATTATCTGCAAGTGGTAGCTGCACTTGCCATGTGTCCTCTCACATATTTCAACTATGCGCTCTATTTTCACCACAAAACAGATATACAGAACATTTGCTTTAGCCTGAGCAGTGCGGACGGTCTCTTCGCCTCGCGACTTCGATCCTCTTTTCCTCGGTGCAAAGACCGCAACGATTGGAATAAGGGGCTCCGACCGGAGCGAAGTAGTCCGAAGCGACGATCCACATTCTAGTACTTGTCTATCTTTGGATCACTTCGCGATTAGTGTGGCTGCAGCTTTACACTTGATCAAACAAGTGTCACAGAATTCAACTAGTTTACGAACTGTGACTGCCACGGCTACTTCTCTCTCGCAGTGGTAGCCTATTAGGGATTTCATCAAGTAGCAGTGACATTTTTTCACAGTTTGACTGACTCACAAGAGCAAGAGGTACAATGATTGCTAGCTATTGTTGGTCTTATATTTTTGTGTATGTGGAGTTTCGCGTATTTCTAATTATCACTGATTCTGAACTAGTTTTTTTTCATTCATGCATTCTAGCATGTTACGTATTTTCCCACTTAGCTCCTTTAAAGGATGTAATCGCAAACCAAGAAAATTAGGCCAATGTAGTCGAGACCAATATTTTCGTACCGTACTATGGAGACGATGTTTCAACCAAGTTAGAAAAATCAGTGCCCAATTTCAGTCCAATCAACAAATGCTAATTATTAATTAATTTTTAGTAAAACAACTCTTATAAAGTGTTTTGTGAAGTTGGCAGCTTATGGGATAACTTCTTTGACTGAATTATACGCCGGATCAAAAAAGTGGGGACCTTTTTTCTAGAAATATCTTTTATCACCATTAGTTTATAACATATGAAACTTCTAGTTTTGGCATTACAACTAAGTTTCACTTATTCCGCTTCATGCCCTTTGGGCTCAAATTGAACATTGATTTTCCTAACATTGTTAAAACATTACGATCATAATGGTATACAAAAAAATCAGCCTCTCGAATTAAAGGTCTAAGCCTCGTCTAAATTTTTGGGGGTAAGATATAGCGAGTGAGAAAGCAGGGAGCATTGTAATGAATAAATTGCTCCAAAAAGTCACTGCTACTTCTCACTACGATTTGACTGGTGCAGACACGTTTGTCACAGGTCCAGTAAAATCGCAGTTTGGCTCACCTGACATAGAAAAGCAGTCAGTAAAGGCTACGTTTCACGGTCAATAAATCGATCAGATTTGTCACCTTGAAATTCGTGAAGAAATTAACAGAAAGAATCCTACAATTTTTTGTCATTTATAAAGTTCACCAACGCGCTATGTAGAGAATTTATAATAATGTCGCAAATCAAGACCTGGCATTACGAAGTTGGTACTGTCGGCAGGCCCAAATATCACTAGAACTCCCCAAAAACAATTTCAATAAATTAGAACATGTTCAAATTTGTCAATTTCTACACGAATTTCTTCAAAGTCACAATATTGATCAATTTCCTGACCGTGTAAAGTTGTTATAAGAGAGAAACTGCTGCACAATGTTGCCGCTTTACATTTTGATGATTAGGCACAGAGAAGGTTGCGTTTCAGCACTTCAGCTTTTGAGTTAACTGCCTTTGAACGCAGCCAATATTATATATTTTGCTTGAAGGGTAGCGGTGTTATGTTT
Organism: Callosobruchus maculatus; assembly: GCA_951848785.1. Classification (NCBI taxonomy): domain Eukaryota; kingdom Metazoa; phylum Arthropoda; class Insecta; order Coleoptera; family Chrysomelidae; genus Callosobruchus; species Callosobruchus maculatus. The sequence goes on from CATOUR010000332.1 coordinate 386,513, forward strand.
GTATTTTCAATTCGTTTATTTTATATTTCAGTGATTTGTTGGACCAATGAATGATAACCCTTGTTATAGCCGATGTAAATAATGTAAGAATTAAACTTTTTTAAGTGACCTAGTCCATACACATAATTGAAACGTAACATTTTTTCTAATTGTGTAAATATTATACATACGTGAAATTTCCGAAATTTCTATACTTATATATTTTTACGGATATAACTGTTAAATCGTTTTAATTCGAATTTGTAACTTGTTATCGTAATAAAAGTGATAAATAATTATGATGAATCGGTCTTTCATTCTAGTAGTTAGAACCCCAGAAGATGAAGTAGTATTAGTAGTAATGGCGAGACGAAGCCAGGAAAGTAAACCACATTTTTACAAACCCTGGAGACCCAACATTAAAACCTTCAAGGCCTCCCTGGAGATTAGTTTACTGAGTTATGTGGTTGTAAATGACTGTACTATTATATTATTTAATGCTGACTTCATATAAAACCTATCTGTAAACGTTAGAGAGATCAGCAGAGTTTACCTACGTACTATTTTGACGCTTTTGAGTCAGTCTGTCTTGAGCTCTCAAACGGTTCGGTCCCAAATAAATTGTATTATTTGATCGGGAAATAAATTTTTTAAAAACAAAGTTTAAGTTCTCGACCACTTAATTGGCGCAGCAACGCAGTAGGATTCCTAGAGGCATTCGTTCGAAGAAAAACCATGAGTGTCAACTCTTTGCTGGGAAACCAACCTACGACGAGCCGAGAGCCCAGAAAGAAGCAGGACCGCAGGTGCCCTTTGTTCTGGAACAGCCCACGTCCACTTGAAGGATCCTAGGCCAAGAAGGAATGAGGTACTGGATCTATCAGTAAGTGCTCATTGTATCCTATTTCTTTGACAGACTCACCCCGACCTGTACATCCTTAAGGTGATAGTGCAGATCAACAGCTAATTACTTAGCAAACATAGATTTAGGAACAAGAGAAACAGAAAACACAAGTAACCATTCAGCAAACATCATGACCACCCCAAACATAAGTAGACATAATGTGCCTTCCTTCGATATCAAGCTTTTACAAATAATTCCTGATTTCGATGGAAATCCATGTAGATTATATAGATATTTAGAAGTAAGTACAGATTTATTAAATACATATTGGAACCAAACTGAACCCGACAAAATAAAATTTTACTTCACGGCATTTTTTCCAAATTATCTGGTGCGGAAGAGCAGGTATTTTCTCTTAGTGGAAGTTCTAATTGGGACACAATAAAAAATTTACTTATCTCACATTTTGGCGATCAAAGAAATGAGAGCAGCCTAGTTTCAGATATGACAGCTCTTAGACAAAATTCTAATGAAAGTTCTTTGCAATTCTATTCAAGGGTTGTAGCCATGTTAAATCACTTACATAATTATGTCAGTATACATCAAACGATTGATGCTATCAAGGCGAGTAAGAAAGCTCTTTTTGATAGTCATGCATTGCATACTCTTTTAGTAGGGTTAAAGGAACCACAAAGTTCCATGATCCGATCTATGAAACCTAATAATTTGGCTGAAGCTCAAAAGTATATTTTAGAAGATCATAATATTCGATATTTACAAAAATCCAGTAGTAACTATTCAAGCTCACCTATGAATAAACCTTTACCTCCGCCACTTCCGCCCAAACCGCAATTTCAAATGCAACAAAATCAATTTTTCAGACAGCCTATGCAGTCTACTCCTCAATTTAGGCCTCAACCAAATGTTAACCAGCAATTTCCTAGAGGTCCCATTAATATTGTTCAGAGACCAAATATGCCCCCTCAAAGAATGCTCAAGTTTTTGGCCCTAAGCCCATTGTAATTGTATGGAAACAACCACCACCTCACCGTATTCCATTTAAACCTACTCCAATGAGTGTCCAAATACAGCTTAACAGGCACAGACCTGACGCGCAAAGTAATGGTTTTAGACCATCTGGTCCAAGAAACTTTACTTTCGAAGAACTTCACAATGTAGAAGGAGAAACGTATCACCAAAATTTTGAATACTACCCTTATGACAACTATTTTTCGGAATATTACCCAAACGACGAAAATCACTTAGAAAGTGATAATAATAATTATTACTATTAGTATCCAAATGAACCACCTTCAAGCTCTGAAAATAATCAAAGCTCTGAAAAAGAAAATTTTCAAGTAGCCACGCCCATAATCGAGGAAACTTGATTGACCTCAACACCATATATGACAAAACCGAGCTACTCTATAGCAAAATAGCCAACCCTCCATTAAAACTTCTAGTAGACACAGGTGCCACAAAATCATTTTTGAGCCCTGAACTTGCCTATAAATATTTTCCAAAAAATATATATAACGAACCCTTTGAAGTAACTTCTGTATTCCAGCATTCAAAAAGAGATTATTCTGCAGAAATGTCCACCTTCCCAGAGTTTAATATGAGTGAACCCATTAAATTCTATTTGTTTAAATTTCATAAATATTTTGATGGTCTTATGGGTTTAGACATTTTGAAACTTTTAGAAGCGCTTATAGATCTTGGTAATTCTATTTTGCATACAAGCATGCCAAAATTCCAATTAAATTTCACGATCTAAGAAATCGATTTTTATTTTTCATGGAAATTGAACCCCACACAGCGGCTCACGTCAAAATTCCCGTAAATACATTTGACGGTGATATTTTGGTACCCCCATCCAAAATCAATGAATGCGTTATTCGAGAAACTTTATCTAAAGCAGTAGATGGTTATGCCTTAGTAAGCCTTGAAAATACGAGTGACAATTCTCAGGAGATAACCTTATATCAACCTCTAGACGCCTTTGCTTTTAACTCTAACAATTATACATTGTTTAGTGCCATCGTAAATGCACCTGAGACGGATGCGTTATCGCGACGGGAAATTCGAAATCTAATTCGCACTTCTCATCTCGATGACGAAGAAAAGGCTCATTTAATTAAATTACGCGAAGCATATAATGATATTTTCTATTACGAGAGAGATCCGTTAACTTTTACTAATGAAATTAAGCATCATATTAGAACAACAGATGAAATTCCTGTGCATACTAAATCATACCGTTATCCTCATATGCTTAAGACTGAAATTCCAAGTCAAGTTAAATCCCTTCTGGATCAAAACATCATCAGGCATTCGAATTCCGCTTACAACTCTCCAGTCTGGCTGATTCCCATGAAGGCTGATGCCAGTGGTAAGAAAAAATGGCGCATGGTAGTTGATTATCGAAAATTAAACGAAAAAACAATTAATGATCGATATCCCATACCCTGTATTTCTGATATCTTGGATAAATTAGGTCGATGTAATTATTTCACAACCCTAGATTTAGCTAGCGGGTTTCATCAAATCGAAATTGCCCCGGAAGACATTCCAAAAACAGCTTTCAGCGTAGAATTTTTACGTATGAGTTTTGGACTTAAAGGTGCTCCTAGCACGTTTCAGCGTGTCATGGATAATATTTTAAGAGGATTAGATAATACCATGGTTTACATGGATGACATATTGATTTATTCTACAAGTCTCCAAGAGCATATAGTTTCATTGAAAAAAGTTTTTCAAAGATTAAGGGAAACGAATTTAAAAGTACAACTTGATAAATCGGAATTTTTAAAAAAGAAACAGCATTTTTAGGACACGTCGTCACCCCAAAAGGAGTAAAGCCAAATCCTGATAAAATAACAGCTATTTTGAGATACCCATTGCCAAAAACAACTCGTGAAATTAAACAATTTTTAGGACTGATTGGATATTATCGTAAATTCATAAAAGATTTTGCAAAAATTACTCGTCCCTTAACCCAGTGTTTGAAAAAGGGAGCTGTAATTAAACATGATGAAAAATTTCTTAAAGCTTTTGATCACTGCAAGAGTCTTTTGACCAATGAACCCTTATTACAGTACCCAGATTTTGAAAAACCCTTTGTACTAACTACTGATGCTAGCAATTTCGCTATTTCAGCAATTTTATCTCAAGGCCCTATTGGCTCTGACAAGCCCATAGCTTATGCTTCAAGTGAATCTGAGCAAAATTATAGCGCAACTGAAAAAGAATGCTTAGGTATTGTTTATGGTACTAAATATTTTCGGCATTATTTATTTGGGAGGAAATTCAAAATTGTAACAGACTGTAAGCCCTTACAATGGTTAATGTCCTTAAAAGAACCAAATTCAAGATTACATTTTGGCGTTTAAATTATCTGAATTTGAGTATGAAGTAATATATAAAAAGGGAAAAGAAAATACAAATGCTGATGCACTTTCGCGTATACAACTGAATGCTAATGAAATTGAACCACAACCCTCTACATCCCAAGCTCAACAGCCTAAAAATATAACAAAATTAATTTACGCCAATATACATGACGCTTCGAAATCTCACAAGGAAAAGGTAATTAGTAAAGCTAATAAGTCGCGAGAAAAACCAGCTGATTATACAAAAGAAGCTATAGCTTATAGACGAGACGCGAAGTCCCGAGGTCAGAAATTAAAACCACCCTTTGTTAAAGAACAAATAATGGCTGATAAAGGTATAAAATTAAAAACTACCCGAAATGTGTACCACAAAGGTCTTTTAAAAAAACTCAGGAAAAAAGTAACTAGAAATTTGTTACAGGGTGATTCTTCACTTGACAGTGCATCTGACGAGTCAGACCACAGTGCAGGTCACCAACCTTAAGTCAAACCCAGGTATCCTACCCTTTCGACTAGGAAACCCAAAAGTTAAGGTCGGAACACATACATTTTTACATTATGTAGATCTTGAACCGATTAATAATGAGCTGAATTCTTTAAGTACGGAATTACAACAATTACAAAATGCAGCTGAAAGAAATCGATATAATATAGGTTTTATCCCAGAAAGTCATTTAGTTGATATAGAAAAACATGTAGTATATTCAATGACAAGTTTAAAAAATAAATTCAAGTCCATTTACCCTGCTTGGAATAACAAAGATCGTATTAAAAGAGGATTAATAAATGGATTAGGTTCAATCATTAAAATGATTTCAGGAAATTTAGATGATGATGATGCTAAAAGATATGATCAGGCTATTGAAGTATTACAGAAAGATCAGGATCATGTAATTAATACAGTTAATCAACAAATTTCTTTGACCCATGAAGTTCTTAAGAATAACAATAAAACTTTTACATTGATGGTACATAACCAAGCTACGATAAAGCAAGCCTTGGAGGAATTTTACAATTTTGGATACAATGCTTCAATTAAAGTTCAATTTAGATACACTGCTGTCCATAATTGATACTTTGGAAAATGCCATAACATTTGCCAAAATTGGGTCATTGCACCACAGCATAATTTCTATAGACGAAATGAAATCAATATTCAATGACATAATGTCATTAGAAGCGTACTTTTCTAAAAATCGAATAGTTTTTGCTTTACATGTTCCACTACTACATGTAGATAAATTCATTATCACCTTTACTCTATGCCCACCTCAAACCTAACTACCATCATTCCCAAAAATTCCTATTTTACAATGAGCACCACAATGTACCAGTATGACGCAAGCCAATGCCAGCTGATAGATGAAATCTACATCTTTCACGAGAACAACCTGATCCAAGCCACAGAAGAAGAAGAAGACTGTTTGTTTGCCATCCTGCAAGTTAAAACCAAAAAGTCAAAATGCAAAAATGTTCCTGTATCCATTCGAAAATCCCTAATTGAAGAAGCTTCTGATTCTATAAGTACATAGCCATTTTCCCAGAATCAGAAAAACTGTTATTAAAATGTGATCAAGATGACGTCATTGAGCTACAAGGCATTTATCTACTCGAAGTGCCTTATCAATGCAGCATACAGACAAAGGACTACATCTACAAGAACGAAAAGGGAGTAACTATGGAGAAGCCCTTATTACTTCCTGAAATGAAAACCTTCCAGTACTCGGAAAACTCCAAGAAAATTGTGCTTCAACACATATCGTTGGACAAACTTCACAGTTTAGAAGAAACAGCTGACCAGATCCAGACGATAGTTCCAGAAGCACCTTCGCACCCTTACAAATGGAGTTTACCCCTGTATGCAATACTACTTCTGGGCATTGCATACTTTGTTGCCAGAAAAGTCTACCCATTCCAGAGAGGCCAAGGATCAAGCAGAAGCCACCAGTACTTCGAGGTCCAGGTTCAACCCTCGAAGCCAGAAGTTTTGTTCACACCCTCCAAAACTTCATCTTAAGAGGGGAGGAGTTATGTGGTTGTAAATGACTGTACTATTATATTATTTAATGCTGACTTCATATAAAACCTATATCTGTAAACGTTAGAGAGATCAGCAGAGTTTACCTACGTACTATTTTGACGCTTTTGAGTCAGTCTGTCTTGAGCTCTCAAACGGTTCGGTCCCAAATAAATTGTATTATTTGATCGGGAAATACATTTTTTAAAAACAAAGTTTAATTTCTCGACCACTTAATTACTGTGTATAATGTTTGTTCTTCAAACTCGGTTATGCCACATACCTGGACACTGAGGTTTCGATACTCAGCACAACTCGGGACACATCTGACCAAGAACACATAGTAAATGTTCTATGAAAACCATCGAAAGACTTAAAAGGGGTGAATTAAGAAATTAAGCTTATTGGTTTTCTTTCCAGGAAATTTAATTTACGATACACTAAAAATCAATAAGCTTAAATTGTCAGCACCGTCAATATTTTTCCAATTTTATCTTTATTTTCACTTACGGCTTGCCAGAATTATTATTACTATAAATGGTTAGCAATGCAGGTTAAGACCGATCTCTATTTGTTGTAGTCGAAGTGTCGAAGGTTGTTCATCAGACGTATTTTCATTAAACGCCGGTGTTCCTTGAGGATATGTCCTATCCCTTACACTATTTCTTCTGTACATCAACAAGCTGCTGGAAATAATATCCAACCTACAGACGACGGTACATGAATATCGTGCATGGAACTAGGCAAGTCACTATCATCCCTTCTGAAATGGTAGTGGACGGTACCTCGGCGACAGCAACATGCCTCACAGATCAACGTAGATATCAAAGCAATTGTCGAGTGGGGATTAGTAAATAAAGCACAGTTTAACGTACAGCAAACTCAGGCAACAACATCAATAAACAAGTCTCACGTTGGCTTATCAGCTGTGGAAATGGAGGGTCGGTCACCCAATAGTCGAGTCACCTTCCGTCAAGCTTTTGGGAATCAACATCAGTAATAACATGTTCTGGCACAACCATGTCGTCAATATGGCTAAAACGGCATCCCAGAAGGTGGGAGTTTCGTTCCGCTGTTGTTGTTCCACCTGAGCAACTACTGCCGCTCTACAAAAGCCTCTGCAAGCTCATCCTACCCAGTCGAGATTCCTACTGCCCGAACCAGTCTCCTCCAACATGCCTTCTTTTGGAGAACTTCGACGCTGTTGAATGAGCTGTCGAGGAATTTGTTTCCCGACGGTTACAACCCGCAGCGTTTCAAATCTAACGTGCACCGAAACATCCTCTCGCAACGCTTCTACAGCGCTATAGGCTTTCAGCCTTTGAGAGAGACACCATAAAAAATAAAAAGAATATTTTTCCAATTTTATTTTTATTTTCACTTACGGCTCACCAATTATTATTATTTGTTTAGCAATGCAGGATGCAGGTTAGGAATTTATTTAATTTTTTTGCTTTGTTAAACGTATTGGGGAAATCTATAATACATGAAATTAAACTTCTAAACGTCTACAACTGTCCAAGCCGTTTGTAAGAATGACTCATTAAAAATTCGCAGTATAGAAAAGACCACTTTACTTCGGGGTCAAAGATGTCAAAAAATCTCAATCTATCCTTCATAGCAGTAGTCTTATATGGTCTAACCGATAATATGTAATTCGCAGAATCTTGCACTAAGAAAACAATCTTAGGTCATTGTTGAGCCTATATTTCACGATCCAATCTTTCATCCTATATTTTGAAAGTTGTACCGTGAATATAAAAATTCATCTTATTTTCACAACAACTTATCATCAAATGTATTATCCAATGTTTATGATGAATATGTCGATACTGATATAAAAAACTTGAGCGCTATTCCAAAGAAAAAAGATTGATAGATAAATGCTATATTTGCCATAATAAACCTTATTATACAATCTAAGTGTCATAACTGAGAAACAAGAAAAAAAGAAAGGTATGTGAAGCAAGAATATCGAGTTAATGCTTAAAAGGATGTCAAAGTCGTGTGTGATTTAGCAGGTTGTAGATGTCACCTCATGCAATGAAAACTAAATTATGTTCTAGCATCATATGCCAGTTGCCATCTGAAACAAGAAATTACGTCACTTTTATTTCAGCAATTTGGGATTGTTGCCCGAAGTTTCTGGAAAAAAACTTTCCATTTTGGTCCCACGGCGCAAGCAAATATTCACAATATATATGTCCGTTTCTAAAAACGGCAACTCGATTACAATCAGATTATTTTTATGTGTACTGGACTTCCTAAGTCAATGATTCTAAAACCTTAAAGAATCCAGACTTTGGTATTTGCGTCATTATGATAAACCCAAAGTAAGAGCACAGACTTCGGTATTTGCGTCATTAGGAGACCCAAAGTAAGAGCACAGACTTTATTATTTGCGTCATTATGATAAACCCAAAGTAAGAGCCAGTAATAGATCGATGTCTTACGATCACGAAGATGTTTGTCCTATTATCGAATAATTTGAACTGATGAACTAAAGCAGAGGCACATTGCTGTCTATCAAGGAGACGACGCTTTTTTTGGTAATCAGGGGGTTAGGTTTCAGTTGCTGCTCAGCCTTAAGGCTTATTGTGCATCCCTAATCAAAGGAATCAAACAGAGTCCCATCCTAGGTCCTTTGCGAACTTTGAGATGCATTGCGCTGTGCTCTCCTGTGTTCCCTCCTGGCCTAAATTCAGATAGGAGCTCCCGCTTTCACTCAGGGCAGGACAGTCTTTCTACATAATGGGTTTGCCACTTCAATCCGCAGCTTTGCCGATGTGCACTGAACGTTCAATGTCCAATCAATGTTAGTTATTCCTAAATATTTTTGTCAAACAATCGACATTGATAGACTTTAGTAAACAGTGTATATTTCAAGAGAGACGCTATAAATATGGGAAGCACCCTTTTGAGATTCTTTACTGTTAGCGCCTCCGCACATGGTTGGATCTGGTCGACGCGTTTATACAAGGTGTAACTGTAAAACATTTTAAGGAGGTGATTGCTCGTCGAAGAAAAGATAGGATTTTTCACATAATGAAACTTCATTGGCAGCAAGCATCTCTTGTTAAGATACAGCCCCTTAAAGGGGGTACATAAAATTTGTTTAATAATTTTTGAGTTACAATATTGAAATTAACCTGACATTTCCTACTACCAAAACGACGCAACCCCTAAAATTTATTTCCAATGCAACTTTTTGTCTTATTATTTGTTTACCGTTTAAAAATAATTTATTTCCGATACCATAATTCATTCTAAACAAAAATAGTCTCCTGAATTTTTGGCCCAAAATAAACTATACCTTATCCACCGAACAAACGGAGTAACCATGCACAATGAATGTAAATTTTTACTGTTTGGTCAGGGGTTATATGCACACCGTCTACAAAACTGCATACTGAGAGCAGTGATGTTATTATAAACAGAAAAATTAGGTTCGACTTATCCGAGTAAAGCCCCAAAATATGGGTTTGAAATATTTTTTTACTCCTTTTCTTCAGTGGACAGACTTACAATATGGCGATATGTATCTTGTTCGTAATCTCGATTACTATTCACTTCTTCTGGTGTTCTCCCAAATTTCTACCCATTTAACTGCAGGGTTATAACCATAAGACTCAAGTTAGAGAGCTGTTGCAGTTGGTCATTTCCTGGACCGTAATTTGCGCAAAACGGGGTATGTCTTGGTGGATTGGCAGTGATGGATTTGTTTTGATTTTGTTATATTCTTTCAGAAAGGCATTTTCTGGATGGGTGAGCTATTTGGCTGAGTGTTGGTAGCCTGTAAGTTGGGGTCGATTTGATGCATCCCGTAGTTCCCATAGAAGTGTTTAACTGGACGTCTATCAGTCTAGTATGTCAGCTATTCAGTCACACTAGCGAGCAAAATTCAGCCGCAGAGAAACAAGAGGCTCAGGACCGAAATACAGAGCCTAGAGCGGAGACGCCCCAAGAGGTCCCACATAATTTTTCGAGGATGTATTTCTGCTGTTTGCTTTGGCTGCGATGGACCGAATATGTTCTTTAAACGATAGTGTCCTATCCAGTATGAGCTAGCTCTCTTTTTGACATTTAATGTTAAGGTAGAAACACGATGTTATGGTTTTGCTCATACTTGGCTTTAGCTTTCATCTGCTGAAGTATGATCCCAGGATTGGAAGATCGGCAGCTAGTGTGGGCTCTAGAATGTCAAAGTTGGTGTTTCTGTACGCTAAAGCCAAATCGTCTGCATATACGAATTTTCGGGAGGATAACTGAGAAAGGACCGAGGTAAATACGAGTATATTGACGGGCGATAGAACGGAGCCCTGGGATATCCATTATTAAATATCTCACTTTGCTGGTATCGGAACTCATGCCTACTGTTTTGCAGGGTATGATAGGTACACCTTGTGTAAGAGCCCTTTTCCTCAGACGGTGTCATAGGCTGCGGTCAGGTCTACGAACACTATGTCTTAAGGCAACGCAACGTTGGTATCCATAGCAACTACGATTCGGTCTGAAACCTGCCTGCTCAAAGGCTATATGTTGTTGTATCTTAGGACCTATTCTCATCAAGACTAATCGCTCAAGGAGTTTGAGACAGACTCAAATGGGGCGCGATGGGTCGATAGTTCTCCACAAGTTCGCAGTCTTTTCCTGGTTTCAGTATGCCAATTATCTTTTTTTAATTTTGGGAGGTGAGAAGTCGAGTAGACGTGCGTCGGGAATAGTGTTGAAAAATTACCGTAATTTATTTTTCGTTGCGAACGTTCGTGGACTTTCGGGAATTTTGGAGAATTGTGGATAATTTTGGATAATTAATAAGAACTAGCTACTTTTATGGAGAATGTATGGTTAGGTACATAAAACTTTATATAAACTCAAACGGACTCTATTCTACACTATAAACATTAAAATATTATGGAAAAGCATTAGGTACATATATTATTAAAAATGTTACCAAAACGGTTACAAAGGAACTGAAACGCAGTTTTTTAAGCGGGAATTGGTATTGGAATAAATATAGTTCAAGGGAGCTAAAGAACACGCTTTTAAATAACATCGGGCTAAAAAGTTGAAAATAATTTCTGGAATAAGCTTAAAAAAATAATGAACGTAAAACACTAGTATTATTGTGGAAAATTCATCTGGCCCTCGATTTACGAATAATATAGCACTGAGCGCGCCCATGCTTTTTCACAATCATACTAGTATTTTTCGTTCATTATTGTTTTAAGCTTATTTTAGAGATTGTTTTCAACTTTTTAGTCCGATGTATTTTAGCGTGTTTTTCAGTTTTTTTAAACTATATTTTTATTTTTTTAGTTAACTTTATCACTAAGCTTGTTTTTTTTTAGTTTTTTTTAAACTGTATTTGTGCAACGAAGATGAGCAATTGTTTTTGATATATTCATAGTATAATCATTCCCATTACTGCTTAAACCATAATTGAAACTGTCAACTTGCCTGAATAAATTTCACAATTGTACCAACTCCCAAACAGTTGGATGTCACGCCTTCAAGCTCTCGTCACTATCATAGATAAGTCGCTACGCCTCTAGTCAGCGGACACCACCGCTGGTCCGACGGATTTGATGCCGTCTGAATCGTTTTTGCGGCAAAGTTGGGGCGTCCAATGTTCGGTCTGACTTTTTATTCCAGTTGGATAATAAAAGCATCTTAATAAAAAAGAAACTTCACTTCTTTAAAAAACTATAAGGGTATTAAAAAAACAAGTACATGAACAAAACCTTATACGTTCAAAAACAAAACAAACATGCTTACACAGTTTTATTGTTATCACACAATAGGGTCCTTGTACCCAAAACAAGTATTGCTCCAAAGCATTATTATAACGTATTAAATAAACATCATAAAATAGAAGTTTTAGATTTTTAAGTTGCTTGTAAGACTTATTCCAACTGCACATTTGAACTAGTGAAATCGGCGCGAAAACAACCTCTATCGTCACAGAGTCATTATAGTGATGGGGTTTGAGATATCACGAACACTTTTTGCTCGATAATTTTGGTTACGACACTTGAACACTTGACGCACGTCATTCGTCATATTTTAATTAAGGTTAGCGTTAGACATCAGGCGTCAACAAGCAACAAGTCCAAATCACAAATCAAAATGGAAGACTGACACAAAATTGACATAAACAAAACCTACCTTGTGGTTCTATGTCACAGAACAACATGTTCTTTTGTGCTTTTTGGGGTTGTCATTTATAGTTAGAGATGAGCTTAATAATATCGATTATTGTACTATCTTGTGACGTCAGCACCCGTTTCCAGTTACGTGGAAAAATTTCAAAAAACCGTAAATTATAATTTAGAAACTTCTTCATCTCGGCAATCGCGTCGACCACATAACCAATCGACCCCTGTGCGGAGGCGCTTAGAGTTAGATAAAAAGGACTTCCTCTGACATGTATGCATGTTTTTCTTACCCGCTATCCAGTCCTGTATATCGGAACCAAAGCAGGAAGAATTTCTTGGCACTGTGCCTTGCATACAATCTAGTTTCGCTGCGCGTTTTAGCATCACCCTCCTGCATCTCTGCTGCACCCGCGGCAGTAAATATTTTGTAGTACCTGCACAGTTGCACAAAAAGATGTAAACCGGCTTGGTTTTGAACTTTCCGCGGGCACTGTCATACAAAATCCTTCAATCGTAAACGTTGTGAGACTCGAAACAAAAATGAAGCGTGTCGGTTGATTCAGTACTTCCCACACATTACGGTGATACCAGTTTGTTATCTTAATATAGTATAGCATGAAGCTATAGTCTGAGATCCCTCTACAACTAAATCATCGCCCGCCCGTTATACCCTTGTGTCGCTAGGTCTTTCTTTCACATGTCAACGGATAGCCTATTGTATTATGTATACAACAAATGTTCAAGTTTTGCAACTCCAACTATCCAAATTTCACCCCCACCCAAAAAAATTATCAGGAACCCCTATAAAGCCTAGAAACGAAATTTGGCCTGTCTTTATTTTTTTAATTTTTTTTATTATTGTTCCGCCACCACTGACACGATTTTTAAAAAGCATACTCGTTTTCCGTCCTCGCTACGGTAATAGTACTGCGTCAAAATTTCATTCAAATCAATTCAATAGTTTCCACGTTACACAATATAGAACGATCTAAAGCAATACTCGAATGTAGGTATACTCACAAATTCTAACTCCCTTGGTTTCTGTAATAGGCAAGGCAGTGTTCGAACGGCCCTAAAAAAGTGTATTATGCTGCTAGAGCTTTCTTTCACATGTCAATGGCCAGCCTATTATGACAAAAAAATTTTCAGTTTTACCCCAATTAAGTTTGTTAATTACTCCGCCGCCCAATCACGGATTTACAAAATTATGGCAGCATTACCTATTACGACACCACAGCATCTCTCTACACAAATTGGATTACAATCCATGGAAAGGTTACTGAGATTACGAGGCTAGAAGAACGCCAACAGACTGACCGATAGACAGACAAACGGAAATGAATGACGTAAATTTTCGTTATGTAGATATCATAAGACGCACAAAAAGCTTATTATCTCAAATTCGAAAATATTCGCGATGACAATACTCCATTCACCTTTCGGTGTGGGAAGTAAAATTATAGATAATGGTCCGAATGCACCTTTCAAACAACTCCTGGGGACTAATAAGTTATAATAATAACGCGCTTTCTTTTCTGAATTCACACTATACTTACTGTATCACGCCTTGATTTACAATTCTTCTATCAAATTTTACTTCGTTTAGATAACCCCGGGCAACATAAAATTTCGGTTTCTCATATCTCCTGGTTGTATTCTTCATTCCATGGTATATTGGCGTCACAACTGGCATGCCAGTTACTTTACCATGACGCCAACGGGCTAGTGTACGGCCAATGAACTCAATTCCTTAAAAAGACATTAGGTACATATCGTCCACTTAGAGAAGAAGTATGCTAAGTCACAAAATGTAAATTTTACAGGAGAAGCTTTTTTGTTTTTGAGGTATTGTAAACTGAAACACTGGTCGATGAAATTCATATAGCCATATGAGATAACTGGTGCACTACTTGGAATTGGGAGAATCTCTATGTTATAGAAAATGGCGGACATAGCATACATTAGGACAAATCCATCGCTACTAGTGGTATACTAACTCACATACTACAGATCAGAATAAACCTATGTCCTCCGATGAGGTGTACTAGGTCTAGGTACCTCCAAACATGATAAATATGAACTAGTGTAAGTCAATTATCAATACTATCTCCAAAACGGTACATCAGTATTAGTCTATCTCCAACACAGAAAAGATAGACTAGTTTGAATTTTGCGAATTTATCATCCCCCTTTCAGTGTGGACTTGGATCACTTCTGCAGTAGATTTGGCGTTTAAATCGCAAAGTATGACAATTTGGACATAATATAGTTCTGCTCTCAAGGAATGATATATTATCTTTGTTCTTCTGCCGTCAAACGGTACTCCACTAAAATGCCATTGATAGATTCGATTTCTTGCTAAAATCTCTATTGTCAAATAGAACCCTATGTTTTCTACTATTTAGACGATCTTATTGTCTGTACACCCGATTCTCAGTCTCACTGAAAGATCCTTCGTGAGGTTCATCGTAGATTGAAAAATGCCAATCTTGCAGTCAATGAGTCAATTTAGATAAATGATAAATATAATTTTGCATGTGCCACTTTAAAATTTCTTGGTTTCGTAGTGGACGAAGAGGGTCTTAGAACAGACCCTGAAAAGATTTCTGCTATTTTGGAAAACCCCATTCCATCAACCACGTGATAAAAATGGGTTTTTGAATCCAGTACAGAAAACACGCCGACAGCTCCCGAACCTGTGTGACGTCACTGTTGTGGTCACGCTGTTCGTTTCACCAACAACGTCCTACTCCAATATCTGATAATTCTAGATTTCCAGCCAATCGTGAGAATAGCTACTAGTGCATATTTGTTGCAACATAGATGATGAATGAAGTTTGCAGCTCGCGACGAAGTCTACGATCGAAATAAATATCTTTCTGAATGTTTGAAACTAGATTACAGATTCAATCAAATATGTTTCGTTGAAGCAAGCCTCTTCCGTAACGCCCTGGTGGCGCCGTGTTTTAAAGTGTTAGACTGGCCATGGTGTTGGTTCGAAACCCAGGCCTTGTAACACTTTTTGTTATATTTTTTTTTGTAACAAAAAGTTTATTGATATGCTTTTTACACATGTTACACACATTTTTTATGTCGATCGTAGGAAAAAATATGAGTGATATATTGTGTCAAAAGTATATCGTTACATTTTTTGGTAGAAAAAAAAATTTAAAAAAAGAGATCCATAGACTGGGTTTCGAATCAACACCCGCTCGAACACAGATGGCCAGTCTAACACTCTAAAGCACTGAGCACCGGGGCGTTGAGGAACATTCAAAAAGATACTTATTTCGATCGTAGACTTCGTCTCGAGCTGCAAACTTCATTCATCGTCTATGTTGCAACAAATATATACTAGTAACCATTTTCACGATTGGATGGGAACACCGATGGGAATATAGAATCTACATCTACTATCGAAGAAGGACGTCGTTGGCGAATGGAGCAGCGTAACCACAATATAGTGACGTCACGTGGGTTCTGCACTGGGTGTGTTTTCAGTACTGGATTCAAAAACCCATTTTTATTTGTATATAACTTTTGAATTATTGCGAAAAATAGGAGAACAAAAATAGGTTTGTTATAAAACGTATATATGATCTTTCCATTTATCACAAAAAAATATTCAAACTATAAATCCAAATAAGATAAAAAAATCGGGTTTACCAAATCATATGCCAACTAGGAGGAATAAAATAAATCGCATACATTATAACACCATTTATTTTATTTTGCTTTGATTATAAAAAATTAAACCATAAACGATGATTTAGCCCAAGTACAACAAACCTGACAAGAACCAACGTATTTCAATCCTGCATGCGCTTGCGCCAAATATGCTGTTTTATACAGGCAGTTGCTTAGAGTCCTGTTTCAGTCGAGAATATTTGTTAATCTCGGGTGCCAGGATTCGCGTCATGCATGGCCGACTTTACTCACTAGGCCGGAGCATTGAAATATGACAACACTGAATCGGGGGCCGAGCTTTTATTTGTTGTTTGTCATTAGTGTAACCTTCCAGAGTAAACAATAAGATTAGAAGGTGATTTTTAATGTGTTTAAGTGTGTCGCACCAGGTTGCAGCCCAATAGAGGGCATACCAAACCATGGCCCAACATAACCTTATTCCAGAGTAAAAAGAACATTGCAAGGTGATTGTTAATGTGTTTCTAATTATTTACCTGCACAAATTAAGCTATAAAGGTAAAAAGATGCCTGCAAAGTGTGTAGTACCATGTTGCAGCCCAATAGAGGACATATCAAACCATGGCCCAACATAACCTTATTCCAGAGTAAAAAGAACATTGCAAGGTGATTTTTAATGTGTTTCTAATTATTTACCTGCACAAACGAAACTATAAAGATAAAACATGCCTGCAAAGTGTGTAGTACCAGGTTGCACTAGCAATTTGTGCTTCCAATAAAGGACATAAACAGAAGTGGGTGAACGGTATTCCTCGTAAGGGCTGGTTATATTTTATAATAAAGACAATAATTTACAAACACTTCAAAGGATAAGACCTATTTCAAAGCACAATGTAGTACCTACAATGTTTTCTAGACCTCCCAAATATCACAGCAAAATACAGTTAATAGAACTCATCTGGGGCATACCTACGAAAAGATTTGATAGTGAAAGGGAATCAAGACCAGCAAGAATGGCTTCAAAGTGACCTAATGGTGAATTTTTCTAGCTCAGGTGAAAATTTACAAAGTAAACTGAGTGTTCATTTGAGTGGAAGTGGCAGCAGGAAACAGGTTGTGTTTATTTTGATTTTGTAGTGTTTGACTACGATGAACCAGACATCAGATGTAAGTGGTATTAGTAGTAGTAGTAGTTCTAAAAAGTATTTTGCACAATGTGGTACCTACAATGTTTTCTGGACCTCCCAAATATCACAGAAAAATACAGTTAATAGAACACATCTGGGCATGCATCTGGGCATACCTACGAAAAGATTTGATAGTGAAAGGGAATCAAGACCAGCAAGAATGGCTTCACAGTGACCTAATAGTGAATTTTTCTAGCTCAAGTGACAATTTACAAAGTAAATTGAGTGTTCATTTAAGTGGAAGTGGAAGTGGAAGTGGCAGCAGGAAACAGGTTGCGTTTATTTCTATTTTGTAGTGTTTGACTACGATGAACCAGACATCGGATGTAAGTGGTATTAGTAGTAGTAGTTCTAAAAAGTATTTTTCTTAATTTATTAACCAAGATGAACTCTAATACATATAAAATGTAATAATTATTCTGAAACTAAGCCACGTTGCCACATCTAAGGCTCCGGCCTAGCGTAGAGTCGGCCATGCGTCATGACAAGCTCCTGTACTACATTTAAAGACAGCAAATATGACGTTTCAAGGTCAAATTAGAGTACTCAGAGTCATCCAAAGTGGCATCTTTGACATCAAAGTCAAAATCAAACACGCCGCCGACGGCTCTCGTCCTTAAGGCCCGGACTAGAACGCGGCATTACGGCGTCCTCTACCAATACAATGGAACGCTGTAACACGACGTTCTAGAATGCCCTCTGCTTGACCGGGTGTTGGCTTCATCTGTGTTTGAATCACTTGACGTCTTGTCACAAATTGGCTAAACGCTTTTGCTCATCCCGTCAAACAAGCCAGTTAGATACAAACATCGGAATGCGATAGCGCGGGGTTAGAGAACGCCGTAACGCCGCGTTCTCGACCGTCCTCTGTTTGACCGGGCCTTTATTCTCGGGCTTAAGCCGGTCCCACACGATGCGTGCAACGTTGGCCCCAACGTTTGGTCCGACGTTGGGTACAACGTTCGAAACATTCGACTTTGACAAGTGTGTTCTCCCATACGATGCGACAAACCTCGAGGTGACAAATGTTACAATAATTAAGGCCCAGTCAAACAGATGGCGTTCTAGGCGTTCCGGCGGTCTCTAACAATACAATGGAACGCTGTAACGAGGCGTTCTAGAATTCCCTCTGTTTGACCGGGCCGTGCGTTCTTCTATGTTTGAATCACTAATTATCTTGACAAAAATTGGCGTAACGCTTTTGCTCAACCCGTCAAACAGGCCTGTTTGCTACAAACAACGGAATGCGGTAACGCGGAGTTAGAGAACGCTTGACCGCCGCGTTCCAGAGCGCCCTCTGTTTGATCGGGCCTTTATTGCTGCTAAGGGCTAAGGCTTTTAAAGATATATACCTATAAAATAAATGACCAAATAGCTACTATGGGAGAGGCAAAAGCGGCTGCATATAAAATGCAGTGCCATGGCAATTGGTTTTATCACCCTGCCATATAACACACCACAATACTTGACAGTCTGAATTGCCGCATACTTGAGATGCCACCCGACCAAAGGCAAAGAGTCGTGGACACCGAGATCCCATATAAAGTCAACCTAAGCGACAGATCGGAATTGCCTCTAAGAGAACTTCGACATAATATGTCGAATGGCATCACTTGGTAGACTGATGACTCCAAGCATTCATCAGGTACAGGAGGAGGCATATACGGTGGTAGGCCTGGGCGAACGTAAGTATCCGCATAGTCCAATGCATCTCAAAGTTAGCAAAGAACTTAGAATGGGACTCTGTTTGATCCCTCCGACTGGGGGTGCACAATAAGCCTTAAGGCTGCGCGGCAACTATTAGGGCAACTGAACCGTAACCCTCTCACTACCAAAAAAATATATACCTGCCATTGCTGCTGGAATGATGGTAACATGCTGTGGGATACTGTTGGTAGAAAAAAAGGGACCTAGGAGAAGGATGTGGTGGATGGTTTCCCTCAATAAAAGTATAGAAAATCAAGAGATTTGATGCATTTTTTTACTGTTCCAAATCAACAAAATGTTCTCCAGCGCCACTGACATATCCAAACACGTGAATGAGGGTCGCGCGTCGTGTAGGACTGAGACGAACATTGCCTCCAGAGTACCTTTGACACGGGTCAGTTTTCCAACAAGAGCCCGAACTTCCATGCGGCCAACGTTGGACACAATTCGCCAGCTCGCGCCCACACGATGTGGCAAATTCTGATGTGTGCAATGTTGAAAGACATCCACCACATCATGTGGGACTGGCTTTAGCCGTATACAAGGTAGAGCCAACGAATTCGAATAGGCGTAGGGATTTGGCGACCCCATCGCCCAGAGGTGATGGTACACCTTGCACCGACGACGGTGCATCATGTACTATTATCCCTGCAATCAGCCACAGGGGGGAGAAGCGCAGTCACTTAACTTCGCCCGCGGTGCAATCACCCCCACATCGGAATATTTCCGGGAAACTAGAAATAGCTTCCCGGAAATAAGCGGCGCCAAATGGCCTCACGGTTCATGTTCCGTCGCTGGGCTGATGTTCCCGATTGCTCATAAGTGACAAACTGGATTAATTAAAAGTAAAAAAATGCTCCATGGCTCTTCCAGGATCAAAAGATTCCGGAGGTAAAACACCTGGCCGTTCGGATCTCCGGGTGCCAGGTGGTCCGGGGGGAACATTAAGCGAAGTTTGTTTAAAGAATTGTGCTTCCGCTCCTCGTCAGGCTAACAACAGAAGCCGTCCTTCGCAGCAACTTCGCACTGACGACAGGCCCGAAGGCCAGAGAAACTTGTTCAGAGCCGACTTTACAAATATACGAGGTCTTGCCTCCAACAGAAACTCTGTCCATCAACACCTTCAGGCAGAGAAGCCACTCATTCTGGCTCTTACGGAAACTCAAGTCGGCTCTTCAACAATGGATAACTGCTTTAGATATCCCGGATATGACTTATACACCCGATTTAGACGTAGGTTTGGCGTATGCGTGTACGTTAAATCTGGGCTTTCTTGTCATCGAGAAGAAGAGCTCGAACTGGAAGGATTTGACATCATATGGCTCAAAAGATCCTTCCAAAATCATTCCAAATTTATATGCTGCATTTATAGCCACTGTGGACGCGCTGCAATCAGATCACCCTCATTCAGAGATAGTCTTTCTGGGTGACTTCAACGTTCACAACTCATACTGGCTGAAAGACTCAAACAAAACGGACGACAAGGGACGTGAAGCTGAAGCCTTCGCTATCAGCTGCGGCTTGGAGCAGATAGTCAAAGAACCAACAAGGATTCCCAGCCGCCACGGAGATTTTGCTAGTCTGTTGGACCTATATCTCACAACTACTCCAACGGTCTACACAGTGAAGGTAACCGCCCCACTGGGATCGTCTGACCACAACACCGTCTCGACGCTTTGCAGAGTGCATTCTCCAGATCTCTACCATGCAAAGCCTCGTCGGGTCTGGCATTACGGATCAGCAAAGTGGGACGACCTAAGGGAATACTACCAGTCCTTTCCCTGGAATGACATCTGCTTCAACTCACGAGACCCATCAGCTTGCGCCCAAGAACTAACAGAGGTATTAATGTCCGGCATGGAAGCCTATATTCCTCATGTCGTCAAGCATCCCTCCAAAAACAAGCCATGGTTCAATCAGCGTTGCAGAGATGCAGTTACCTCTAAAAACCAACATTACAGAGAATGGAGGAAAAATCCAAATGCTGAGAGCCACCGCAGTTTTATCGACGCCAGAAATCACTGTAAACGCGTGATTGACAGCAGCAAGGAGGAACACAACGACAAAATTAAGAACAAGCTCCTCTCATGTCCTAGTTCGTCCAGAACATTCTGGTCTGTAGCTCAGGCTGTTAGTCAGAACTTTTCTATTCGTCAATACCACCCTTGACCAGAGAGGACAAATCCATCGCTTCTGCTCCTAAAGAAAAAGCAGACATCTTGGGGAAGTTCTTCGCAGCCAATTCTACTGTAGACTTTCAAGTAAGTACTCCGACCACCACCATAAGCGTGAACTCGAGAATGGCAGAGGTCAAATTTTAACATCGAGATGTAAAAAGCATCGTCCAAAAGCTGAACACCAATAAAGCTACCGGTACTGACCAAATTCCAGCCATTGACCTTAAACGCTGTGCCGCTGAGCTTGCACCTATTCTTTGCAAGCTCTTCAAACTTTCGTATCAACGAGGCGTGTTTCCCGCTTCGTGAAAGATTGGCTGCGTACAACCCATCCCTAAGAAAGGCAAAAAAACTGATCCCACCAATTATAGACCTGTGGCTCTTCTCAGCATCATGTCTAAGGTCATGGAGGCTGTCATTAACACACAGCTCCTGAAATACCTGGACAACAATAATATCATAAATGATCGCCAGTATGGCTTGCGTAAGCACAGGTCTACAGGTGACCTCCTTGCCTACGCACTAACTTGTGGAACAGAGCAATAGATAATCATGGCGAATCCTGGGTTGTTGCACTTGATATATCGAAAGCTTTCGACAGAGTATGGCATGACGGACTTCTGGACAAGCTTGCCTGGCCTGCGCCAGTGGCTGAATAGCTTTTTGAACGACCGATCTCTGTTTGTTGTAGTCAAGGGCTGTTCATCAGACGTATTTTCAATAAACGCCGGTGTTCCTCAGGGATCTGTCCTATCCCCTACACTGTTTCTGCTGTACATCAACGAGCTGCTGGAAATAACATCCAATCCAATCTACAGTTTCGCAGATGACAGTACATGAGTGTCGTGCATGGAACCAGGCAAGCCACTATCATCTCAGGAGACGGTACGTCGGCGACAGCAGCATGCCTCACAGATCGACGCAGATATCAAAACAATTGTCGAGTGGGGATTAGCAAATAAAGTACAGTCCAACGTACAAAAAACTCAAGCAACAACACTTACAAAGAAGTCCCATGATGGCTTATCAACCGTGGAAATGGAGGGTCACCCCATAGTCGAATCACCTTCCGTTAAGCTTTTGAGAATCAACATCAACAATAACATATCCTGGCACGACCACGTTGTCAGTATTATTAAAACGGCATCCCAGAAGCTTGGAGTTTTGTTCCGCTGTAGGAAGTTGTATACACCAGAGCAATTGCTGCTGCTCTACAAGGCACAGATCCGACCATCGCTGGAGTATTGCTCCCATGTGTGGAGATGCGCTCCGAAGCACTCTCTAAAGCTTCTGGACACTATCCAGAAAAGAGCGATTAGACTAATCGATACGCCTAACCTCACAAAGGACCTCCACAGCCTGGAACATCGAAGGAGGGTGGCTGACCTATCTCTGTTTTACAGATTCTATCATTGAAGATGTTCGAGTGAGCTCTCTCAGATAATAACACCACAGGCCGTCCGAACTAGGGACACTAGAGAAGCTCTGCGAGCTCATCCTTACCAGGTCGAGGTCCTTACTCCCCGAACTAGTCTCCTCCAGCATTCCTTCTTTTGGAGAACTTCGACGCTGTGGAATCAGCTGCCGGGGAATTTGTTTCCCGACGGCTACAACCTGCAGCGTTTCAAATCTAACGTGAACCGATACTTATCCTCTCGCAACGCTTCTACAGCGCCATAGGCTTTCAGCCTTTTCGGGAGGCCGACCATAAAAACAAAAAAAAAAGGTTAGAAAAAGCAACGCCCATGCTTTAACAGGCATGTGAGTGCGCCCGAGATCTCCTTGTTATTATTTACTGTGTTCACAAACACGATGTAATTTTTTACACAAATCCGCAGGATTTAAATCCTGTGGAATTTGTTAAAATAGTGTTTTAACACCTATGCACTGGTAAAAACCCAAAACTCATTTAAAACTACAGCAATTAACCCGATCAGGAACACTAGAGAAGCTCTGCGAGCTCATCCTTACCAGGTCGAGGTCCTTACTCCCCGAACCAGTCTCCTCCAGCATTCCTTCTTTTGGAGAACTTCGACGCTGTGGAATCAGCTGCCGGCGAAGTTGTTTCCCGACGGCTACAGCCTGCAGCGTTTCAAATCTGGACACTATCCAGACGTTAACCGACACCTATCCTCTCGCAGCGCTTCTACAGCGCCATAGGCTTTCAGCCTTTGCGGGAGGCCGACCATAAAAAAACCAAAACAAAGTAGCTATTTATATTATGCCTCTACATGAGTGCTGTTATTTTTAAGATTCTTTACCTGCTATCTGTACAAAGGGTATATGGGTTTATCAGCGATTCAGCGGTCACTCGGTCAGTGTGCCAGCTGCCGCGTTAGGATTATGGGCACAAACAAAAACCTTGTTTATTTCTTCTAACCTATTCGAATTCGTTGGGTAGAACTGAGCTCGTATGGCATGCACTCATGCATAATTAGAACCTGCCAAACAACTGTAACATTCGAGAGTTTTTAATTTTTTACCTGTGCTGAATTTTTTACCATGCACCGCCTTCTGTAGTGACATTTAGCTACGACCCTAGACAGATTACATTAGTTAGATTAGTCAATTTACCTTCTAAGCAACATTCAAACTTTGGATCCCACGATTCTACCATATCTATTGTGATAGTTGTATTCACCATGAAACTGTTGCAGAATAAAAGACCTTCCCATATCGAATCATCACCGCTAAATGTCGTCATGAAAAGACCTTCTTGAGCCAATACATCTCGACGATGCATCTAAAAATAAAATAATAATATTGTAGAAGCGAGGTCCTTCGGATTTTGGGATAAAGTATAGCAAGAGGTTTTTTGCTCAAAAAGCAGACGTTTCCGCGTTTATTTTACGCCTTCCTCAGGGCAAAAATTCATATGAAGACGAAACCATATACAGGGTGGGCCAATAGTGAGTGGACGGAGGATTATGGGCTTTCTAAAACGATCTTAAAAAATCTGCCACATGTTCGTGGTAGGGGGCCTTGAGAGCTATAACCTTAAAATTTTTTCACTTAATTTTTAATGCTTATATAGGGTGATTCATATCAAACTTATATTTTCTTAAATAGAACTTTAAATAGAACTCTATGTATATTATTACCTTATGTATCGTATATGGAACTTTAAGCGAACCGTTTAGGCGCAAATCACAATATTTGGTATAAGTGGGTATCAGAAAAATATTTAATATCCCAGCGATTACGAATCTTAGAAGGCCGTGACTTTGCGGTGCGACTAAGCATGAAATGCGTCATCTTAGGTCAGACAGTCAAATTTGAATCATTTTTGAAAAATCAGTAGACTAATTAAGGAAATTTCAATCACAGATAATCTGATTATTTCAAATGGGAATGCCTAATTTTTTTATGCCATCAAATTTAAAATATGGTAACCTTTACAACAATGTAGGATTGTCGATAAGTCTGTTTTAGTTTTCATTTTATTTCAAATTTTCAGTCAAATTGGTGTTTTTCATTTTTACAACATATAAGCAACCTAGCAGGCCATGAAAGATTAACAAAAACCTGTTCAGATGGAAGAAATCAACAAATTTAGCAGAAAGATGCAAACAAACTAGAGTAATGAGGCAAGATTTTAAAAGTTCCTTACAACATAATATCAGCTCTAACCAGAAACAACAGCGACAACAAGAATACTTATTTTTCACAGCCTACTAGTTATTGGCAAATTCCCAATATCAGTAACAAATTTTTAAGTGGAAGAAAAAAATGTTGCTGCCAGTAGAATATCTATATCTTCAGAATAAATGTTCACATTTAATGCCATAAAAAAGTAGTCATTTGCGTAAGTCAAAAGTGGCGATACTTCTGACTAGAGCCGTTCAAATTCTTCAGTAGCTACATCTACTTATTAGCAAAATCGCAAAAAATGAAAACCGAATTCCAGTACCTATATGATATGATTATGAAACATTATTTACTTGGCAGTAACATACATGAAATGCTCACAATTACAACGTGGAGTAATAAAAAATTCTAACAATCATTTTAGTAGATGATCAAAATGCTGCAGGTAGGGATATCTTTAGTTTTGACTATACATAAATCACCACTTTTTTATCGCATTAAATTTGAAAATTTTTTTGAAGATGTTAGACTGTGAGCAACAATCGCTGGTAGTTTACCTTTTGTTTCTATATTCTTAATCGCTTTTTTGGAGAGTTGTCAAGCTCTAGTAGATCTCAATAGCTAGTCGGCTGTGAAAAGCAAAATTGGACACTATCCAGAAGAGAGAAATTCTCTATTCCTTTTCCAGCTCTAATCGCATCAAATAACATTTCTAAAGCGTCGATTGTAAATTCAAACTGTCAGGTGTAATTTATACCTGTCAGTTTGAATATAGGTATAAATTACACCTGACGGTTTGAATTTACAATTGAAGCCTTAGAAATTTAATTTGATTCTTTTAAAACTACTGCTGGAAATGACATAGAGAGGCTCTGCGATCTCATCTTTACCAGGTCGAGGTCACTACTCCCCGAAAAGGTCTCCTCGAGCATTCCTTCTTTTGAAGAATGCAGTGGAATGAGCTGCCAGGGAATTTGTCTCCCGACGGCTACAACCCGCAGCGTTTCAAATCTAACGTACACAGTCGCTAACTTATCCTCTCGCAGCGCTTCTATACAGCGCCACAGGCTGTCAGCCTTGGCGAGAGGCTGACCATAAAGAAAATATATATAAAATGCTGCTGGCTCTCAAGTATTCATTAAGATTTCTGAATCAGTGGCTTAGTTACAAAGAAGTTAGCACACAAAAAAAGAACTAAAGCTATATTCCTGGCTTAGGTGTTACACAATGTCACTAGTCGTTAATCTTACCATCTCTGAACCCCATTCTAATAGGAACACTTCCTTTACGTTATTCCAATCGTAATTCGAGCCACCGGGGAGTCGAGAAGCTCGATACAATCGCATAGCTGGTTTTGGAAGATCGTCTTTCAAAATCCATCGTACCACAGCTCGATCGTCAGATATTGGGAACGTCTGCCATCCCACTATGTCAACAACTCCACCGCCAGTCCAGAAACGGTCGCTGGAGTAACGCAAATACGGCCTTCTCAATCCGACCGTACAGTAAAGCGGAGAAAAAACTAAAACAAACAAATGGCGTCAAGTTGATTGACTCAGTACTTTCCACACATTACGGTGATAAAATTTTGTTATTTTCAAATAATCAACCAAATCATTATCCGCCCGTCCTCAAAAAATGAACATCCAACACAGAAAATCTCGTAAATAGCTTCTTGCATTTCTGTAGGAACTAAGATGACTCAGTTTTTATTCTGCAAGCTTCAACTGGATGCAACATAACAATCATGAACCCCCAAATCGCTTAAAACGGAGTTTGAGATATTTTTAGTTTTTTTATTATTGCTGCGCCGCCACTGACACGATTTCTAAAATCCATACGCATTTTCCATTCTCGCCACAGTAGTAACACTGTGTCAAAATTTCATAAAAATCAATTACAGGTTACATAATGCAGAACGATCTAAAGCAATACTCGTATGAGTATACATCAGAAAATTCCCTTGGTTTCTGTAATAGGGAAGGCAATGTTCCGATCGACCTAAAAAAGTATATTATCCCGCTAGGTCCTTCTTCCGCAGGTCAATGGAGAGCCTATTATCATTACAAAAACTTTTTCAGTTTTACCCCTACAACGCCAATTTCATCCCACCCAAAAAAAGCAGAAAATGATCAAGAGCCCCTAAAACGCCAAGAAAATGAGGTTTGAGGAATATTTAATTTTTTTGCTTTTTGCTAATTACTGCCCCGCCCCTGCACCGATTTTCAAAATTATACCAGCACTTAGATTTACGTTATGTAGACATCATAAAGCGCCCAAAAAAGCGTATTATCTCAAATTCGAGAATTTTCGCGATCACAATACTCTCCTCACCTTTCGGTGGGAGAGTTACCTAGGTATAGGTACAAATTCGTAGGATGTACTCCAAAACATATTCGTGTGAAATGTCATTACAATGTTGCCAGTAGTTTCGGCAAAATCGTAAAAAATGTGTATACGTTTTTTTTCTTTAACGTATCTTGAATACGGATGGCGTTACGAAATTTTTTTACTGAGCAAACCCCTATTATTTTTCTAGTTTTCTAGAGACGGGGGTCGCCTTTTTTTAACACCCTGTATAAAGTCTCTATCTTGAGTATCATTTAATCTGAGTTAGTTATTATTTTGATTCTATTGTAATTACTTAATTAATTTCTCGACAGCGCATTTCCAGCATTGACGTCTTAGACGTCTTTGATTCTCAGATAAATCAAAAGATAACACACAAACAATAATCAGTAAAGCAACCCAACTTAACAACCGAATACTAAGCACCTACGTGAGTGTCACTATAGCCTTTTGTGAGGAGATAGAAGGCTGTGGGATGTTGTGCTTTTAATTTTAACTCTCACTCACTCACTGAAGTCACTGAAGAGCCTCGGTCTGTCCGTTCGTCCGACCGTCAAAAGCACCGTACATACATTAACAAAGACAAGTAGGGTCACTCGCCGTGCCGACTTTGATGCGAGTCTCACAAATGCGAGCCGCCTCGATTTGAGAGGGGTTCCCTTCGTGCGATCTCGTTTACTTACAGGGAATCCGACTGTGCGATATTGTCGACGTCAACGGTCGACGTTCACTTTACTTATAAGGGGTCAATAGAAATGAATTCTATAGTATAGATAGAATATAATTTATTATTCAATAAACCATTCAACACAATAACTGCAGGTGCAGCTACTGGGGTAGCAAATAGCTCAAGGAGTATTATAGATCATGTTTTGTCAGATAGATGTAGTAATTTGAAATTTACGATTCAAGTAGTAAGTAACAGTAACAGTCTGATCATTCATAATTTGTTGTCAATAACCTTAGGTGTAAACATGAAAATACTTGCCATAAAGTATAGAAAAGAAGTAAACAGTATAGATCATAAAAAATCATCTCAAAATTTGAAAAGAATAGTCAAACTACAGAAGTTCAATCATTTCAGGAACTGATTGACTTAATCACTTCTTGTAAAAAAGATTCGGAATTCAAAAAGAGGTATAAGATACGTGAAAATAACGACTGGATAAATCAAGAAATTCTCGGAATGATTGAAACCTGAGTTAAAATTAATAAACAAAAAGTTAAAGAACCGGGAAACACGAATTTGGGAAATGAATTTCAAAAACTTAAATATCAAGTCAATAATAAAATTAAAATATTAAAAACAGATATTTTAGAAATCAATGGGAATAAGTAGGCACAAATATAAAAAAACAATGGGCCATATACAGAGCATGTAGCCGGCATTTTTTTTAAATACGCGCAAAACGCTCAATAACACACAAACACTACTTATTTAGGCACCCCGGTAGATCCGACCGATTGTCTCCCGTGCACCGTGTCGTGTATTAGGTGGTGTTAGGTGGACTGACCCTGTAAACCACAGCTGTTAGCGTTCGGCTACTGCTCGAGTTCGCCGGGCGCCAGAATTCGCCAGCTTGCGTAGTACCCGAAAGCAGAGTTGGAAAGACCACATTGGTGACCCTACTTGTCTTTGTTAATCACCGTGTGACAAAAGATAGCCAAAACTACAGGTGCTAGAGAAAAACTAGATACAGATTCGGAATCAGCATGAAAAAACTGGTCCGGGAAAAATCCGGTTTGTTAATATCGCTTCCGGTTCAAAAAAAATTGAATCAACGACGACGTATTATGTACGGTGTATTGATATTCCTGAAGCACAGGTAGCGTGGCCGAGTGGTTAAGACGCTAGGCACCAGTCCGAAAGGGCGTGGGTTTGAATCTCACCTTTTTTTTTCAGATTAAATGTTAAATTTGTTGATTAATAGTCCGGGAAAAATCTGGTTTTGTCAATGTAATAAAACAATTTATTTTCTATAGCAACAAATTCCACAGTGAGAGCTCCGTTTGAATTTACTCAAGTAAATCCTTTCCTACTTTTTTTTATCATGAAATCTTCTTATAATAGAAATGTTGACATATTTTAGCAATGCCAATGTTACAAACTTGTAATACTTAATTTGTACTTAAAATTTCACAGTAGGCACAGTATGACGACTTCACTTACCGATATCTAAATGTGCTACAGGTAATTCATCCATTCTCCACAAATAACGGTCCACCTGGACTGCAGGACATTTGAATTCCACATTTTGAGGGGCATCGTCATACGGCTGATCAACGACAGCCAGCATGAAATCGAATTCTTTGACTGAAACGCGTTCTCTGCCGAGTGCCATAAATTCTACCCGTTCGGGTCTAGCTTCGAATAGTAGCTGCAATGCATCTCTATCAATTGGCAAGAACGACTGGTTCACTGTCTCCTGCAAGATATATAATGTGTGAAAATGAACAATCTATATCAGTCAGTCGGTCAATCGTTATCCTTTAAATCATCAATCAAGTGATGATTATGATGATGATAACATGATGGATAAAAAATTTTTATTGACAAAGCAAAGTGAGCCTACAGATTCATAATAAGAATACAAGTACGTACAAATGAAAATAAAAATACGTAAAAACCAATAGTTAAAAATCAGAAAGTCATAAGTTTAAAATTTCACTGACCTCACGTTCCATAGACAAAGGCTATACAGCAATAACTGACTTACTCGTTCAAAAAAATTTAAGTCAAAATATTCGTCTCGCGATTAGAATGCCTGTGCTATCATTAGTAACCTTTTTAACGTTTTACGGAGCTGCGGAGTATCTGTTTTGGCGAGTTGCATAAGCTCTTTGATGAACGGAGAATGAAGGGCAATCTTTATGTATTAGACTTGCAGTCTCTAGTATGAAGACATCTCAGTGTTTGGATTTTGTGATTGATAAAAGAGGTCTACAATGATCTCTGGAAAAAACACGTAGAATATATCGTATTGCACGTGTTTGCAACTTGAAAACAGATTGGAAAGGGAACTGACTAAAACAGACCCAAAACGGTAGATCGTGGGAGTGGTGAGATTGCACTACAGTGGATAAGACTGTCCTAGCAAGCGTGGTCCACAAGTTTGTTGCTGCAGCTCGTGGTCTCGTATGCAATAACGGAGTCTGATGAGTCTAATGCAAGCTGTTTGTTCAAATCTAACGTTCAAATCGATAACATGCTTTTCAAGTTTAAGGTCAACGTTAAGCTGCAATCGAAATAAATAAAAAATTGGTCGCAAACGGTGTATTAATATCAACACGAAATCCAAGAACTTGTGTTCTTTACAGTTAAAAAAATGGAGTCTAGTTGATTGGCTCAGTACTTCCCACACATAATGATGATACCATTTTATTATTTTCCCATTGCATGAAGCTATAGTCTGAAATTCCCTTGCAACCAAATCATCGCCCACCCGCCCGCAAAAAAACATCGAACACAAAAACTCTCGTAAATAGTTTCCTGCATCTCCTGCCTTAGGAACCAGGACGCCAAAGCACATTTGAAATAGTTATACATCAATTTTTTATATAACGTGCAATAATCTGAACCAAATCTTCAGGTTTCTCTTTGTGCCATATCACAGTAGCATCATTGGCAAAGGCAGTCAGATTTTTCAAGACGAAACAAGTCATTAATATAAATAAAGGGTTTTTCAATTAGGACGGGTCGATTTTGGCTGGCTGTAGCGGCCACGTTGCTTTAACAGCCTTTATCGCAAAAGTTAGGATGGCTTTTGGACCTGCTCATCTAATGTCCTCATATTCAAGGACCGTTGAACCTAGTATAGTTTGCCAGTGATACCCGAAGGCTTCACAGCGACATAGAATGTGTGCACGATGTGGCGAGGACACTTCCTCCACAGGTCGAGTAGCTTGCCGCTCCCATCACATACAAGTGAGGTCTAAATATGGCCAGATAGCCGGCTTCTGTCCAGAAAGAGACAGAACCGCCCCACCTTGGCCAGTGGTTTTTTTTATGGTCAGCCTCCCGCAAAGGCTGAAAGCCTATGGCTCTCTAGAAGCGCTGCGAGAGGATAAGTGTCGGTTCACGTTAGATTTGAAACGCTGCAGGTTGTAGCCGTCGGGAAACAATTCCCCCAGCAGCTGATTCCACAACATCGAAGTTCTCCAAAAGAAGGAATGCTGGAGGGACTGGTTCGGGGAGTAAGCAGGGATGTATCCAGACCTCAGTCTTGGGGGGGGTAGCGGAGCATGAAGTTATGTGTGCTTTCACCATTTTTTGTAATACCTTCGTGAAGGACGTTGATGCAAGAGAAAAGGAAAATGTTAATAGTATTAACATAAAAAAGAAGATATAAACAGCAAGTGAAACAGTGGAGTATCACTGTATCAGATATTTTAGGGAGAAAAAATCTATTGATGCATTAATAAATTTTAATTTCACGGAATACAAATAATATGTAATACGTATCACCCATGAACATTTTATTGGCACAGCATACAAAATTAAACGATCATGAACACTCAACAGTCAGGTACCCTAGTAGACACAACACGTACTCCATTTTTTTTAATTAGTGTTTTAACTTTTCTAATCGGTGCAATTTTCAAAACAGGTATTAATGAGTTAGGTAAATTTTTGTGACAAGCTGCCAAGTGGTATAGGACATTCAACTGATTATGTAACAATGGGAATATATTAGATATGCATCACTGTAATAATGCAAAACAAACCCTTTTGTAATTTAGTTACTGCAAATTTTTTTTTCAGTGCGATAATTGCTTAAATAAATAAGTCAAATAAAATAAGTCAAAGTTGAATTGAGTTTTTGTTTCGAAAATATTGGAAGGGGTAATTACCCTTGTTACCCCCCCCCCCCTTGTATATGCCTGTGGGAGTAAAGACCTCGACCTGGTAAGGATGAGCTCGCAGAGCTTCTCTAGTGTTCCTGGTTCGGACGGCCTTTGGTGTTATTATCTGGGAGAGCTCACTCGAACATCTTCCGTGATAGAATCTGTAAAACAGGGATAGGTCAGCCACTCTCCTTCGATGTTCCAGGCTGCGGAGGTCCTTTGTGAGGTTAGGCGTATCGATTAATCTAATTGCTCTTTTCTGGATAGTATCCAGAAGCTTTAGAGAGTGTTTCGGAGCACATCCCCACACATGGGAGCAATACTCCAGCGATGGTCGGACATGTGCCTTGTAGAGCAGCAGCAGTTGCTCTGGTGTATACAACTTCCTATAGCGGAACAAAACTCCAAGCTTCTGGGATGCCGTTTTAGCAATACTGACGACGTGGTCATGCCAGGACATGTTATTGTTGATGTCGATCCCCAAAAGCTTGACGGCAGGTGATTCAACTATGGGGTGGCCGTCCATTTCCACGGTTGGTAAGCCATCCTGAGACTTCTTTGTAAGTGTTGTTGCCTGAGTTTTTTGTACTACTCTACTTTATTTGCTAATCCCCACTCGACAATTGTTTTGATATCTGCATTGATCTGTGAGGCATGCTGCTGTGTATGTCGCCGACGTATCTTCTCCTGGGATGATAGTGGCTTGCCTGGTTCCATGCATGACACTAATGCACTGTCATCTGCGAAGCTGTAGACTGGATTGGATGTTATTTCCAGCAGCTCGTTGATGTACAGCAGAAACAGTGTAGGGGATAGGACTGATCCCTGAGGAACACCGGCGTTTATTGAAAATACGTCTGATGAACAGCCCTCGAGTACAACAAACAGAGATCAGTCATTCGGATAGCTATTCAGCCACTGGCGCAGGCCAGGTGGTAGTCCATAAGCAGCAAGCTTGACCAGAAGTCCCTCATGCCACACTCTGTTGAAAGCTTTCGATATGTCAAGTGCAACAACACGGGATTCGCCATGATTTTCTATTGCTCTGTTCTACAAGTGAGTGACGTAGGCAAGGAGGTCACCTGTAGACCTGCGCTTACGGAAGCCATACGGCGATCATTTATGATGCTATTGTCCAGGTATTTCAGGAGCTGTGTGTTAATGACAGTCTCCATAACCCTAGACATGATGCTGAGAAGAGCCACAGGTCTATAATTGGTGGGATCAGTTTTTTTGCCTTTCTTGGGGATGCGTTGTACGCAGCCAATCTTCCACGAAGCGGGAAACACGCCTCGTTGATACGAAAGTTTGAAGAGCTTGCAAATAATAGGTGCACGCTCAGCGGCACAGCGTTTAAGGAATGGGTGGAATTTGGTCAGGACCAGTAGCTTTATTCGTGTTCAGTTTTTCGACGATGTTTTTAACATCTCGGTGTTGAAATTTCACCTCTGCCATTCTCGACTTCACGCTTATGGTGGTGGTCGGAGTACTACCTTGAAAGTCTACAGTAGAATTGGCTGCGAAGAGCTTCCCCTAGATGTCTGCCTTTTCTTTAGGAGCAGAAGCGATGGACTTGTCATCTCTGGTCAAGGGTGGCATTGACGAATAGGAAAAGTTCTGACTAACAGCCTTAGCTACAGACCATAATGTTCTATCTCTCTCAACAACAACAACGGAGGAGGAGGAAAAGAGAGAGATATCTCTCTCAACAACAAACAACGGAGGAGGAGGAAAATGATTTCCGGCGTCGATAAAGCTGCGATGGTTCTCGGCATTTAGATTTTTCCTCCATTCTTTATAATGTTGGTTTTTAGAGGTAACTGCATCTTTACAACGCTGATTGAACCATGGCTTGTTTTTGGAGGGATGCTTGACGACATGAGGAATATAGGCTTCCATGCCGGATATTAATACCTCTGCTATTTCTTGGGCGCAAGCTGATGGGTCTCGTGACTTGAAGCAGACGTCGTTCCAGGACTGGTGGTAGTATTCCCTTAGGTTGTCCCACTTTGCTGATCCGTAATGCCATACCCGGCGAGGCTGTGTATGGTGGAGATCTGGAGAATGCATTCTGCATAGGGTTGAGACGGTGTTATGGTCAGACGTTCCCAGTGGGGCGGTTACTTTCACTGTGTAGATTTTTGGAGTAGTTGTGAGATATAGGTCCAACAGACTAGCAAAATCTCCGTGACGGCTGGGGATCCTTGTTGGTTCTTTGAATATCTACTCCAAGCCGCAGCTAATAGCAAAGGCTTCAGCTTCACGTCCCTCGTCGTCCGTTTTGTTTGAGTGTTTAAGCCAGTATGAGTTGTGAACGTTGAAGTCACCCAGAAAGACTATCTCTGAATGAGGGTGATCTGATTGCAGCGCGTCCACAGTGGCTGAAAGCTTCTCGAAGAGCTCTTTGAAGTTGTAACTGCTTGGTGGCCTATAAATGCAGCATATAAATTTGGAATGATTTTGAAAGGATATTCTTAGCCATATGATGTCAAATCCTTCCGGTTCGAGCTCTTCTTCTCGATGACAAGAAATCCCAGATTTAACGTACACGCATACGCCAAACCTACGTCTAGATCGGGTGTATAAGGCATATCCGGGATATCTGAAGCAGTTATCCATTGTTGAAGAGCCGACTTGAGTTTCCGTAAGAGCCAGAATATGTGGCTTCTCTGCCTGAAGATGTTGATGGACAGAGTTTATGTTGGAGGCAAGTCCTCGTGTATTTGTAAAGTCGGCTCTGGACAAGTTTCTCTGGCCTTCGGGCCTGTCGTCAGTGCGAAGTTGCTGCGAAGGACGGCTTCTGTTGTTAGCCTGACGAGGAGTGGCAGCACAATTCTTTAAACAAACTTCGCTTAATGTTCCCCCCGGACCACCTAGCACCCGGGGATCCGAACCGCCAGGTATTTTACCTCCGGAATCTTTTGATCCTGGAAGAGCCATTGAGCATTTTTTACTTTTAATTAATCCAATTTGTCACTTATAAGAAACCGGGAACATCGGCCCAGCGACGGAACATGAGCCGTGAGGCCATTTGACGCCGCCTATTTCCGGGAACCCATTTCTAGTTTCCCGAAAATATTACGATGTGGGGGTGATTGCACCACGGGCGAAGCTAAGTGACTGCACTTCTCCCCCCTGTGGATGATTGCGGAGCTAATAGTACATGATGCACCGTCGTCGGCGCAACGTGTATCATCACCTCTGGGCGATGGGGTCGCCACATCCCTACGCCTAAAATAAGATAAATAAGTACCTAGCTTGACCAAGATGTCCAGAGATTCCTCTCCATCTCATAAGATGCTGATTTTGCAACCACACATCTGTTTTCCTTCTAAAGGTACCTACTGCCAGCCTCGTAGCCGGCTCAGTACTTAGGAAATTATTCCTCGACCCTCGCTTTGCGAGCGTGTCTGCCGTTTCACTGCTGCAGTATGACTCAGCGCAACATAAGTGACCCCTGATGTCTAGCCGAAATGTCAAAAGTCTTCCTACATTGCAGAACGAGGCTTCATATAATCCTACCACTCAATGCTTTTAATGCTGCCTGGCTGTCAGAGCAGATAGTAATCCGCCACCTAGGCCTCTGAATTTCTTGAATACGAGAGGCACAAGCTAAAATCGCATATATTTCTGCTTGGAATACCATGGTGTATCCCCTAAGAGAGAGGGAGAGCTTTGTTTTTAGCCCACAGGCCTCAGCGCATGAGATTTCGTCGGTAAGTGAGTCGTCTGCATACCAGACTGACCCTCCCTCCTCAAAATGGAAAGGTCATATATGTATAAAAGGGGTGACACACGTACGAACTCTAAGTAAGCGGTTTTTAAGTTCGCGAACTTACTCGGCTCGACGCGGTGACACACGTGAAGCTGAAACCACTCATTTTGATAATTTGCCTAGATAAACAAAACTTTGAACAAACGCCATACACAACAAGCGTTGCGCATCGATGGCCTGCCAAAACAAAGTGGTGGCTTGCGGCTCGCAATACAAGCCGAGACAAGCTATGAGCAAGAGTTCAAACCAGTTGGCTCGCCGGCGGTTTGCGAGACGGTTTTAAAGTACGCGTACTTACGGTGACACACAGGCGAAAAAGGTCGTCGAGCCATAAGTACGCGTACTTGCTCGTACGTGTATCACCCCTTTAAGTTTTATGACAAAACTGTTTTTAGTGTCATGACACTGAGTCGCGACATTTTAAAACATGCAAACTTCAAAGTCGTAATGTTTTGGCAGCAATTTGAGGTCGTGGCTTAGTATCGCGATATCAGAACCACCAGAATCAAACAACCACTTAAAAATATCACATTCTCATGACTTTAATATACATACATACATATACATACCATAAAATCAGCCGGTGGCTTAAAATAGTTGACGAGAAGTGCCATTATGGCTCCTGCAGCAACCACGGCTACAGTGATCGCTGATACAATCAAGTCAAGGATAAGCATTTTGAGCACCTACAATCAATAAAAATTATATCATGTGATTAGTGTAATTTACGTATCACTAGGTATCATTAAGTTCTTATTACTGGATGCAACCGAATAAGATCGTGTATAGACTAGCTTCCAAATTAGCCTTAGAAAAACAAAAATGGTATGTAAAGCCTTTCTGCCGGGTTATTCACGTTACCGTCAAGTGGAGTTACTTGGGACACATTTTACCTCTCAGTGAATTTTTTCATCTTATGAGCACGAGTCTGTCCTTGAACTTTGTTTCCCATATGATATTCATTATGTAATAATGATATTCATTATGTAATAAGAAATGTTCTGTCCTTTTTTTTATAATTCTATATAGAGTCCTAATCACTAATCATTTGGTTCACAGAAAAATCGGAAGTATGAAGGGTACCGGCTGGATTCGAACCAGCGTCTCCGGCATTCTAGGCCGGCGCGTTACCAACTATACCACGGTTCCCCGTAATATAGCCGGTATACAGCGCCGACGACATGGTGTCGACCCCGTCGACACCCACCACTCCCCCGCATCTCTCTGCGAACCATGTATTGTGAGTACGACTCTTTAGTAGGACAGAGTTTCAAACAATGAAAGGTGCTTGCGAAAAAATGTTGCGGGGAGTGGTAGGCGTCGACGGAGTCGACACCATGTCGTCGGCGCTCTATATCGGCCATATTACGGGGAACCGTGGTATAGTTGGTAACGCGCCGGCCTAGAATGTCGGAGACGCTGCTTCGAATTCAGCCGGTATACCTTCATTTTTCTGATTTTTCTGTGAACCAAATGATTGGAATCATCTCCCCCTTGCGGGGTAAACAAGCACCTTTCATTCCATGAAATCACTAGTTTTCGAAGTATCATTATCAATTTAGAAACGTCACCTTTAACACAGAACAATGAAGAGCTTTCAGAAATAAGAAATTTATTATTCCTAGTTCATTAAACGTACATACTTTTATTGATTTAAAGAAAACAGAAACTATATTATCTCTGAATCCCAGAGACAGAAATTAATTGTCGAAAAAGTATCTTCCTCTGGAGATGTTCGTAGGTGTCTCAAGTTTCCCCATGTTTCACCGGTTTTTAAATACTTATATCACAGTCTAAAAGACTTGACAACTAAGCATAAAATAATTAGTTGATCAACACAATAATGATTTTATGTTATAATGTAATGGAAATGTGGAGTTATCAACAAATATCTATGGTTTGTGCAACAGAAGTTATAAAAGCTCAATTATTCTCTAAACATAGAAGAAAAATATTTATATATAATAACAAAGTACTGACTACTCTTACTACTGTGATTTTTTGAAAATTATTTGATAAATTGCTCCATGATGGACCCCTGTATCAAGTAACCCCACTTAACGGTATTCGACACGGAGCATCATGGCTAAGTATCGATGAAAACGAAAATAATTTACGGCTACATTTTAAAAATATTTTCATGTTCTCCAAAACACGAAACGTAGGTATCAAAGTTATATTTTTTGAATAAAAACAATCTGTATATTATTGCATATTCAGATTCCTCGGTTAATTCTAGCAAACCATTTAGGTGTAAATCAGCATTTTCAGTATAAGTAGACATCAGAAAAAAATTAATATCGCAGAGATTATGAAATTTAAAAGGCTCTGACTATGCCGTATCACGTATTAATAAGCATGAAATACGGTAGCTTAGGTTAGACAGTCAAATTTTCAATTTATGTTGCGTTTGTGCTTGAAGAAATCGGTCAATTAATTAAGGAAACTTCAATTAGAGATAACTTGATTTGATGAGAATGCCTAATTTTTTTATACAATTAGATGTAAAATTTGATAGCCTTTCTAACGGTATAAGGTTGTAAATATCAATCTCTAGTAGTGTTTATTTAATTCCAAATTTTCAATCAAATCGTTGTTTTTCAATTTTCCTACTTATAAGCAACCTAGCAGGTCATGTAATATAAACAAAAACATGTTCAAATGGGAGAAAACAAGTACCTAACAAGTATGCTCTTTAAAATGGATAAACAATATGCTGGAAATGTGTGTGCTGCTAAACATTGCGGTACATATAACCTACAAATAGAATATGTACTGTACTCAAAAATGTAAGGATACTATTTTTACGGATCGATTGAGACGACTTAACTGATTTGATATATAACAGCTGATCATCAGCCAGCACGCTTTTGAGCTAAATTTTATAGAAGTCTGTTGATGATGATTATGCCATTTTAAACTGCTTTTTAGCATGTTTTTCTGGAAATCAGTACCTCTGTTGGATCAATTCCAGTACACATTTCATAACACGAAAGCGCTGTACATGTTCAAAAAAGTATCTACTGATATTCTTCCCTATATTTTTATGAATCAAGTTTTTTAATCACAATTAAAAGAGGTTTTTTGCAAAATAACAAGTATATAATATTTTCTATTGTATATTATTTGAATAGCAACATAAAAAATAACAAAATACTACTTCAAAATTTACATTACTGTATCGAGTATTTTTGTCATCGATACTTTGAGCGATTCCAAGCACGTATCGATACTTTTGTATTGGTGTCGAAAATAATTAATTATTGAGGAGTGTAATCAATTGCACAAAATTTTCTATACGAACCACACGCGCCCTTTTTATTTTCGCATCCCTACCCAGTCTTCTCACCCATAATGACGCCGTCAAGGTCAAATTCTGTTGGAAGCATGTTTATATGAGAAATCCTCAAAGATGTTCTGCTGGTTGTTTAGTATGCTGTGGTAAACAAAATATAAAGAAAAAAAACTTATTAAAAACTTCACAGGTAGCAATGCCATTTGAGATTAATTCCATCCAATCGCCAAATCCAAATTAATAGTTTTAATGCAAATTTTAACTGGCCTAAATGATTCTTGAATCAATGCTGAATTATTTATCTGGAAACGAAAATTCACAATTTAAATGTCATCTACATAGGTAGTCTGTTGAGTACAAAGCAATTTTTTGTACACTTTCGTATATGTACGCTTATAGGTATATATGCTTACCTTTTGATGATTCTGACTTAATAACCTGTACTTCAGTTCTCCACCAACAATATTTTAATAATAGGACACAAAAGCAAGCTACCTACGCCGCGTCGATTGTAACAACTATTTTATAGGTTATTGTGAAAAGTCAAATTAACAATGCTTATACCGTACGTTTAAATCAACGATGTCCTACTGGTTTAAATACTCGTTCTGATTGATCCAGCTGACCTTGTTTTAAAAATTCTAGATCATTTTAAAATTTGAAGTCAACGAAATTAAAGGGAAAGTGTTGGTAGAGCCTTCAAGCTAGGTGTTTTTTTGTTTGTTAAAACTTTGTTAAATAGGGGGTAATTACCTCTCCCCTCTCAAGCCTCAAGAATAATTAAAAAATAATAGTAATCCACTATTTTTGAATTAAACGTAATATTTAACATATTCAGGTTCAATAGGTTTACCTGAATAATTTATTAAGTTATAAACGACTCATTCAATTCTAATAGACGTTATGTACCTAATAATTTGATCTGACAAAGGAAAGGAATAATAAAACAGTAATCTGACTTCCATTTCCATTGACAGAATTACCTAGGAAGCGGTGTCGTAGCATACGCCATCCCTTTCTTTCAGAGTAGCTTTTTGAGAGCTCATGTTACGAAGGAATCGAGAAGATGGATTCACATTTCACCGGCCGAAGTGTGAACAGTGTACCGACTAGCGGGACGCTGTTATGTTCTGTTTATAGGCCGTAAAAATCGCGAAATTGTTTACTTTATACCACGGTGGTGATAATTGTGCAGTGCATTTTTTGGGGAACCTGCAGGTATTGAATTTATAATGCTCATTTAAAATTATACTGCATTGCCTTATATGCCTGTAACTTAGAGCTCATTTTCGTTCACTTTTCGATGGGTTTTTGCTGAATTATCTGTGAGAAGCAAAATAATCCTGATAATATTTACGTTCTTGTCGATAGTCCAGTCGATTAGGTCCATGTTATAGACATGGCACCTGATGTTGACGTGTGCAAGAAGTGTAATGATAACTTCATTGTCAGTACTAAAGCCGTCAAATGTGCCAAATGTAACCTGAAATTTCATCCATCGTGTGTTTCCATAAAAGATAATTGGATGAAAATAATAGCTGAATGCGATAACTTGTTGTGGTTTTGCGATGATTGCAAATCATCTTATCCCAGTAGTGAATCTGAACAAGCGGATATTATGGTGCTAAAGAAAGAGATAGAATGCTTGAAACGCGAATTGAGCTCGACTGAAAAACTATTAGAAAATTTAGAGTATACAGTAACTATACAAAAGTCTCTGCTGGAGTATAACAAAGGGAACGGATCTACGCCTTCCTTTTCCTCTCTGAAAACTGGCAATATCGATCCCATTCACCATTCTCAACCTGGTTCTAGCAAATACAGTGATGCATTGAAAAAACCAGTCAAAAATGATTCCTCTGTATTAATCATCAAAGCACCCCCCGAAGTTGCGAATACAAAAAATATAATGGACGAGGTTACAACGTCTATAAAACCCGGTAATTTGAGCGTTCGAATTAATTCAACTCGAACAATAAAAAATGGTGTCGCTGTATTCTGTCACGATGATCAGTCTCTTACCACCTTAAAAAGCAGTCTTGCAGATAAACTTGGTGCAAACTATACTATCAATGAATCTAAAAAACTTAATCCCAGACTAATTATTAAAAACGTAAATTTGAAAGGACTGAATACTCCTGAAGAAATACTGAAAGACATCACTACTTTGAATAATTTCGAAGAATCGCAGAAAAATGAAATTAAGTTCGTAACAAAATTAAAAGATGGTAATGCCTGCCATATTGTGATAGAAGTTTCTCCCGCACTGCGGACTTCACTACTGAAAGAAGGGAGTATGTTTATTGGATGGAAAAAGTCGCCTATTTTTGATCACTTGCGAGTTATTAGGTGTATGAAATGTATGTATGGCCACACTGATAAGTCTTGTAAATCTGAACTAACTTGCCCCAGATGTACCCGGAAACATTCATTGAAAGAGTGTAAATCTGACGCCCTCCAGTGCATTAACTGCATGAACTTCAATAAAACGAATAAAAAAAATCTACCAACCGACCATTCATCGAACTTCAAGGGATGTGCTGTGCTTCAGAACTATTTGGACAACCTCAAGCAAAAAGTAAACTATGGCTAATTCTTCTGTGTTGAGTATTTGTCAGCTGAATGTACGCTCTCTGACAGCTAGTTTTGGTGATTTCTCAGATATATTCAAAAATCGTTTTGACATAGCTGCAGTGACTGAAACCTGGCTCAACAGTAACATACCTAACGATATTATTGCAGTTAATGGTTATGAATTTTTCCGGAAAGGTCGTGTGAGTAGAGGAGGTGGCGTAGGTATATTTGCAAAACGTAGCTTGAACTGTTCTCTAGTTGATGTCGATCCTGCTGTCAATAGCTCGCTGGAGACATTATGCTGTAGGTTTAAGCTCCACTGTATTAGTTTCTTGGTGGTGGTTGTATATCGCCCTCCCCATACATCGTTAAATGATGCTATTCAAAATTTTGACAATTTATTATCCTTTTTTACACCGTTATACGATAATATTCTATTTTTGGGAGACGTAAATATAGATCTACTCAATCATGAAAATCTTCTGTATAGATGTTTTGATTCATATGATTATGCACAGATTATCAATGAGCCTACCAGGATCACGCAGTTTAGTTCTACCCTAATAGATCCTATATTTGTAAATAACATAAGTATTATCCTTAAATCAGGGACATTAGCTGCTGATCACATTTCAGACCATAGATTAGTTTATTGTGAAATAGAATTACCCAGCCTAAAAAATACGCCTAAGATAATTGAATATCGAGACATTAAAAATATTGATGTAGATTTATTTAAAGAGCATTTGAAGCTCAATATTTTAAACGATATTTTTTACATTAATGATATTGATCATAAAGTTTCATTTTTCACCGAATATTTGACTATTCTATTTGATGTCCATGCACCCATTCGCACAGCTCGCATAACCAAGAACGCATCGCCTTGGTTAACTCCGAACCTAAAACGTATTTTTAAAGAAAGAGACGATGCCTTACTCATATTTCGGCAAAATTCAACTGTCCAAAACTGGAATTACTATAAAGTTTTGCGTAACCATGCCTTGGCTTCGCTTAAAAGAGAAAAAAAGGCATATCTAACCTATATCGAAAAGTCTAATCCCAAAGAATTTTGGAACCATTTACGAAACTCTGGAACATATCGTAATAAGAAAACGGAAATTCCTCCTCATCTGCTCGAGCCTGATGAACTCAATTCTTACTTTTTATCTAATTTCATTACCGTTAATAGTAATTCCCGCCTAGTAAATCACACAGTCAACAAATATGC
This sequence comes from Callosobruchus maculatus, assembly GCA_951848785.1. Classification (NCBI taxonomy): domain Eukaryota; kingdom Metazoa; phylum Arthropoda; class Insecta; order Coleoptera; family Chrysomelidae; genus Callosobruchus; species Callosobruchus maculatus. Next base: position 429,276 of record CATOUR010000332.1, read on the forward strand.
CAGCGAATCTTTTGATCCTAACATACCACACTTTGAATTTCAGCTTGTGACACCGGGCGATGTCTTAGACATCATTACCTCGATAAAATCTCATGCGACTGGACCTGACGGACTGAACATTGACATGATTAAATTATGCGTACCTGAAGTTTTGATACATTTAACCCATATTGTCAATACTTGTTTGGATAGAGGTATTTTTCCTAGCATGTGGAAAGAGGCATTTGTGATTCCTGTGGCTAAAACTAATCACCCTACAGAACATACGGATTTAAGACCCATCAGTATTTTGTCCGTCTTATCGAAAATTTTGGAAAAGGCTGTTTACACACAATTGGTCCAATACTTTGAAACATACAATATCTTTCCCGCCTATCAATCTGGCTTCCGCAGTGGGCATAGCACTACATCTGCACTGCTGCATTTGACTGACGACATTATTCGCAACTTAGACAATCATGTCAATACTATTCTAGTGACGTTGGATTTTTCTAAGGCTTTCGACACTGTCAATCACAACATTCTCTTAAGCAAACTTAAATACTATGGCCTCTCTGATATTCCTCTTAGCTTTTTCGAATCTTATTTAAGCAATCGAGTACAGCGTGTTAAGACCAGCCAAGGGATTTCTGATGGTGTTGATGTTCCTTCTGGTGTTCCTCAAGGATCCATACTTGGACCTTTATTGTTTTTGGTATACACATCTGACTTGCATACTGTCATGGATCACTGTACTATACAAACATATGCCGACGATACCCAAGTAACCTTTACTTTCGACTCTTCTAATGCTCATCAAGCATCTTACAAAATCAACTTAGACCTGGTAAATTTAAGTAATTATTGCAAGTTTCACTGCCTTAAACTCAATCCAACCAAAAGTTTTGCCATGCTGTTCTGTCCTAAAAGTGCATATGAATATATTGAACGTATCACAGTGCTAGAGGTTGATAATATTCGTATACCTTTTGTTACCCATGCAAAAAATCTAGGTATCACTTTGGACATAAATATAAGGTACTGTCTCCATGTCAGCAATATATCTAAAGCTACATATGCCAGTTTAAGACTGCTATACTCCAATCGTTCCATCCTCAATTTTAAGACAAGAAAGAAATTAGTTGAGAGCCTGGTAATATCAAAACTACTTCACTCTTTCATTCTCTATTACCCGTGTCTTGACTATGTGACTAAACGTAGATTACAAAAAATTCAGAACTGCTGCTGTCGCTTTGTATTTGGTCTCCGTAAATACAGCCACACTACATCTAAAATCAATGAATTGGGCTGGCTGAAACTTGATAAACTCTTTGATTTTCACATGTTGGTTTTTGTATACAAGACAATAAACACCAAGAAACCGATTTATCTTGCAAATAAATTAGTTCCTAGGAAAAATTTAATTTCAAGAAGCCTACGACATGAGGACAAATTTGATATTCCTCTTAGCCATACCTCCCTATTTCAACGATCTTTCACTTATAATGCTGTTAGACTGTACAATAGCGTCAGTAGTTCAGACAAACAAAAAACCTTACAACTTTTCAAAAAATCACTCAAAGCTCAGCTGTTGGAGAAGCAGTGTTTTTAGGTTACCTATTCGTTATTCATCTTTAGGTGTAAATCATTTTGGACTGTTTCTTTTTTCTCTTTATGAGAATATCTTTATTTTTATTGTTTTTCATTGTTGTAGCCATATATGTAGCACCACTGTTTCACCTGATGTTATGGTTTCTTAATAGTATGAATTCCTCCACTTTTATGTAGTGTATTACTCTTCATGTTATGGTTAAGTGTAAGAGTAGCCGTGAGGCTAAACTTCGCCATGATATGATGTGCAAATAAAGACTGTTTATTATTATTATTATTATTATCCCGATTTCTTAAACAAATTCTTGTGGTCCGATGAATCCCGGTTTTCGAGGACAGAACTGTTTAATATTCACATATTACCATTATATTGGGCAACGGAAAATCCTCACATTGCACGACAATCGAACTTTCAGAACAAATTTAGTGTCAACTTGTGGACGGGAGTAGTGAATGGAAAACTAATAGACCCCGTCAAACTGCCATTTAGTAGAAGATCCGAATATAAGACGACCTTCACCGGACTGGTTAATGGATGAAAAGCATTTTATATTAAATTTAATATGTTAAGAAACATATCGCGAGTGGGTTGGCTGAAAAGTTTCAGTCCAGGATATGATTAATTAAATATTGAAAAATTATTTTTTTTTTAAGCATTTCACTGGTTTGGTTAATAGACAAATCACATACCAATCGAAAGTATGAAGCCTATAGAATATGCAAACGTTAGGTTGGCTACGTTTTTCCCGTCCCAATTATAGGGTAGGCAGGTATAAACAGGTAAATTAATAAGAGTAATTTGCACCGGTGTGGGTAATGCACGAAACCTATATCAAAATAAAGATAATTTTATTGCAAACACGTCGATCTAGGGTTGTCTGCAAAAAATCAGTCTGGAATTCCGGTTGTCGAATTTTAAAGATCAAAATAATGCTGCCAGTGAATACGTGCGCCAGAGAGGTCCGAGCGAACTATCCCGTGTATTAACAAAGTGCGCATGCCATGTGTCCGTGAAATTGAAAAGGTTAGCGATACACTCGTAAATGCTGTGCATCATTGTATTGGAATAGTTTGCCTTATTCTTCTGAATTGAAAAAGCGTGCTGCTACTACTATACTGATTGTTGTTATTTATAAACATTAAATTGTGATCAAAAATGGCTAAAAAGTGTTTTCTATGCAATTCGGACGTTGATGTTCTTGATTTTAACGATGAAACGTATAAAAACTGTTCGTTGAAATTAAATTTTCGTAAAAAGACAAATTTTAAATACGGTGGCGTTGAGTTAACCAATGCCTCACTCGATTTTGTAGGTTATCATACCACGTGCTACAGAAAAGTGACTGCTTTGGGTAAAAAATATAATGAAGAGTTTAATAACTTTCTTGGTGAGAATACGGTGCATAATAATTTAACATTCAAAACTATCTTAGTAAATACATCTCTTAAATTTTTTTAATTGTGAAATAATGACATGGAAGATTCATAAATTTATACATTTTTAATTATGTTTCATTCAAATAAATCATTTCAATTTCACGGACACATGACATGCGCACTCTCTTTCGTTCAATGGCCGAGCTACACGCAGCTGCTATGCTGCGTCCTTTGTTAATACACGGGATAGTTCGCTCGGACCTCTCTGGCGCACGTATTCACTGGCAGCAATATTTTGATCTTTAAAATTCGACAACCGGAATGCCAGACAACCCTATATCGACGTGTTTGTGATAAAATTATCTTCATTTTGATATAAATTTCATGCATTAACCACACCGGTGCAAATTACTATTATTGATTTACATGTTTATACCTGCCTACCCTATAGTTGGGACGGGAAAAACGTAGCCAACCTAACGTTTGCATATTTTATGGGCTTCATACTTTCGATTGGTATGTGATTTAGTGAAATGTTTAAAAAAAATTGATTTTTCAATTTTTAATCAATCATATCCTAGACTGAAATTTTTCAGCCAACCCACTCGCGATATGTTTTTTAACATATTAAGTTTAATACAAAATGCTTTTCATCCATTAACCAGTTCGGTGAAGGTCGTTCTATATTCGGATCTTAGAGTACTCTAGGACTCTAGGCTGGATGAAGCGACCTATTTAGGTTTACTGCAAAATAACTTGTCCGCCTCATTAGAAGACCTAAACCTAGAGATACGAAGGAATCTAATATTTCAACAAAATGGTTCTCAAGGCCACTACGCTAGGGAAGTGCGCAACTACTTGGACACAACCTTCCCAAATCGGTGGATTGATCATGTGGGCCGAACAGTTGGCCCCCTATCGTAGTCCAGATTTAAATCCCATTGATTTCTTCGCCTCCGTTCACTTCAATGCATAAACGACATCCTCTAATAAAATTATCCTTAAGCCGGCGAAACGCAGTTGTGTTTTCTTTAGTTTCCCTTTGCATTCTTCTAATTTTTGTTTGACTCTTCCACGGTGTTATAGTCACGAGCGTAGATGAGTTCCTTGTAACAGTCCCAGATGAAGAAATCAATGGGATTTAAATCTGGATTCTGGACTACGAGAACAGAGCCAACCAGGCACGTATTTAAAGGGGGGGTCCAGGGGGTCCGGACCCCCCTCCCCCCGAAACGTGACATAATGCCGTCCAAAAAAGGAATCCCCCCCTGACGAAAGAAAATTTAAGGTGGCAACTGTAATCTGGACCCCCGAAAGTTGTCCATTATCTACAATTCTCTACTCCCGTCGACAAGTTGACACTAAATATGCTCTGAAAGTTCGATTTCCGTGCAAATTGAGGATTTTTCGTTGCCCAATAATGGTAATATGTGAATGTTATAACAGTCTTGTTCTCGCAAACCGGGAACCATCGGTCCACAAGATTTTATTAAAGAAGTCGTGATCTTCTCGATTCCTTTGTAACATGAGCTCGCAAAAGGCTACTCTGAAAGAAAGGGATGGCGTAAGCTACGACACTACTTCCCAGGTAATGGGATTAAAAGTCAGATTGTTGTTTTATTATTCCTTTTCTTTGTTAACTTTCCATACAACTAAATTTAGCAGAAGTTCAATAGTACATAGCAAAAACACGTCAAAAATCTCAATTTAAGTATCATTTTTTTAAGAAAAGTCATTCAAACATCAATGATTATCGTGTTTATTAGTTGTTATGAGTTTCTTATCTTTACTTTGTCATAATAATAAAGTAAAATAATAGTTTTTTAAATCATTTGGGAAATTTGTGAATTATCACCTTTTTACCTTTAACAGTCACGTACAACGCAAAATGCCCCCATCATAAGTGCTATTTTTTCATTATTATTTCGAAAATGTAACGTCTTACGAAGTTTTTAAGATTACTTTGGAGCTCGAGCTCCACAACGAAGCATAAAGTATAGGTATTTTTAATTTTATTTAGAAGGTTTTGGTCTCCTGACTAAAAACAGTGATTTCAAACTTTGGGCTCAAAATGTAGGTACTTATTGGTCGGATGTACAGGTTTTCTTTATTGGCTATTAAGATAGGCTTAATACTGATGAGTATAATTACAGAAAAAATAAAAGCCAGAAAGCATTTTTGTCTTTGACGATTTCTTGGAAAAACTGAAAAATCTCTGTTTCAAAAAAAAATCATAACTCGAAAACTATCAATAATCGCTACACCTACATGGGGGTGTTTTGGATATAAGTCTCAGTACGGGCTATCTAAAAAAAATAATAACGTCACCCTATTAGCCATCCTGTATAATTATATTTTTACAAATTACCACTGCGACATCTTACATCGGAACTGTGAAATACGATACGTGCCGCTCTGATCTGTTATAGTTTTCTTATGTAGATTTATTCATCTCTAGAATAGTTAGTAGATCAATACCTAGATGTCCAGTGTCAACTATATCACGTGATCACGAAGCATAGATGCCAGATCTACCATTTTAGGGGTAAATTTACTCTTTTCCTAATATTTTTATTTCTTTTGGCATGGTCGACTTTACTCACTAGGCCGGAGCGTTGAAATATGGCAACACTGAATAGCGGGCCGAGCTTTTATTTGTTTTTAAGTCATTAGTGTAATCTTCCAGAGTAAAAAAGAAGGTTGGTAGGAGATTTTTAATGTGTTTCTAATTTTACTTGCACAAACGAAACTATAAAGATAAAAAGATGCCTGCAAAGTGTGTAGTACCAGGTTGCACCAGCAATTGTGCTTCCAATAAAGGACATTTTAGGGTATTCAATTTTCCTCAAGACGAGCATTTCAAACAGAAGTGGGTGAAAGGTATTCCT